>CM066224.1:1084802-1684802 GCA_033675125.1 Athetis lepigone
CATCTCCATAAATAAACCGAAAGTACTCATAGTATAAACAACATTTCGTGAAATCATCACACATGGGTCATCCAAAACAAAACGCGCCGGTACCTCACCTGTCCATGACATTCTCCAGCTGCAGTGCCAGTTGTTCCTTCTCTGCCTGCAGACGTTGAGCGCGCTGGAGCAGCTCGGCGCTGTTGGCGGCGCTGTCGGCGCTCACCTTGTGCGCCTGACTCAGGTTGTTACGGAGCTCTGTTACGTCTAGCTTCGCTTTTGCTAGCTCGAATGCCTGTTTTTGAAGTATTAATATGGTGTCAAAAAACATTAGTAGTGATTGCTGCCTAATCAACTAAGCAACGTTAAGTCAAAAATTATTAATGAGAAACGACGTGAAAAACACTGTTTTAAACTGTTTGTAACACTTAATGTACCGAGCAACACAAAGCGAGTCCAACAGCGTAGCGTAGGATATAGTACTCGTGTACTCGTGGGAAAAATATTTCCGTCAATAAATAACACCATAATAACAAATAAACACAATGATAGGTGGAATATATAATATACAACTTCGTTAAATGTCTTTTTGCACCCTTTATATGTATATAGATACTTGCTGGTACAGTAAATTACGTGTATAATTATGATTAAATGAATGCGTCACATTGTTGCAATTATTTATGCTTAAAATGCTATAGGTGTTGTTGACCTCAAGTGGTCTAATTTATTCATTGGCAAGGCCGACTGTGTTAACAACATTACTATTAAATGAGATTGCCCTACTTTTCTAGAGCACACAAAAAATATGTCACCTACCTTATCATTCAATTCCTTCTTGTTAAAGTCAAGCTCGTGCTGCAGTAATGAGATCTGTTTCCTTATCTTCACTAGTTGTTTCTTATCACTGCTGGCCTGCCGGTCTAGAGATCTCCTCTCATCCCCGCTTTTACTGCGAGGAGATGGACTTCTCGACACCATCTTCAACTGCTCTTTAAGAGAAGCTATCTCTTCATGGAACGCATTGATGTCTTCATGCAAAATCTCTATCTCAGTCTCCTTGTCTTTAAGCTTGTCCGTCAACAATTTAAGTTCATCTATCTTCGTTGTCAGTTCATTGTTCAGTGAATTCACTCTGACTAGTTCACTTTCGTTGCTTTGTAGTTTGAGGGATGCATTCTCCTGCTCTTTTTCTAGTTTTGTCAATTTCAACTTTAAGTCTTTGTTGTGTGTGTTCAATTTGTCATTTTCTTCGTTCAGTTTAGACATGTCACGGTTTAATGCTTCTACTGTGTCCTGTAAATGGAATACTTCATTGGATTTCTCTTCGAATGCCTCCTTGAGGTTGTCAAATTCTTCAGTTTTGTCATTAAGGCGTCTTTGCAAGTCGTCCAATCTGTCCAAATGTTGGTTCAAACTGTCAATTTGTTGGTTCTTCTCAGACACAAGTTGTTGTAACTTCTGTAGTTCGTTTACTTTATCTCTCATTTGATGGTTTTCATTTTCATATTTCTCCAGAGCGTTGTTTCTGCTCTGTAGCTCGTCTATCTTAACTTCTAGTTCAGTCAATTTGTTTGTCAAGTTACGTTTCTCTTTGGCAAGTTCTAGAATCATGTTCTCTCGCCTCAGAATGTCTTCTTTAAGCAAATGCAGATCTTTAGATTTATCGTTGACTTCTTGCGTTAACTCGCTGAGTCTTTGTTCGAGCAACTTCTTGTTAGACGTGAAGTTATCTAACTGGTTTTCGTAGAACTTTTTGTCATGTTCCATAGTCGCCATCGTGTTTTTTAGAAGACCTTTGAGTTCTTCCACCTCTTCCTTCAGAGCGGGAAATTCGCATAGTTGTTCCTCCGCATTTTTCAATTCAGACTTGCAATTCTCTAACTCTGATCTAGATTTTTTAATCTCGTTTTTAAGTTGTGTCAGTATATCTGGGAAGTTTTCTTGTTTTACGTCTAAAGTTATTCCTAGTTCTTCTAATGAGGTATAGTCGTTGTGTGTTTTATTGTCGGTAGCTTCCAGAGAGAAGTTAATCTTCTTCGGTTCGACGGACACGTCTTTACTGTCGTTTACGTCTCTGTTGGGGTACATTGAGCAATTGTCTTGGATCACTGGAGCACGTTTCATTTCAGTACCGAACATTGTAGTTTCGTTGACGTTTCTCTTGTAATCTATAAGCAGTTCTTTGTTTTGTGTTGAAGTTAAATGAGGTGGTAGGGAGTCAGCTCGCGGGGTGTAGCCAGGTAAGTCGAAATGATCAATATATTCAATGTGTAGGGAACTCATGTTTGCTTTTTCCAGTTCTGGTGGTAAAGTTTTGTTTAGAGCTTTTTCTTTTGTCGTGTCAGCATAAGGCTCAGCTATAAGACTGGCGTTCTGTCCTTTTAGCTCAGCCCTACGCATCTGCAGGTCTTGTTCGTCGAACTCAGATATAGAAACGATGTCACTCAAAGTCCTCGCGGAAGCTTTGCCTTCTAAAATGTCTCCATTTTCTTCCTTTTGATTTTCTTCGTCCAGTTTTAGCGCTGTGAAATGAGTAAGTAATGTATCATATTTAACTGCTCAAGTTAGTACACGGATCTTTCACCGTCAACCTATATTGTGAGGAAGTTGGAATAAATCCAAACCTACGTATAATTAGTCTAGACTGATGTAAAATACTAAAACAAACTGGAAAACAGACTACGTGAATCACTGGAACGAAATGGAACTGCTTTAAGCTAAAAGCATGTTTGTGTACCCACGCTTGTTTGAGGAAGTTTTTGGCAAGCTTCAAACAGAATAAATAAATAAGCAATATTTTTTGCAGTATGTGTCATGTCAATACATCGAGATTGAACAAAAATATAGGCTTTTTGTATTTGGACAGGAAGCTAAAATAGATTGATATATCGTTTCTCCTTTACAAATGGATTTGATGAATATTCGCCTCAATTTAGACATTTTTGTCGACTATTTAGAGATGGTGTGTCTCATTTAGCCTAGGAACTAAATGGCTATAAAGTTGAAGATGGCACTTCCTATCAACCCTGACACTTGCAGTGACCGTTATGGCAAGGCGCTGCACCTACATCATATTAAGATTTATAGCATCATGCTTGTTCTAGTTTGATTGGGCTAGCGAACGGTGATAGCTATGCCGTCATTCTTTGCCGTAAACAATACAATTTATTGATAACATTGTAAGAAACGGTGAATTTACTAGATCGTTTCCGGGATCGTTATTTTCACATGATATAGAGAAAAAAAAATAGCGACTTGCTAAGGTAGCCGTATACACTACCCACTTCAGTCAATACAGTAAGTACACGTAGTTATAAGTTAAGCACTTTTTTGGCCTATTCTAAATTTCGCCATTAAAAGGACACATTTAAGAAGAGCCAAACTACTAGAGCATATTTCTATCCACTAAAACGTAAATGCCACTTCATCGTAATTTAAATGTATCTTTTTATATAGTTCTGAAGTTCATACCTCTGTAAGGTGTGGTTTTCCAAGAATGATATGGGTAAGATGATAATGTAAAATCCAAAATCAACTAATTAAGATCAGCACAGATTACACAAAGACTTATTATACAGTCCACTCATTGCTCGGCGCTTTTCTGGCGGACTCCACTGTTGAATCTGGCTTTCAGGAGTTGCAGGGTTGGAAATAGTGTGGCGGGATTGTCCCAATAAAAAAATATAGTCAACTCACCAAGTAACTCTTGTAGCTGGTCCTCCTTCTCAGCCAGGGTCCGCTGATGGTCCCTGACGGCGGCCTGCAGTTCCTCCTTGTCCTTCTCCAAGCTCCTGGCGAGGCTCTCCAGCTGAGCGATGCGCGACTGAGCGCTGGACAGCTCGCGTTCTAGTATTATTACTTTGTCCTTTGGATTACCTGGTGGGTTAAACGTTTTTATGTATAAGACTGATGTAATAGGAGCATTTTTAATACCCCATAATGTACATTTTTTTATCCCTAGTAAAAATATAAATTATTCCGGCAATAGATAAATTATTGAGAATGGCCTTAAGGTGGTCTTCCGAAATATTTGTTTTAAGTTCATTACAATAGCGGGCCATCCACTAACGTTCATTCCTGCCGGAATGTACAATCCTTACAGAATGAACGCTAGTGGATTTGCAACAACGAGAAAGAATGACGGTATTAAAATCCCACCATCCATCCCGTCGCGACAATCCTTACGGAATGAAAACCAGTGGATTTGCAAGAGCAAGAAAGAATGACGGTATTAAAATCCCGCCACCCGTACCGTCGCGACAATCCTTACGGAATGAACACCAGTGGATTTGCAAGAGCAAGAAAGAACGACGGTATAAAACCTAATGTTAGTTAAGTTAATTTAGTTTTATTTACTCATCTTTATTTATACAAGTCTTGCTAACTTATGCTGAATTTAAGTTACGTTACTTTATTGTAACCATAAACATTCGTATGCCGCTATATGTGGTGAATATGCTGTACGAAACTTGTTTAACACCTGTAAACCTACCATATTCGACGAATAAATGTCTTTGTCTTTGTCTTTGTCTCGCTACCAGTCCTGTCGCTACTGGCGCGACGCGCGCTGTGATCAAGTTAGTGTCTGTTTATAAATATAAATATGTTCTGCCTAAGTGTAGGGCCTGAGTGCCCGCTCAAATCGAGCGTCTAGCAGGGCGGGGCGTGCGGCGTCCATATCAAACAAATGCATTTACACGTAGGTGTCCTGAGTGGCGACCTAGTGGCGCGAGAACAACTTGCACGCAACGCTGCACGCTCCGCTCAACGCTCCGCTGAACGCTCTTCACTCAGTTCGTACACTAAGGCATTTTGATGCAGGGTGATGCAGAGACAAATCATGGTAGATGCAAAATGCAAAGGTACAAAAATAATACCACAATTAAATATATATTTACATAATATAGTAGTATATATATAAATACATATAGGTACACTCACATAAACATAAAGATAAATATAAACATAATTGTTGCAAAATGAAAATAATCCATAAAGATTATTCAAAATGACGAGCATTCCTTTCAAATGACAACAATCTTCATAAAATAGGAGGATTGTCACCATCCACACACGCGCAATCCCTCGGTATGGCTGACAAGATGCAAAGTGACAGGAATGTACACAAACGTGTGGATGGTCACTGAAGGATTGTTTTTCCTGCCGGACTGGCGTGTCGTGATAAAGCCAGGGGAAAGAACGAAGGATTGTGGTTTAGTTAGTGGCTTCAACGGTTTTATTTTATCCCGTCGCATTTCTGTACGGATTGAACGACGGGACAAGCCTGAAGGAATGAACGTTAGTGGATGGCCCGCTATTGTCTCTATTGCATAACTGCAACAGGTGGCAAGAATGTTTTACAAAAAAAAAACCGGCCAAGAGCGTGTCGGGCCACGCTCAATGTAGGGTTCCGTAGTTTCCCGTCCGTCACAATAAGTGTTCCCACTTATAAGTTCAAATTAAAAGCTATTTGTTACGTTGACATACTAAGTACGCAGAAATTATTATGTACAATCTTTTTGTCTTTTTTTTACAAAATCTGTTTTTTCTATCAAGTTCAAAATAATTTTCCCAGAAAGTCCTTATAAAGTTCTATTTTCCAGATTTTTTTTCATATTTTTTAAACCCACGGATCAAAAGTTAGAGGGGGGGGGGGACGCTTTGATTTTTCCTTTTGGAGCGATTATTTCCGAAATTATTGACATTATCAAAAAATGAATTTAGAAAACCCCTATTCATTTTTAAATACCTATCCAACAATATATCACACGTCAGGGTTGAATTTAAAAAAAAAAATAACTTTCCTCTTTACATATAGGGGGGCTACACTAATAAAACATTTTTTTCGAATTTTTATTTTACCACTTTGTCAGCGTGATTGATATACATATTAGTACCAAATTCCAGCTTTCTAGTGCTTACGGTCACAGAGATTAAGCGAGGACGGACGGACAGACAGACAGACATGGCGAAACTATAAGGGTTCCTAGTTGACTACGGAACCCTAAAAACACTGTTAACTGACAAAGAAAATAATGAGGATTGTTGTTATTGCCATTTTGACGCAATCGTTTCCTCTGTGCGTTGATAACAGACTAGGTTTTCCTATCGTCTAATAATATACTAGTCTACACAGAATCATGCGTGATCGCGTTGAATCATCAATAAAAGTATACATCTAACTGTTTGAGTCACTCGTCAATTTGGTATTTCTACATTATTTTTTATTATAGGTGATAAAAACTCGTACGTGGTACAGGATATTTTTATATTAATGGATGGTACATCCCCGGAAAACCTTCACAAAACGCTACTCCTGAAAAAATATACTGGAACGTAGAATACAAATTACGATAGTTATTATATGTGCAAAAGTGAACATTATAAAATAATGATAAAGCATTTGAAAATTATGGAAAACTATTTTATTTTTATTTGCGTGTTTTGCAAATCTTTGTCGTAGTCGTTTGTTGAAGGCCTTTCCATTTTTCCTTCAAACTAGTCCGCTAACTTGACCATAACAATTATTACCTAGGCCACGGTAGACCTTGACAGTGATATCGCCCTTCAGACGTCCAGTGAGTGATCATCTTTGTCAAACTTCTATCGTCCAACATGTTACTACAAACAATATTTACTTCGAGGTAAAACTTACATGAGTTCCCGTACAAAGAGTGATGCTCGTCGTGTAGTTTCTCTCTCTCCTCGAGGTTCTGTCTCACTCGTGTTAACTGCTTGTCCTTCGACTCCAGCTCTTCTTTCAACCGTTGCACCTTTGGATAAATAGAATAGTTACGAAATAGAAACTTTGCAGTTGATTTTTAAATCACTGAAACCAAATAAATTATTCGCGTATAGCTATTCTGCATCTGCTCTGGGGGAAGCGAAAATTAGGCAAATTTTCAATCCTTGACCTTGAATCTTGCTCAAATTGCAAGTCGTTGATTGGTTACCACAGCACAAGCTCTAACTATTTGCGATTAGACGGCCGTGTGTGATTTGTTTCAAGATATTTAGGCCTAGAACACTTCCTTGAGGTACACTGCTTTTGATAACTCTCTATTCAGGTACGTATTTCTTTGAGAGCTCGTATTTCAAACATATTCTAAATATTTACGTGTGTTTTATACGATTGGTTAGGTACAATTTTAAGAGATCAAAAACATTTCCACTTCTATCTGAGTTCATAAAGTTTGTTCACAAATTTTTCGTAATTGACACAGTCAAAGGCTTTGGTCATGTCAATATATGTTATAGATATAACAAGAGTGTCAACATATCATCAGTTAGTTGATACCGTACCTCGGCAAGTGCGTCATGTAGCTGCACGCTGAGCTGGCTGGTGGCCTGGTGCGAGAGCGCCTCGGCATCGTTCCTCTGCTGCTGCAGCCGCGCCGACAGCGACGAGATCTTGAGCGCCTGCTCCGACATGCGCGCCTGCAGCACGTCGCGTTCGGCGCGCACCTCCTGACACACGTATGTTACTGTTAGTGGTTAGTGTACGGTGATCAATTACAATGTGGTTATTAATATGAATGCTTTGATGTGGTTTAAATATAATATACAGTATGACTATGAGGTCGTTCACGATTCCGATTTTTAGGTTAATTGAATTTTGAATTTTACCACAGAGAACCATCAGTTTAAAATGCATTTGGTTGTCAACAATTATTTAAATTCGGTTTAATCCTTCGAACACACGTGATTTGAGACACAATAGAAAGACAATAGCAGTCCGACAGCCGGCTGTTGGTTGATCGATGAAAGGTTAAATCTTAAACGTGTTTTGTATGAACGTCTATCAAGTTAAACGTAACTCCAGATTCTGTATCTCAAAGCATGTAGCTACAATTACAGTAGTCCATTAGTGTCACAGTTAAACGCATTACAATAAACATTTCACGCTAGAAGCCCAGCTGGTGGCTCCACCTGGTAGACCGTCCCTAAGATTTTACTGGCCAGTCAAATACATCACGAACGCACACAAAGTTCAGCGCCATTAGTCATCAAGCTTCTATATTTACCCCTCGACACAGTTCCGACACTATGAAAACGCTGCAAAGATCATTAGGTCGGATTCTGTCGTTTAATCAATGGACGACCCAGATTGTGTTGAATAATCCATACTAATATTATAAATGGGAAAGTGTGTCTGTCTGTCTGTCTGTCTGTTTGTCTTTCTTTCACGGCAAAACGGAGCGATGAATTGGCGTGATTTTTTGAGTGGAGATAGTTGAAGGGATGGAGAGTAACATAGGCTACTTTTTGTCTCTTTCTAACGCGAGCGAAGCCGCGGGCAAAAGCTAGTAATTTATAATCTTTACATTGGAGTGCTGATTTGGGATTGGTAGCATAAAGTAGCCTTGAATGTCAACTGTGTACTGTCAATGCAATATATACCTAACTATAAAAAAATATAGCCGAGAGTTTATCAATAACAAATGATATTTTGGCGAGGCTACTTCAAAACCAAGATCTATTACAAGCTCGTGTGCTACATTTATCATCATTATAATAATGGCCTCTCGGAACGGAGTCACTACACGAAAATTGGCTTGTTTGCTACAATTAATAGAAATAAATATATTCTAAATATAGGCGATAGTTTTTTGCTTGTTAGAGGTAATCTCAGAAATTATTGGACTGATTATAAGAACTTCACTATTGCAGAGTATCATAGTCGAAAGGGCGAAGGTAGTTTGCAATATGTTAAATTAGACAAATATACGTTTGGCAGGAACTAAAGAGCGACTAGGAATAAAAATAAAGTAAATCTGGATTTCTGTCGCTTAATACATTGCGTAAAAGCTACGATTGAAAAAAAAATCTTTTGTCTCTGCCGCAGTCGGGTTTATTTAGGCTAATTAAAGATATATATCCTAGTTATAATAATCGGGACCTCATAACTTTTGATACAAAGACTCATAACATATCAACAATAACCTAATTAAGTCGTATCATCGCTATCAGAAACAATAACTGTTGTTTTTCTAGACACAATACTTTTCATTATCCGTTTAACTAAATGCCGGAAGAACTTTATCGATCGAGTTATTTTCTAATGTGAATAAGCTATTAACAGATCAGGAGTTAAGGGGATCTTGAAGGCAAGCGGTATTACAAAGCGGTGCTAACGTTTTGTTTTTCAGTTTAAAGTCTGCTGAAGTTCGTTGACCTGCGTTTTGTTTTTAAACGTGAGCTTCCACTTACAGAGTTTTTTTAGGTGGAAATATGCGACTGTTATCGAGTGCTTGCAACATATTTTTTGCATTATTTCCGTTTGTTTTGGCAATGCACTTTGTTCTTCTCGTTTTAAGTGAATTTATGTTACATTTCGCTTCCTGCGTTTATGTTTTGGATTAGCTATTGTGACAGATTTAATTTAATAAATATTCTGATTCTATCTTTAAGGTTCTGTTATTTTACAGAGTGGTATAAGTTTGTTACTGCCATAACCACGAGTAAAAAAATAAAATGAAGTTAAACTTGAAGGGCTTTAAAGTTGCCACATTGTTACTGTGGCGTCATTTCAATTTTAGATTCGATTTATTGCAAGATTTTTACGCACTCAAAAGCTAAAATGCTTCCTACTAATAATAATAATAAAAAAAACATAATTTTCTTACAAATATGAAATGCCTATCAACACGATATTTTACAATTGGCAGTGAAAATTTTCAACAGCACTAAAGCTTTAAAACGAGACAATTTCGCGTCAATAAAGTCACACGAACCAAACTGGATGATATAGCTGTACGAGATTAAAATGCTAAGGATACCAATAAAAATCTCAGTCCACAGACAGAGTACAAAAACATGGATGTATCACAATATGTTGCCAATGTCAATTGATGTAATAAAAGCGAACAAATGATGCTACGACACGACAACCGATTGAACAATTTAACGTATTGCGAATATTCAGTACATGTCGCTTGTATGTAATAAATAACTTCGCACATAGAGTATCAGCTTATTGATTTTTTGCGAAGTTTTAGTTTATATATTACTAAGAGCGAATATCATTAAACTTCCATTATTAGTAGAAATCTTGACCTAAGAATAAAATATAAATTTTACAGATGATCATAAACTGACAGTATTATTCTATGGTTAACAACTTTATAGTAGGTATGAAAAAAATGGTGAAATTATCGCCCCTAATTAGAACTCTTATCTAGTATATTTGTAAGTAAATGCAATGATTTGTTGATAATACCAGTAATTACCAGTATGTCATAGCAGCTTACGCCTTCAATCCGTCACATTATTATTTCTTTTGACAAACTAAGAATTAGTTTACTATTAGCGCCAACACAACTCATGACCTTGCCGCCGATCCCCTCATGCCTAGAGTCTAGGCAATACAGGGGGGATTGACATAGACCAAAACATTCATTCATTTCCCGTTAAATGTTTCGTAATCTATTGTGTAGTAACGTCTGAATAGTATTTCTATTACCTACATTATTGCATAGTCTGATATCTTTTTACCTTATACGAGTAAAACACGCGTGTATCTTTAACAAATAGGTAACTAATAGGAGGTATTTATACAATAACTGAGACCGATACACTGAATCTGGCGAAGAGATGGTGCTTTCGTATTTATTTATTTAGCAAACATACACAATACAGCGCCAATAATTTCTTCATAGTACAATGATAAGTGCAACGATTACTTAAAAAAATATATCAACTTTAATAGTTCTACCTGTTTGAAATTATTATAAGTTGCCTTGACTGACCTAGAACTCTATAGACAGACTCTAGATACAAATTAAGCGTTGCTTCCTCAAACAACCTTTTACTGAGTATGCCAGCAAGTTTCAGTTTTTTTTTTGGAAGATGCCGATGGCGCCAAAGTCTTGGCGCCAATGTAATATGCGTACAGTAGACTGTAATCGACAGGTTAACAAAATACACCCTCATATTTACCCGTTTATTAAAATAGAAAGAAAGAAAGAATAGAATAATTTATTTTGTCAGAAGCATGGTTACAGGATGTTACTTATTAATATTGTTATTTATAACCTACATAGTAATTTTTTATTTAAGAAAAATCGAGGAGAAAATTATCGCATAATATGAACTGCCTCAGATATTAAGCGCAGTATCTCATGCAAACGACTGCCCATAAATTACTAACACACTTGTAACATTCTCATATTTCCTTCAGTTTCCGAGCGCTTTCGCGATGACATCGTAAGTATAATAATATAAAAACGTCCGTGATACGCAGTTGGCAGCGTCTGACGCACAATATTATTGTATTTACATGCTCAACTACGATTGTTGATTATGTATTTAAATAAAGAAGCCCTTATGTATCCTCCTTTTTATTCAAGGGTCAACAGGGTCGTCTTGGTGTTTGCTGCACGTTGCTTGCTTTAAGGGGCTTTGTAACTTCTATGCAGTTATTTGATAATGTTAAGGAAAATTGTCGACACTACGAAATACAAATATATCTTTACTAACGTACAAGGTATAAGTACGTTGATATTGCTACAGTAATAATGTTCTGAAACTATGAAAAGCAAACGGGTATTTTAATCGCCTTTCTGGCGATTACCACCAGCCAGTTTTGGCACGACAATCCCTGATTCTAAACAAAACAATGCCTTTTTTGAAACGCTTTGTTTCTAAATATTAATAAATTAAAGATACGTTCACAAAACAACTCACCGTAAGATCCGGCAACCCCATCCTAACGTATTTGTTAAAGTAACTCCAGACAAACATCACAACGTAATCACTACAGCACTAAACTATCACGGTTACATTGCGGGCTGACTGCATCGTCGCGTGTCACATGTTGATGGGAGGATGCAATGGATGGCGTGCGTGACAGATGAGGGAGAGACCTTACGGCAGCAGAACACGCTCTGAAGCATCGGGAGAGACTGAGCGACAGACGTGAATATGTGTTCGCGCGAAAGGGAGATGTGGATGTGTGAAATGATGGATGCGGCATCGCGGATTTACGATATTATGTTAATTTGCACAGTATATTGATTTCCATTTACGTTCAAGTATCGACTTAAACAGTCACTATTGCATTTTGCTTTTTAAACAACTGCACAAAGTATATGTTGTACAATCAACAAAATAGAATCATGACCCACCATAAGCTTATTTTCCTACAGACATTCAAATATAATTAGATTGACAAGCGCGTAAACATGTATTAAAAATGTCACACGTCTAGTCTTATTATTTTGACAGCTTCAAACAATTTATCGTCGAAATGGGTCATAATTCAATTTTTTCGATAGTACTACAACAATCATGTTTTGTATCATCGTAAGTTGGACTGAATGGCATTGAGTCCAGCTATATGCAAAGTCGATTACTGGTGTACAAAGTTATAACTAAATTAATTGTTTTCACCGTTCGATACCACATCCACACAATTTTCCTCACTCCCTATATATTTAACGCACACGTGCGTCACGTATGTGAGCGTGTGCGACGTACGCGCAGGGTTGCCATCTATTCCCGTCCACTGTTTATGTTCCTGCTTGTGTAACCAAGGGTTAATCGCGAGGTAAATAGGTTACAACGACTACGAGCGCATTGTTGAACAACATCAGCTTGCTTTAACATTAGTGAGGAAGAGGGATGGTCGGCTTTTAATAAGTTTATTTTGGACTGAGTTGCAGCTAAAACATATACAACACATAGTGTTGGATTACAAGCGTCTGCAGTCTTAAATTATGGTAAATATGGCGTCGAGACGTAACTGCAGTTATGGCGTTCTGCCAACTACTTTCTCTGATTCTGAATGCCAAATTAAGCAAAGTAAATTACTTTAAACATTGTAATAACTCGCAATCATTTCTGTTCCCTCGTCTGCACAGAGCCCAAAAATGTAAAAAAAGGAATATAAAAAACGTATTTTACATGGTAACCCTATGCTAATAGTCAATAAAACCCCATAATATAAATTGAGAGAGCGGAGAGAGTTCATCCCGCACATTAGGGTCGGGCAAATGACTGCGAATGAAGCGCGCCTATGTACGCGAGTTACGGTGACTAATATCTGACTGTGCGGGAACACCGTGGGTTGAGTAAGGTCAATATATAGGAAGAAGAGAAGAAATTAACTCCCACATAGCGAAATTATACGATAAAAAAGTATTAGGAGGAAAATGTGACGAAAATCTGTCTTAGTTCTGTCGGTAATCAATATGGTTTAACTTGATCACAGAATTTTTTATTTCGATTGCGATTGATTCCGACTTTACCAGTACGAAAACCAGTTCTTCTTAGTAGCTCAAAGAAACGTCACGTTTTTCGAGCATCCGATGCACTTCCGTTCAAACGAGGCCAAACTATTAGAAGTCGGTGTTATTGTGAAAATCCGTGGCTAATCCATTAAATCACAGCACCGCAAATTGTTGCAAACTGGGCTAACTGTTGCAAAAGTAAACGTTGATGTACAGCAGAAAATCTAAGCTGAAGTCAAAATAAACGAATCAGCGTAGCGCGTATTGAAGCGTGCCAGGATTAATATTTATCTATAAGGAAAATATGGGAATTCCTACTGTCTGAGCCTACACTATTTTGCTAACAAAAATAAATGAAACGTGATGGATTAGTTATTTTAAGACGATGGATATCGATTCGCGCAAATGTCAGTAATGGGTACTGGTTTTAAATGCGAAAATGACTGTCAGTTTGTTAAAATCATCGTGTCAGAACGTCTGAACAAGATCGTAATTGACAAGAGTTAAGACGTACCTAAACTAGTTTTAATTCCAGACATCATCTGCAAAACAGGTAAAGATTATAAATTACATTCATTTTCAGAAACATATTATGATGAACGAGTATCAACAAATAAAGTCCTAGCCAATGGACAAGACACTATTTAAATGACTATAAATGCAAAACACTGAACGTTTCTACTTAAACAAAACCCCGATAAGAACAGACAAACAAATAATATAAAAAGATCCAAGCAGCTATCTCTATCTCTTATTCCTAAATCAGCACAAAACATCCGAAAAGAAATCTACAACTATTTACTAACTAAAACATCCGCTACAATCATCTAAATAACCTCATACAACAGCTAAAATAAACTAAAAGAGAGCACTTATCATTGAACTTGGTGTTATTTTTAAAGAATCTCTGGTGAACATCATTCATCTATTGGCGCTGACTGCAAGCTTATTCATTGTTTATTTGCGGCGGCTTGTCGTTGAGCGAAAGTTTCAGCGAAAATAGAGGTGATAGATTTGATAATGTTCTTGAAAGTATGATGTCATGCGATTGAGATGTTTCATTTTATAAGTACGGGATTATTTGAGAGAATTCTTGGATATATTGTTTACATACTTTCGCTAATATATTGACTGTACGATTCTACGAAATGGGGAAATTTCTTATCTGTTTGTGGGATTTAAAGTTCCGTTGCTGTCTCGTAATGTATATTACAAGATAGCCCGTCCTTTAGACATAATGGCTGGAGGTATTTTGGGATTAAATAAGTAACGCTAGCTTCTATTTGTTAGCAGAAGGGAGCTACTGATGTATTTGTGTATGCACCGGTCGACAGCGTGCAGCGGCCGGCGAGACTCATCGTTTTCATCACCTATTTACATTTTGTATGTTTGATAATACGTCAGAATATCTGTCTTACCCAGATCCTGTGTAGTATTATAATACCAGATTCTAGTCCAGTTTATTGTTATTAAAATGTATTTTGTTAATTTGTTATATTTTATTCTACGGGAACAGAGAAATAACCAAGACACAAGACTGCAGGGGACTGTTAGTTTAACGGAAAGGCAAATCACACGAAACACTTCTGTTAAACATCGCGCACTTCCACCTGTTCTTTATAGAAACAAAACAATGCCTGAAATATGTAAATCAGTCATAATTCCAGGACCAACAAATTCACAACGAGCTCTAGTTACACTACAAAAAACCACTATGACAGTTTTTTATTCGTTTCGAAGAACACAGTGTCAATAGTAATACATGACAGTTTAATTAGGCCTATGAGTGCCAGCGCAATACTTAGAACCACGTTGAACACGTTAATCGCAGGGATGAGTAGCCAGGTGTTCTCTGAAAACTCAAATAGTCTGTCTGTCGTCACGGCTTCGAATTTACTACTCACACTTTAGCATTATTATTTCCTAAGATAGACAGATACCTAATTTTGTGAAAAGTTTGAAATTCGACATACACACGGCCAAAGCCGCGGACGAAAACTAGTACACATAAAATTCCTAAAACTGCTCTGCAAATTAATAAGACGGTCGTTCGAGCATATATTATGATGTTTCAAGATATTTGTTTTGTTGAGTTTTGGCATATGCATTGCACATAGCACTCCACGCTGGCGCAGATTCGATCTTATTAGTTTTCGAGATTTTGATGCATCGAGGTAGTGAACAGTCGCGCTCATAATTTATGATTACAAGTAGTGTCGAGATGCGTTTTCGAACAAGTAAATAAATAAAAATGTTTATTTTAATTACAAAAAGCATTATATTATTGGAGATCACCTTTTAAGCAAGGAATTGCTTGTATTAGGAGACTCCGCACTTGTCATAATTTATGCAATTGAAATTTAGACAAGTGTTATTCGAACTAACGTCATTCGTTTAGGGAACCCCTTTCCATCCTAACACAGAGCATTAAAAGTCTGTAAAGTCGGCTTTGAACAGCGAAGTTGACATTTCGCTAGCTAGGCAGCCATTGTGAAAGAGTGGTGCGCTATCTAAATAAATCGTTGGCGCACCGCCATCAACGAGCGGTACCAAGGTCCCGCTAGTACCGGGGTGCTGTCCAGGAAATATTACTGTGTTGACTATCGTATCAGTGTTGCGTAACGTAGTATAGACTGGGTAGGCCAATAGGGCCGGATTTGTTTGTACTTGGCAGTACTTTTTCCGATCCTTATTTGCTAGGATTATAGTCTCAAACTGAACTTTAATAGTTAATGTTACCTATGTAATGTAAATCTGTATTCTGTATTCAGTTTTATATTCCATAATAAAAAATAGAGTTTTAAAAGAAAAAGCGTTCGAGAAGAGTAAATTACACTAACGTCGTTCCAATATCCATTAAAACGTTTCTGATTCAAAAAAGAAATAAGAGCTTCAACCAGTTATCGTGTTGCATAATTACAAACAATACTAATTACAGACCAATACAGTATTCAACAAACTCTTCAATGTGTTTTACAAGAATGTTTAATACGTTCTACGATAAGCTCTCTAGTAATAATATTATTTCTATTCTATTCAGTTTTCTTATTGACATTTTGCGGTGAGTCTGAGTAATCCATTGCTAATAACCGCCTACGCACTTTCTCGTGAAGATGTATAGGCTTAAAGCAGAAAAACTTTTTGTTTTCCGTTGACTCACTCCCATATGGGAATACTTTTCCGTTTTATGAGCACGGCCGTAAAATGTCTCATGTTAAAAAAATATGCTTAAATTCTTTCGAATGTTAAAACATATTTAGCACATCTGTAAGTGTTTTCGAGGACTTTTATGTGGCAGACAGTAAGACAACCGTAATTACTGAGTACACTGAATTTCTTTAAGATTTGCTCCTTGTTCGGTGCGGTTTTGTAGAGGCTTCGCGCAACGATAACTAAAATAAGCTATCATCATTTTATTTATTAACTTTTATAAATCTTTAAATAGCGATAGAAATTAAAATGTATTTGTGTATAACTTAAAACGTGTTTGTTTATAGCTTTTGTAGAGTATGCTCTGTTTTCTTTCCACCATCAAAAAAAGATAAAACAAAAATAAAAAGGTCTTTCACTCAGAGCTTTGTTGCTATTATCCATACTTCCATACTAATATTATAAATGCGATAGTAACTCTGTCTGTCTGTCTGTCTTTCTGTCTGTCTGTCTCTTCTTCACGCCTAAACCACTGAACCGATTTGAATGAAATTTGGTACATATATAGTCTGGAACCCGAGAAAGGACATAGGATAGTTTTCATCCTGGAAATCCCCCGGGAACGGGACCCATTATTCCTCGCGGACAAAGTCGCGGGCAAAAGCTAGTGGAGAAATAAAAAGACGTTACTTAGTACTTACTTTGTCTTAGCTATTTTCCATCTCTAAGTGAGTGTTTGCACACTTGACGTTTGACAGTTGTGTAATAGTGCATTAGCATAGTGTTAAGCCAAAGTACGTGCAAGTAGCGTCTATTTATCACATCTTTAGACTGCGAACACTAAGTTAGCGGGTGCCACGCGGGGAGACAAAGCGGCTACACTTATTACGTAAGCTTCGAGATAAGTTCCACATTAAAGTATCATTGAGGGCCGGACCCGACCAACCACGAGAGAAAAGGACATGGCTTGGTCAACCAATCGGATTGCATTATTTTCACATTCCGCCACTTAGCTTTGGTGAAATATTGGTTTTGACGAGAAATCTCTGCACATCCCGATTTAGATAAAGCCCAGGTCTAAAGGTCAAAGTCAAATCATTTATTTCCATTAGACCAAAAAAGGCACTTTGAAACGTCATACTTATAAACAAAAGTGAATCTACCGCCCTAGTGAAGCTGTTGCGGAATTCTTCGATTATTCCATTTGGTCTGTAAATGTATCCTTTATCACTAACCTGCGCGATGTCCTTGAGCTGCGCCCTCTGCATCTCCAGGTCGGCCACCCTCTTGAGCGCGGCGTCCTCAGCGCGCGCGTGCGTGTCGAGGCACTCCCACACTCCCGACAGCTCCGCCAGCCGCGCCGGCGCCTCCGGGGACGGGGACTTCATCTGGTGAGGAACAGCTTTGTAAATGATATGCTGACATTTTTTACTGATAAAAGTACTCACTGGAATGGGGTAATAGATAACCAATTCGTCAGTTTGTTTAGCAGTTTATGGAATAAAGTGAATTTCATCCTAAATTGAATAAGTTAAGCCTGTCAAGGGACACAGCAGGAAATTTCTCCGCGGGACGAATATTTGGTTATCATATTGACCCTCCATAACGTTAAAAAAACAATTTATTTTGCCATAGTAATAAACAAAAAATATAAAACAAGTACTGACTTCACTAAATTCACTCAGCTGATTAACATTATTCATTCGTTTTAAAGCATCTTCTTTCTCCTATTTCTTAAATAATATTATTAATAATTTTTCGTGCAGCACTGAACGCGTTCATATGTTTCCATAGCGCGTCGGTCGACCGACGGCACGCATGCGGACGCGCTCGACCGACGGTCCTCGTACGCAGTGCGTAGCAATATACGCGTGCGTACGGTCGGTCGAGCACTGTGACGACTTGTGAATTTTCATACAAATGAGAAGCGCGACCGATGTACGCACCGACGGTCGGTCGAGCACTAAAACCGGCCTTAAACCGGCCTTACAGCCAAAACTATTTTTATATTTAAGTTAAGTCAATATAAAACCAAATAAGATCGATTTGCGTTCATAAAACAGTGTTATTTAGTATTTACTTTGTTTTGAATACCCGAACAACCACGACTTACCTCTAAGTTCCGATGTCGCTGATCCCTGAGCGACACATCCTCGCTGGGCTCGCTACAGCTAGTGGAGCACACTTCATGCACGCGCTCCAGCTTGCGCGTGCGGCGGTGTATCATCTCCTCTATGTACTGGCACTGAGCAACAATACGACACTATTTTAATAGGGAACCTAGTTTATGGTGCAACTTCACTTGGCGTATTTAGCAAAATATTTGCGTTATTTCGGTAATACAAACTATACTCTCCCGCCGCGCCGGGGTTGCAGAATGTTTATAATAGTTACCGTGACCCCGGAACATAAAGGGCAGCCGAAGGAACATAAGTGGGTTTTAGTCAGTAAAAGTCTGACACGCCCTCCCGCACCGCCCAGGACGGGAGAAGTAATTTGATGATTTCCTACTCACAAAAAAAAAACTATACCTACTCTAAATTAAACCTTCGAACTCAAGTGATTCGAGACACAATAGAAAGACAATAGCAGCGCGACAGCCGGCTGATTAATTAAGGTTTATTTTGCGTTGCATCAAATACGCAAAAAATTGGCCAAATACGCCAAGTGAAGTCGCACCATTATAAATATGCATTTTATTTTCATTAAAATTTTCCTAAATGTAAAGTTTAGGTTTAAAAGCTCTGGAAAGTTGTCTGAGCTAGAATACTCATGTTAAGTACGAACAGTAATCGAAAGTGCAAAGGGTGCCGTTTCGGAATGTCAAAATTTTCACGAGATAATGTTATTTACAACATAAAATAGACCGTGTATTAACAAGTATTATTGCAATACAACACACACAAAACCCAAAACAATAAATATATACATACATACAATACACCTGTGAATCACTACAACCAACCTGCTCTTTGACCCTCTCCAATAGCTCCGTGCTCTTCTCTTCCTCCGTGCCGCATTTAACGCACACGACATCACTCTGTTCGACTCTTTCACTCCTTAACGATTCCAGTTCACCCAACAACGACCTCATCTTGCTATCTCTTTCATCGATAGTGTTCTTCATTTGTTCCAGTTGTTCTAGTATTTCAATTTCGTGTGTAGTTTTTTGTTCTAATTGTATTTCTAAGTTGGCGATGATGTCTCGAAGGAGGGTGACTTTTTCTTCTGAAGCTTTTAGTTCGTCGTCTGTGGAGGCTTTTCTTGTTTCTAATTCGTTTATGATTTGATTCATCTCGCGTGTTTGAGCTTCTAATTGTTCCACCTGCGTCGTGATTTAAAGGGTGATTGTGAAAAGGTGTTGCTGGTTAAGCGAATTATTAAGTATATGGAAAATGGGTTAGTTAATGAGAAAGATTATTTAAGATAGTTGCGGCAAAAAACCTATGAGTTAGTTGTTATGATGGTAAAGAATAGAAAGAATAGAGATTGTCACTAGATTTAGAATGTGTGTAATTTTAGTTGCTCGTCATGCTGTTATGTGCAAAGTAAATCTAACTTAAATAAACTACATAAATTCGACATACACATCTAATACATACAAATTTAAAAACATTATTTCACAACAATTATGTTTACTGTTCATGTCTGAAGTTTAGGATAAATCGGTAATAGTAGACCAATCCCCGTTGAATGATAAATGGGATTCATCTTATTTCTGACATCTTAACTCAGTAAAAATACTTCTCGATGTGACGCAATTAGTAAGAAGATTATCATGAGTCATTGATAAGTACTGAGTACTTTCAGAAATGAGCAGTAAATGTTACAACACAGGACAAACTTACGTGCGCGTCGTGTTCACGACAGTTGCAATACGAGAGGCGGAGGCAGTGCATCTGTAGGGAGATAGGGAGCGGGGAGGGTTAGTTCACACGTACCAATACTACTGCACTATTCACTGTTTTATCTAATCAAGAGGGCATTTCTGCATATTCTGGTGATTAAAATCATTTACGATCTCTGTCAAAGTCATAAGAGTAATAATAATGTCAAAAACTTATCAAACATTTGACATTTTTAACAAAAAGAGACAGGACGAGATGAGTAGAAGTGACTTAGCACGTACTTTGGCTAAGCACTATACCTGTCGCTGTTACACAACTGTCTTACGTCAAGTGCTCGATAGAGACGGAACATAACTACACCAAAGTTCTTGCTATTTGTCTTGTCACATGAGACTGAAATGCGGACATTCAATATGAGTGATAGATCTTATGATTTTTTTTTATGTTGGTATCGTATTAACCAATAGTGTTTGTGGTATTGGTACGTCAGTAAAATTAGTGATAGAAAAGTGCAACTTAAAATAAAAAAAAGTAATTTAGTATAGAAAGAAAGAAAAATTAAATAAAAGTTAAAAATCCATCCCCAGAAAGAAAAACATAAAATTTTGCATAAAACACATACACACATCAAAAGTGTCTAGGGATATTTTAATTAAACCTAAATAACTAAAATTCTATTAACTTTTTGTTAAGACACCTACACTTTAAAATAAACCTTGTTTAATTGCCTATCTAATCTGATAATAAACTTTTAGATAAAGTTAAATTAAAAAAAAAACTTAGAAGAAGAGGAAAAACTCAACAAAATTTCAATATAACTTTATTTTTGAAATTTCAAAACCTAAACAACAAAACAATTTTTTTTTATAAAAATTGTTGAAAACTTAAAATTAATAATTCGTGGATCCACCTAAGACTCTCCTGACACATCTGGAGCGGTTCTGCATACTCAAAACAAGGGGGTCAATATCCTGTTGTGGAGTACTGTCCCAAATCCTGCTAAGATGCAAGAAAAGCTGGTTTTGATGCACAATATCAACAGGGAAATTCCTACGAGCTCTTCTCTGAAGCATATTCCAGGCATGCTCAAAAGGATTTAAGTCAGGGGATTGTGCAGGCCGGTCTAAAGCTTGGATAACATGCTGTTGTAACCAACTTGTAACGATACGCGCCGTATGTGGACGGGCATTGTCGTGCATTAGCTGGAAATTTTGTCCCATTTGCTGTTTGTGGGGCAAGATTACAGGCTCTAGCACCTCATCTCGGTATTTCCGAGCAGTCATATTGCCTTGTATCCAAACGAGGTCCGTTCTACCGCCGAGACGAATTCCTGCCCAAACCATAATCGTGCCACCTTAATATGCATGAACTTGTTGTGCGTGCTGCAGTCGATTCCAACGTCCAGGTTTTCTCCAAACGCGTACTCTTCGCGAATCAGGATGAAATCCAAACCTAGATTCATCATTGAAAAGCACAAGTGACCATTGAGAATGGTTCCAGTTTTCGTGTGCAATAGCCCATTGTAATCTTCTTCCTCGATTACCTCTCCTTAGTGCTGATACCCAAAATGGCCTACGAGCACGTAGATTGACTTCATGCTTCTCAAAGTTTGACCGCTTACCAGCAAACCATACTCTCTCTGTAGCCTTTGAACCAATTGCATCGCCGCTGCATTTAGTTGACTTCGTGCAGCATTTACTATGAATCGGTCCTGTACATGTGTTGTAATGCGTTGAGGTCCTCGGTGCCGTTCCACCACTTCCTCCGTGACACGATAACATGACCAAAGCCTGGATATAACGCTCTGACTGGTCTTCATGGCTTCAGAAACGGCAATTATGGGACAGTATTCCACAACAGGATATTGACACCCTTGTTTTGAGTATGCAGAACCGCTGCAGATGTGTCAGAAGAGTCTTAGGTGGATCCACGGAATATTAATTTTAAGTTTTCAAGAATTTTTATAAAAAAAATTGTTGTTTTGTTTAAGTTTTGATGTTTCAAAAATAAAGTTAAGATTGAAATTTTGTTTGAGTTTTTCCTCTTCTTCTAAGTTTTTTTTAAATTTAACTTTATCTAAAAGTTTATTATCAGATTAAATAGTCTATTAAACAAGGTTTATTTTAATGTGTACATGTTTTAACAAAAAGTTAATAGAATTTTAGTAATTTAGGTTTAATTGAAATATCCCTAGACACTTTTGATGTGTGTAGTTTTAAATTAATCTTCATTCCACCAAATAAAAAGTTATTTTGTGTACGCTTAAACATTACCAGTACTTGTGTGGCGTTTCTTAAAATATTATTTTACTATGGTCTTTGGAACAAAAGACAATAAAAGGGAGTTAATGTGAAAAAGGGACGGTGCTATCTGATTTTGTATTTCCGTCTCTCTTTCACTGGAAATTGATAGTACGGCTCTAGTGATAAGCTATTTTAGGAAACGCCAGCCAAGTAACAACACATTTTTCTACTTAACAACAAGTGCTAACCAATTTCTATATCCATAGTTCTGCGATTTATACGTTTTCAATATTAAATAAAATAATAAACACCACCAAACATTAATTTTTTAAGACTTGAACGCTTGCAGCGCGAAAAGTTATAGCGTGCATTTGAATTGTACAGGATTAGGGCTTTTTCATTATCATGCGGGTTTGCGCCCGCGTGCGAGCTAAGCCACCACGTTTGTAGCAAGCTTCACGATGAACATATAAATTTCAAGACTCATCTCTGCGACCCGAAACAACGCATGCTTGTCTAGCCCGCATGCGGGCGCAAACACAGATGATAGTGAAAAAACCCTTAGCGTGCACTCGAGGCTTCGTAGCTTGTGTTTTAAGCACTACAACTATGGAAATAAAATAGTTGTTTCGGGTATTAAAATTTAGTATATTTTTAGTGGGTACGGATGGGTTTCTACCCGGTAAATACCCAAATGTAGGGTTTTTACCGGGTAAACACCCGATGTATACCCACCGCCCATACTAGTAATGGGCAGAGTCCCATTCACTCCCTATAGCTAAGCAGTACTCAGTGCCTAGTGCTGACCTCATTAAGTATCCTGGCATTGTTCTGCAGCCTGGCGGCGAGGCGAGTGTTCTCTTCCTTGAGGTCTTGCAGTCTGTGCGCGAAGTCGTCTCGCTCGGCCTCACGTTCGGCCGCTTGTTCTTCTACGAAGGCTCGCGTCGATCGCAGCTGGCGGTTTGCTGCTTCCAGCTAGAGGGGAGAGACTTGTTAGGGTTATAGAAAATATAAATGGCAATAGTGCTATGTACATGTCATACAAAAAGCGGACCGACAAAGCTGTTGAAACGGTCCAATAAATCGGTCTTATAAAAAAATGGTGAAGAGTTACACGGCTATAATTACACTATAGTATAGTGTACTACTATACAAAGCCGCCATTTTTTTTTGTTATGTTGTATTCTTGGGAAAGAAATATGAAGATAAAACTGAAATCAGTCATACTTTTGCATGCATTAGAAAACTTGTTTTGCTTTTGTTATATTACGCGTTCTATTTTCGATGTTTTTTATATCAGGAATAAAGTACAGAATATGTTAAGTCGCCAAGGACAAAAAATATAAACGATTACATAAATATTGTATAAACTAAAGGAATCGAAAAATATATACAGTGAATACGGAATATGCAACATTTAGCCTTACTCTTATTCATTCATCCTTAAGTAATAAATAAAATAATAATCGAATCTACTATCCATAATCATAAAGGGTGATAAAATGTAGTGTCTACCTCGGGTGCCACACCATTATAAACTCAAGTGACGTACTTTAACTTAAAACATTTGCTGCGATCGGTATTCAAAAACACTCTCACAATAGTTCTTTGCCCCCAAGATAAACAACTAACTATTCACACCTCATGTATAACATCTGCAATATTTGTCCAAACGATACGGTATTTTTTTTACAAATGTAAACCATGCTTCAGACTTGAATGATACTTTTTTTTATGAAAAAAGATACATAACAATAAAAGCTACATAATACACGATGAACTAAGTTGAACACCTGACATAAAGCACAATACATAAGCTACAATAACAATAAATACATATACATAAGCGTGTGGTACGTGCGTTACCTTCTCACAACATATCTTATGTACGGGTGAATCGGTCATCCTTTTGACCTGCGCGTGCGGTGCAACATAATTACAAGTTATTGGTTACTACATATTTACATTATGGTACATATTTAGCTTGTAGGTGAAAATAAGTGTTATTATACATGTTAGTGGAAGAAAATATAGTGCATTTTATATACAGCTTTGTTTAATTTTTATGTATCTCTATCCCTGGTAGTTCTATTATTTACTGTGTCTTCTTTTTAACGCCGAATATAAAATTCATTTTAATAGGCGATCAATGTCAAAACTGGACAAAAATAAAAGTATTATTTGCTGTTCGAACAAATTTGAACTTTAAAATTAATGCAGGAATTAAGGTGAAATCACATCACAACATTTTCGTAAACAACATAATGCATGACTGCGATAAAAATACGTAAAATTTTAGTTAGTGTAGACAATTAAGGTAGAAACTATATTATTACGGTATTTTAGGTGTTTTTTAGGCAACACTATGGCTCCAATCCCTTTCGATGACCAAGCAACAGTCAGCTGTCGTGCTGCTATTGTCTTTCTATTGTGTCTCGAATCACGTGTGTGCGAAGGTTTAATATGAAGGCAGTGAAGTATCAGTAAGGTCCGTACCTGTTGGTGCAGATCATCTCTCTCCCGCTGTAGCGAGTCCACGTCGTGCGCCAGGCGCAGCACTCGCGGAGAACTGCTCCCGTCCAGTGAGTACGTCCCGCCTGGTGTTGTACGCGTGCGGGGAGCGGGAGAACACTGCTGCGGACCTGTGCCGTAGCTGGAGGAGCATAAATTTATTAATTCAAAGAGAGAAATACAATTTATACCTCGAGTGACATACTTTAAAGGCTCTAGCACACCGAATGCGTATGCATAGACGTAAGCGTCAACGTGACGTAAACGTGCGCGTACCACTGAGTTGTAATGTATGGAACTGTATAAGACAGGACACACCGCTTGCGTGCACGTGGACGTGATGACGTTACGCAAGTGGTGTGTCCTGTCTTATACAGTTCCATACATTACAACTCAGTGGTACGCGCACGTTTACGCTTATGTCCTCGCTTACGCTTCCCTCACTACGCTCAGTATTTAAAAAGCCCGTCTTTGTAATATAAAGATACACCAGACAAACATCTACCATATTTAACCATTTCTGATTCACAAACCTTCACGAAAACAATTTATTTTTTACAAGCACAATGGGGTATTTTATATTATTAACCAATAAATGAAAGACGTAATTTCTATAATTTAAGCCAAAAAAATCTGGGTATTATTCAATTTACCGTAAAATTCGATTCTTAAATAATAATAATAATAACTTTATTTAAATGACAACAGTGGTCCAATGGTTAGTATCACCTTATAACTAAATGTTTTATAATAATAAATAGTTAGTTTATTTTTATATTTGCAATTCAATTGCTTAATTAATGACGTCATAAGGTGACATTGCCATACAACATATACGTGAAAATCTCGTTTTGACAGCTCATAAAAAGTACGTCAATTGAAGATTGGAGAGACTCACCCCTCAGCTATCACTTCACCGCTAGTCATGAGCTGAGCAATCTTGATCATAGCAGACTCCAGGTCTGAACGAAGCAAGTTCTCACGCTGTAGACACTCCGCCATCGCGTCTTCCATGTTCTACAACAAGCAAATTTAATATTATGAACAAATGCTCAAATGTATACTTACAATTAAGATAGCATGTCATTAAAAAAAATATTTAGTGCTCCAAACAAACTGATTCCAAAGACAGGTTAACTAAATTTAAGTTTAGTGCATCTTTTTTCCATTTCATTAAGAAAAGACAGAAGATAAATTATTAATTTAGACCTGTCAAATTAAGACACTTCATAGAAAATTAAAAACATGGCGACTAAAAATACGTCGATTTACTTCAGGCGCTGTTAAACTAATATGTCTTTTCTGTCCTTTTCTTAATGAAAGGGAAAGAGAAAGAAGCACTTATGTTTAGTTAAGTTTGTGAACAAGAGAATCAGCTCCAATGATTACCTTTCTATGTAGTTCGCAGTTGTCGCAGTTCTGTTTAGAATCTAGTTCATGCACTAGCTCGGTGATCTGAATACTGGACTCCAGCATGTTACTTGTGTCTGGACGGATTCCTGCGAAACAAGGAAATAATTAGTTTTACATATTTCAAGATCGGTAGGCTGCTTAGGTACTAGAACAGAATAGACACTAAAAACAATTTACATACTTTTATGAGCTGTCCAAAAATATACTAGGCGCTAAGTAACGCGAAGTGGTAATGCGCGAAAATTAAAAATAGGCTTAAAAAAGCTTTAAAAATGTTAGTAGTAGACTGCTTTGACTACGGGAATAACATTTTGCTAATAAACGTTTCCCAGGTACAATATTTTTTTGAATAAGGGACGATTAATTTGATTTTCAGGACTAAAATAGCATGTTGTCAGAAAAAATTGAGTGTTTGAGTTATTAGGTTAACAATATCTATTTATCACTCATTTAGCTGTAACTGTGCCACTTACTGGGCGCCAGCTTAGCGGACAAGTCGAGCAGTGAGTGCGCCTCATGTCTCAGGCGCCGCAGAGAGTTCTCCAGCTCCTTCTTGATGTCGGCGCTGAGATCACGTTGCTGTTGCAGAAAGCTCACTACACCCTCCTGTTTCACAAAAAAAAACCAGTGAACTTTAAAGCCCGTGCTGAGTAGATAGTCATCTCTAGCGTTGAACATGTACTGTGTTGTGTTTCAAAATTCATTTATTTATACCTTAAGCAAAAGTTAAGACAAGCCGTTACAAAAAAAGTATGTCTCTTTTGTTTAAAAGGGGACAGGGAATAGGTATTAAATTAATAGTTTCTTGAAAGCTTGAATGCATAATGAAGATCCAAGATGGCGACTAGTAAATAGCTTCAGGTAAATGGTGCTATCGTACTCACGACTTCAATCACAGGTCAAGATCACCTTGACGTACTTTCAACAAAACAAACAATTAAAGGTCGTTACATTATTTTCTATATTTTCACAAAGCTTAATTAAAGTATCAAATATTAATAGTTTAAATAAACAATATCTGTCTGTACATTTTTAGAACAAGTGACGGTTCAAGACTAACAATAGTGCAACCCAGTTCAAACATAACAACTTGAAACCAGCAAACCACTCACCTCGTCCAAATCCGTCAGTATGACGTTGAGATCTGGCGCGAAGTGCACGTGCTTCCCGCCACAAGACACGAGGCTCTGGTTCAACTCGCCCGACTGGTTCGGAGTCGATGGCCGCGACTCCTCTTCTACGATCGTACTGGAAGGGCAGATGAAAGATTGTGTTGGCTTGTGTATAGTATAGTGGGTTATTTTTAAAACATCGAAAAAAATACTACCAGCATCATAAACAATGAGTTTTGTCTTATGACTTTTTATCAGCAAAAGATCGTTGCCATTCAATGTCTTCAAACAAAGAGATTCCCAGAATGGTCCAAAACGGTGGTATTTTACGCCATATGTTTTATAAAAAAAAACACAAAATACAGTTGCGTGTATTATAGTTTCTCTGAAAGCCATAGGTCTGTGGTCCGATGGCAAAATCATTTTGATAGACAAAAAGCTACTTTATATCGGGCTATGAAATTACGTGTGAGCAAAAGCTAATTAGACCTAAGTGTAATCTAATTTATTAATCTCAAAAGATACACGAAATAAATCACCCAGTGTTATTCCTAGAGCTTTCCTAGTAAACAGAAAGCACGTAAACGCAACACATTTTTGTTTTTTAATCCTTTTCCCAGTGAACATGACAAGCTATATCTCACATGTTACCCGTCACCTTTCTCGCCACCCACGAGAGTGCAGTAGGTACACGGAAAGGGCATTTTCGCTGGCGCACCGCCAGGTACACAGGATTACGTTTAACTGACACTTTAAGGAGTAAGCTGCGATGACAAATATGATCATATTAATTAAAATGCTTGAAAATTAACGCAGAGCTGAATGATTAACGACCGTTAGGCAAAGGAGCTTAGAATTTGCTTAGTTTAATTCTTTAACAAAAGACATTTAAAACCTCCTAGAAGTTAATCACTGTTACATTCTGGAAGATAAAAAAGATATTCTTTAACTATTCCGATCTATGGTTACTTCAATGTATAATCACAGCCAAACAAATATTATAAGTTTAAGAGTTTTACATTGTAGACAACTTCGCTTCGATGTTAACATAAATATGTGATTTGAAGTAACTACAAAATGCTGCAAAAGTAATGTCACACAAACGTAACATACATAAGAGATACCTGGCTACAGTTCAAAGTATTTAGTACGGTTTGTATGTCAAATTAACTGTATGGTCAACAGGTTGGCAGATATAGATGGAATTGAACATGTGTGAATAATGTGGGGCAAATAGTGAGTATTACTTCAATAGTATCAACAGAGTTTATCATTGTACTAAAAATGATAATACAACCCCTCCTAATACGATGCTCGTATACGCCGGACGATCGCCACGTGTTCATGTGATTTAATATCCAACTAGGCGCTATAAAATATGTTTATATCGCTGCAAAAAGTCATTGACTGATAACAGCATTTCCATGGTTTCAAAAAATCAACATATGTTGAATTAATTAATAGCGGAATAATCTATAATTGCAATAATCTATCAACATGCTAATGATGCTAAAAATAAAAAGCTAAAAATTTTGCTTGTTTAAACACGCTACCTCAGTTTTAGAATATCCTTTTGAGTTGAAACATTATGGCTTATCATATTGCACGGGACAAAGACATGACTTAATGCGAGTAAAACCGTGAGATATAAATAGTGTGTATAAAAATATTGCAATACTGGTCGCTTATTAAAACATTAGTCACGACTAAAACCGAGGATACCATACAAGTATCATGGGTTAAACATGGTTTGCGCAATGATTGCACCTCCGAGCAATGCGACACATTTAGACAAAATCCCACCCGCTCACAAATCGAAGTAATCCATCAATATTGGTGTGCCCCAAGTTTTGGCGCATCGCCAGCCATCGCGCCTCCCGGAGATATTAATTTTGTGCGAATCTTAACACCTAGTGATTATAAACATTTGCGGTTTTGTTAGGGTTTACGTTTGAAAGATTTTCATTTTAGTTTAGTCTGTATCTCTATTTTAGTCAAATGAGGGCAAATTGTGGAGGAATTGGAGCAACTATTATTAAAATGATTGTAAAGTTATCCAGTGAAATAGAATCAATGCCTCTTAGAAATAGTCCAATTGGGATCTGAATTAAGACTACCGAATTACTTTTTGATGATCGAATAAGATATCTCAGCTTACGTCTAAGTGATGTATTTTAAAATAAATCATAAAGAATTATCAGTCAAATGCCTTCTCTAAGAAGGATTAAAGGAGTTGAAGACTTTTTATTTTAAACGTGAAAATTTGCGAGGATGTTTGTTACTCTTTCCGCGTTGTTCCTTGGAATCTCTAAACAAGAAAGCTTCTAAACGGATTTGGATGAAACTTTACAGAAAGTATAACACATAAGTTAAAATACACGTTGTATGTTGACCTACTAGACAGTCAGATAATAATCGATCGGTCTGCACTGCACACGGGCTAAGCTAGTAACAAAACATGTTGACGATTCAATAGTCAACCCTACCCTACTACCGTCTTCTCGTTTACCCGTGGGAGAGCGTCACAGCCGCTGACTTTAGCACCGGCCTCGCCATTAAATCGCGGCTTCCGCCAGTACACTCACGCTAATTTCTCTTAATCACCGCATTACTCTTTGTTGCTTGCAATTAGATGCACTCTTACTAAAGTAATGTAATGTAAGCTTTATGGAAAGGTAATAAGAACTATTAGCAATATTGTTTCCGGGTTTAGTAAAGCGCTAAGTGATTAACAATTTGCATTTTATAATAACATCTATTTTAGAAGTGTGCCAGAAGTACATAGTCTTTCTAAGTTTTGTAGCAAAATGTCTGAAGGGATGGTTTACTTGTTACTAATGGCCCAATACTCCAACGTCACACGTCGTTTTAAGACACTGTCAAATCTGTTGCTGTCCTTACTTTATCCATTGAGTAACAAAGACAGCGTCTTAGAATTCAGTAACGTTGGAGTATTACGCCATAAGCAATTTTAAATAGCCTTTTCAGAAAATTCTATTCTAAAAAGAAAACGTCTTATTGCATGAAATGCAAAAGATTTTCAGATACCAAATCCTTTATTTTCTACGAAACTCCGAAAACACAAAGATAACCTCCGTAAAACTGATGTCAATCCGAAAGCCGACATTTCGATGTAAATCCATGCATCCTACGGATTTGATTTCTTATTTTTCTCCCAGTGAGTAATATTCCTAGTAACCCGGGCAGCTGATCTAAATTCATCACATACAATGCTGATAGATCAAAGCGGTGCAAGAGCGACAAAACGAAGCGCGCGCAGAACGACCAAACAGTTTTGTTGTGTCAATGGCGCACCTACTTGTTAGGGCGACTTAGTTGCGTTCTTCTTGTTTGGTCTTAAATATATCATCGCAGAATTGTGGGAGATGTTTACAACAGTAGAAACAATTAAAAATTAGGAAGAAAGTTTGTCAGACTTTTGATTTTTTAACCACTTCTGGACGTTGCGTGGCGTCGTATATTCGGTTAAAGTCGGCTTCGCCGGCGTGGACAAGTACATCCTAAGCTAAGACTTAACTAAAATGTTATCTTCTGTCCTTTTCGTAATGATATGGAAAGAGAAAGACGCACTTAACTTAAATTTTGGTTAGTTTGTGAATAAGAGAATCGGCACCATTGTCCCTATAAACTATATAGCCCGTGTGTTATTCTGATGTATAAACCATACTGCAGTTAGGTTTCCTTCAAATATATTCAGAAGCTTTTGCGTGAAAGCTCCATCCATCTTTCCAACTAAATAGTGATCCTCATAACTATTTGTATTAATAGTGGGCTCTTGTCGCAAAATACGCCAAACATACGCACAAAAACACTCAACACCTTTAAAAACCAGTCTTCAAAACCCATAAAGCAAGCCTACTCACTCATGTCCCGGCACGAGCCTGGCCAGCAGCTGCGCGAGCACGGTGCGGTTGAGCTCGTCCTCGGCGCTGGCGCAGTACGCCACCAGCTGACCCACCACGCCGTGCAGGCTCACTGCCACGCGCTTCAGGTCGTCCCTGGAAACGGGCATAAGGAATTAGTAGCTATCAATATGCATCGTGTGTAATGGGCTTGTGGCTGTGACTCGTCATGAGAATGCCCGGCGAGAAACAACGTCATTTTAACTTTCAATTGGCTAACATTACTGCAGGGACTAACCTTTAACTAGTAATTAATACACCCTTCTTTGAACAAGTTGATTTGGTAATCAATATTCCTACTTTCTCTGTATGAGAAGCTGCCTTTGTTCTGCAATAGGACAACGTTACGCAGGTGTTACTATACATTTTTACTCAGCAGAAAGATATCCAAACGATTTCCGTTTAAAAAATCTGGAAATAGCACCTATGGTTAAGATATTTAATCTTATTATAAAAAATACGTAATCGACGCATTTACGACGCAGAAAGTGTTTAAAAAGCCAGTAATTACAACCGTTGTGGGTAATAAATTAATTAGACAGTTTGTCTGTTTGTTTGTACCGAACGGCTGCAACGTTTTGACGACTAATCGTGACGCAACACGGAACAACACATGTTACACTTTAACCCAGAATCGATTCCTGTTCCCAGGAGGGTTAAGTTTCCTCTTAGTAACCTCTAACATACATATGAGTAGGAGTGAAATGTATGGTGTGGTTATTAAAGCTCATCTGCGATTTATCGGACTCAATTTTGTACCAAAAGATTGAAGGGAGGTCTTTTTCCAAGAGTGGGACAGAGTGGAGTGATGGTTCCTCCCAAGAGTTTGACAAGAAATGGAGGAAGGCCTTATCCCAGAAGGGGGATAGGTGGAGCGAGGTATTTCCCAACAGACTCACAAATAAAATAATCTTGCAGAAAAGGCGTGAATATAAATATTTACCTCAATAAAGCGCAAACAGCATTATTTATGAGTTAAAGCGATACTTACACTATAAAAGTTTGATAAAAAAGTATACCAAACATTTGAATCAGTGTTCAGCAGGAAGTAGAAATCCTGGCCCCTGACCTATTATTATCGAATTATTCAATCCAATAATTTATTGTCTTTTTATACCCACATACATAATCACGTTCGGGTCCCTTAGCTTATACATCACCCAGCCTTGTTCTGTCAAATCACTGCTGCTCTTTAGCGTAACTGTGTGTTTGTTGGCTAGTAATAGTAAGTAAGCAGTTTAATGTTGGGATGGTTAAGGCTGCTATAATTTACAAACCGTGCAACGCAATTTTTTTAATTCTGTACTTTGTAATTCTATTTTGTACCAGATTACCTCCCGAAGTTTTTCTTCAGAAAACCAATAATTCAAGATAGGCCTCTTCTCTTAACCAGAATATGTATATGAAGAGCCAAGCCTACCAAGTAAGGCCATCGCATTTTATTAAACCATTAAATGCATGAAATGTCTAAAAGTTTTAAGAGGACATTGAAACCCTCACCTCTCCCTGGTGACCTCCTCCAGCTGTCGGTTCTGGTCGAAGCTGATGTTCCTGCGCGCCTTCCACTTGTCCTCGCCGACGGATAGTTCGTCGCGAAGACTTGAGCACTGCCGACAAAACTATTCTTTAGTATATCATTTATTTTTAATATGAACAGGTTGTATTGAAGAAGAGCTAGGCATCATAGTATTTAATATATCATGAATATTGTTTTCTAAAAAATAAGTTGTTTACTTGTTTTAAGATTATGTAAGCCATTGTTTATGGAACCAACAACAGCTAGATATCAGTAACTAGTTTCCAGACTCACTAGCTACTTGTCAATTCAAAAGTTCTTTTAAATAATTTATTGGGAATAAGATGTTGTGATTTCAGGATCAGAATCAAATATTTATTTATGATTTCAACTATTAGACATTAATTCCCTTACTAATAATCACTGTGTAAAGTTATGCAATGAATAAAGCCTGTGTAACCATACATTTTTTGACGCATAAACCTGTCATAACTTTATGCAGCGTTTATTAGTAAGGCGCTTTGTGTCGGCATCAACAGCTCGTAACCAGTACGTTTCCACAAACGATTGATTGGATATCACTTCCTAAAGTAAGTTCATTAATTGTTGACACAAAACATACCATAAACTTTCTCAAAATCACCATGATGAAGTCGCATCGTCAACTGCACAAACACTATGTCTTTAGTTCATTCAACAATAACTTTATTTGCAACACTTTTGCAACAAAACTCGTTGGTTCACACATTATGCACTTTGTTCGTCCGTTTAATATATCCTCAATATAAATTAAACTGTAAACTGTTCAACTTACGTCTGAAAATTGCGGAGCACAATAAGTAATTGGCAGGATAATATCAATGCGGAAAATGATATAGGTGGAGTTCTAAAGTATTTGTATCCGGAGTAACTTCTTTGGAAGAAAAACCGCTGATATGAGCTTATTATCTGTTACATGACAACCGGTTTCATTGAACATCCTTTCATTAATGTTTAAGGTTAATGACATTATATGTAAATTGAAGTTCTTACTACCGCCTAATTTTCATTGTTATTTATAGATAATGTTTTAGGATTTCTATAATGAAGTACAAGTGTCTGTCCACGGAGCGTAGCTGCATACTGCATACGCATCATTTTACGCTTAGTTGACACTTAATTGAGATTGGGGTAAAGAGATATAATAACATACTATACAGCATACCTATGTATTCTTACTGAAGAGACTCAACACTCGATAAACGATATGTATGTATTCACTATTAAACCGATGCATGAGATGAATCTTCAAACATATTCAATATTCCAAACCCCATGCGTCAATATGGAACACAAACTGCGAATCTTTACGTCAATACCTACCTCTGAGTTAAGTAAATAACAAAATAAACTCAACATTATTTTCTCAACAGTGCAGACTTTGTTTAAAATCACTTAAAACGACAGAATTAGATCACCAAGGCTGAAATTGGGAGTCGACCTCAATAGAAATAAAATTTATTACATATTTACGTCATACACGCATTTAAAATCCAAGAAAAACAGTACCACTTACATCGAGTCGAGTAGGATAAGCACACACGAATATACAGTACTACCCTCGGAACATCCAGCTGCGTACAAAAATAACGCCAAGAAAAAAGATAGCCATGTGGGGGCAACGGATGCACGTGTTCCATACAACACGTCCACACCTCTATTGTAAGGACTGTAAGGTTTATTTCCGTACGTTATTGTTATAAAGCAGAACAAGTGATGATGGCAAGCAATGTTTGCTTATTGTTACCGATTGATAATGAAACGGGGAGCTTTGTTTTTACTTGCAGTTAGAACGTGGTCATTAAATGTTTAAATATACGGTAATTGAATTTTGTGAGGTGTTAGCAGCTGGAAACAATAAGAAAATGTGTGTCAGTTGAGAAACTGATTGCTAATTAAAACATGAATATTATACATTCCGATTAATTGATTAAGTAAAGATGTATTTAAGTGAAACATTGAACAATTTTAATTTCTATATATACTTTATTCGTTTTTTAGAACGCTGGTGGATTTTGTCCCCCGCTGTTTTACCCGCATCTTTGGTTACTGCTCCGTTCCCATTTGTCATAGCTTAATGGCATCCTGAGCTTTTCCTACGCTATCACTTAAGCAAGTTACCAGTTTAGATATTAATCTCTTCGATTTTATTATATCAAATCATTATTTTCCATCCATTGCTTTTTCTAGCAGGGCAATCAAAAAAGTGTGTAGCACACCTAGTCATTTGCCAAAGCCCAAAAACGTAACTTTTGAAGACGAGCATTTGATTTTGAAGTCCGGGAGTCCGGAACTCAGGCAATGGACGTGTCCATCGTCCATTGCCTGAGTTTACAAGCCTACATAGTACATAACTTCGATACTGTTAACCACAATTATTAGCAGCCAGCCAAGATAGCGGTTAGAAGCTAAATTAAAAGCATGTGACGCTTGTCCTTTGGTATTTAGCATTTGGTTTACCTTATAAACCTTTGCATGCCAAGGTAAATAAGTCTAAAGAAACTAAAGGGTTTAAACACTATTTTTCAGCGATTAGCGCGTTCAATCATAGTAATTATCTCTAGGACTTTGTTATAGGTTTAGATTTAAGAGACTAGGGATTTATTTCACAAGCTCACTTAGACTCTTCTTGTGCAAAATCTGGCAATTATTTTAATCACAACGTATTAGAAGAATGTAAAAGAGGCCTTTAAGGGGGCTTGGCTTTTTATATAGACCTAATTTGAACGTTCATATTTAACTTTCACGTCCATACTTCCTAAAACAGAAATAATATACATTACTTTATCTAAACATCTTGTACCCTATCATCTAATTCAAGTACAGAACATTAAAACGGTACCATCTGGCGACACAAGGGGTACTTTTTAATGTCAAGTTCATTGCTCCTCATTAATAACAATTTCTCTCCTAAAGCATTACGATGGCGCGATGTAAACAGAGCTTCAAGTGTCAGTCGTAGCCGTCAGTGGCAGTCAATGGTCCATTGAGAGGAGGGATCGATTGTATAATATGTTTATGAGGTTCAATGGGGCGGGAGAGATGCTATTGTGTAAAGCATAGGGGAAACTGTGTTTTGGTGGTCTGTGCTGTTGTAATTGATTTAAATTGCAGAGAATTTTTGTTTTGTTTGGCATGGGAAGGGAAATGGTTGAAGATAAGTTTGTTGTGTCGAAAGTTTGTTATACTGAAATAGCGATAAATGTATAAAAAAACGCTACGGGCTCCTGACTGTGAGTTGTTCCAGACCCGCACTAATCTAACGAGATCTTGATTTCGAATGTATGAACGAAGCTTTTATAATTAATTCTTTTGTCTAAAAACAAGTTGTTTTTTTAATGACTTGCTTTTCTATTGCACTTTTAAAATTGGCGGTATAGACGATATCGTCATTTCTTGGCATTATATAAAATAGAATCAGCCCAAAAGACCAACAAAGAAACCGATCTCAAATCTTCCATCTCGACGAATAGGGAACACGACATAACAATATTCCCAAAAAAACTAGGTGAATGTTCGAATACAAAATAATGTCAGCCCTGTACAAACCAACGTGTAGCGCGCGCATAAACAAAACAGATTTTAGTGCATTTAAAGCGTCCCTGAGTGTGTCGATACAGCAGATGTAAATATTCACATTTGGTACGAATAAAAATTTCAGATCAAGACGAAAATAAGACGAAACACTAGGGGAATATACATTTTAAAATAGCTAAGTGAAGACAGCTTAAAATGGGACACAGATAACATAAACAAATGTTTAGCATACTTGAATAGAGATGTGGGCCCAGTGGGACTATTGGAATACTTCTCTAGAAAATACATGGATATAATAACATTCCCTCCTTGTCCTATATTTTACCATTCAACAAGATGAGGAGAAGCTTTTAAAGTGTAAAAACTATCTTTGTTTCCACTTTGTCTGTGTTTCTATTTGTTTACACGATCTAGTTTCGGAAGTGTTGAGCTTAAATAGGACTAATAGGAGTGTGGTTAATGCTGAATTTGGTGGATTTATAACAATCTTGCCTGAAATTGAAATATTGGATAAAAAGTTATGATCTTTGTTTGCACAACATAATAATTAGCTGTAACCTATTATTGCATAGTAGGTTACTTTCAGCGCGCAAGCGAATATTTATATTTAATAATGTTTATTAATTTTAGCCTAATTTCCTTATTTACATACGCAGAACACAACAATTCCACACCGCAGCCCGATAATACCATTTTTACACACAATTCTATTTACAGCACTTGCATAATTTCCTGCGACAAATTCTAAGAAAACTGAGTGCACCCCAAATAAATCACATTTGCTCTAATCATTGATGCACAAATTAAAAACGGTCACAGTCTAACGGTCAACTACATCTCATATGTACAAAACAGTACTGCATTCAATCTGAATTCAACCTTATTGTGTCACGGTTAGGTTTATATTTGCATGTGCGTTATTCTCCCGCGTAAATGACGTCATACGCGGCGCGTACGCAAGCACGTCCGTCGCGGAAAGCGTTCGACGCTACACTGGTCTGAAAGCACTAGTTTGTTTATATGCTTGCTTTGTTTAATGGCTACGAGATTCAGAATTTGCGGTTGATTGAGCTGTAAAGCTGTCTGTATTAATCTATTATGACAATGTGTGAGGTATTACTGTAATCTCCTTGTTTTAAAATGAAGGGATAGGGTTAAGAGATGTTGTACTTTAGGTACTAATTGCTGGAAGTAACAATAATAATTATGATGGGTCTCACTCAACTGCTTGAGTTGCTCAATTATATGACAATATTACTGACGATAATGATAAAAAGTGAGATGCAACGGTTTTTAAAAAAAATGAAGACTTCAAAAAATTATAGCAACTTGAGTAAAGCTTCGGGTGATACCCTGAGTGCCCCTAAGGTGAGTTTTTCTCAAGTTGCTCACAATACAAAAAATCTTTTTAACTTTTTTACAAAAAATTTCCCTTATATGTTAATTCCAAGGTTATTGGGAGTTCTAGTTAAAACTATGTTACCACACATGCACAAAGGTCTCTGTTACGTAAGTACCAGAACATGATCTGCATGAGATCGATTCGTATCAAGCATCAGATTTACAGGCTCTTAGAACCATAAACGGATTCATCTGTCCATCATGATTAGATTAACACATGTTTAAGAACAAAACTTTTATCCCATGGATGAAAAGAAAATCAACACTATAAAACTATGAACCGTTAATAAACACTGGAAAGAAAACATTGAGAATAAATAGTTCATAAAACTATGAAATCGGGGCAAGTTTCATCATCATGGCAACTAGGTAAAGCTGACTGTTTGCGTAAAAGGAAAAAGAAAACATTTGCAAGGACTTCGGATAGATGGTTGAATAAATCAAAGCAGAAAGAGTGAATTACATAGATGGACATCTTGACCCAAATTTAACAGACAGTAAAGAGAATCTGTCCCCGTCATTACAGTTAATATGATTACCACGATTACCACAACTAGCGTAGGACATTGTCCTACGTTCCGATTTCAAATTCATCTGCTCCAACGGCCAACCTGTCTACAGTTCAAATCTAACGGTCACCGCATCTCTTAAGAAGTCGACCTACACGATACGCACCGACTTTATTAGTACCAATTACTAAGTCTAAAATTAAGAAAAAAGTCCATATGGAGAGGCCGGATGTCACCAATTTATTTTTAGATGCTGCCGTTTTATAGCGACAGGATAAGGGAGGGAGTTCGCCGTGAAACAAGCTTGCGGTGTGGTCTCGATCTTTTGTTTTTCGCTAATCTTGGAAAGAACGGGGTGATTTCAGTGCTTCTGTTGGTACATGCTTCGGATGTTTTAGCGATGTTTAGACTTGGTCATGTTGAATGTCGAAGTATACAAATTACTTATAGTGTTACATGTATGGGGTACTAAATATTTTAAGCAACTTTATTTACATCTAGATGACTACAATTGTTTTTGTACAGTCAGCTCCAAAAGTCGCTGAACACATTTAGATTTTCAAAACTACTGTACACTATAATCTATTTAATCGCTCAACGAGATAGGCGCCAGTATTGAATGAACATCATTAAAGTTCAATATTAGCTGAATTAAAAAAAATAGCCATTTTGTCATTTATAGATTAGAGTACAGTGGTTTTGAAAATCTTAATGTGTTAAGCGACTTTTGAAGCTGAGTGTTGTTTGCTTAACGGAAATCCACAAATTATAATATAGGACAGGACTCCTTCTGCCCAAGTGCATTCTTCAGGATTTAGCTATGTCGCTAATAATATTACCAACCAAGATATGTTTAGGATATCAAATGTTGATTTCCTAAACATTCATTATTGGCCTAAGATTCAGGACATATCTTTAAAAGCATAACACCATATTAGCTCATGTTAAGTAAACAGAAGTTTCTAACGATACTTTTATGATAAACAAATATGAAATGTGTAACTTTATCAAAGGCAGGCGAGGGCAGTTAGTTCCGGGTTCCCTAAATCCCTGTGGTACAGCGTGTATGACCGTTAACGTTCTGTTTATGTTGTTTAACTTGTGATGTTTGCTGTCAAAGTAGAATACGTGTGAAGTTTTTACGAGGAGTTTCCTTTAGATAACATGCGTGGTACATTCCATAGTTAGGATAAATCTTAAAGCGCTATGTTAGCTGGTCTTGTTCTAATATTATGAACCTTAACATTCTAAATACTGTCTGGTTCTGTCAAAAATACTTCTGACTAGCTTAATAGATTCTCTTAGGAATCATTATGATGAGAAGAAACAAAACAGGCAGACACGGCAAGGGGCCTATCTTTTATAATAATTAGCTCATATATGGATGGGCTTTCAAGACACTTTCAACACAAAGATTACTAAACCTTTAAAAATAGATCAAACATAATATTGATTACAATTATCTAATATCGCTTATTATTAAGTTTATGTGAATTCATGAAGAAAACAGACAATTTTTTCAACGATTTCTTTGTCTTACTGACTGATGTTGTTAGTCTGAATTTTTTTAGTGTGGAAAACCACAATCGTTAGTTGGCATAACCACAGCCCAGTATCCAACACTGATTGGCGTTACAATTTAACAATTGTTATAGAGTAATCAACAGTTTATTGGAAATACGAAACTTTTTCAAATGGATAATTGTTTTTGATCTTAAATTATCCTACAAGTGCCGCCCAAGTAACTATGGGAAAGACTTAATTACTTAATGGTAGCTTTGAGAAATGAAGTAACAATTAACTGACGATTCTCATCATAATTTCTGTGGTCTGTCTTGGGCGGAACAACTAGGATCATATCGTTTTATTTTTTCTTGTAATGAACTTTCAAAAATGGCCTTAAATCGCTTACTGGCTTTAATATTTGAGATATTTTCTATTACAATTGACACACGACGTCTTTCATGTGTTTTCCTCATTTCACGCAAGAATTACTGCCTACTTCTAATTATAAGTACGACAGATACTATCTATCTTGTGTTGGACCTATGACATTTATCCATGCACAATATGGTACACCTGACATGCAACAGCATGTTATGAGCGTGACAAGATTACATAGCTACATAGCAATCTACGATGCGATTTCAGATACTTCTTTATTAACTTGTACGTTTAATAACTTGTCTGTAGAATATATATAATCTACTTAAGATCTTGCTGCTTCAGAACTGGAAAATAGACAACTTGCGGCAACCCTCATACAAATATTACTGCAGTATTCGACCGCGAGTACCACAGCGCTCGAAATTGCTGCTCCTGTGTGGTCAAGCCTTTACGTCACTTAGAGAAACAGATTCGATTACCAAATAGCTATACTAACATCTGTAATGGATCCCGTTGATAAAATACATTTAGAAATTAGCACACGTAATGTAAAAACATTCGTACTTTTACTAGGCCAGTGATAACGCGAGATTCATAAAGACGTATACACTCTAAGTTGCGAAACCATTTATATTTGCATCTTTATCTCGAGTGCATGGAACATTAGCGAACATGGCGGGTACATTAGGGCATCTGAAGGGCTTTTGCTTTGGCAATAGGGTGTTGTGTGATGGAATGGGGAAATGATTTAAACGCTAAGTGTTTGAGGAGGTAGAATTTAAAAATTACTCGTCTGAACTTTAACCCTGTGTTCCTTAAACGATGTGTTGTATAAATATGCTATTTAAATAAATATTATTAAAGGATATTTGGCAGTACTTGACACTTCCAGAGTAATTCACATTTAATTTCTAATTAAATCTTAAACTTTATTAACATCGGTGAAAGACAACATCGTGAGGAACTCTGGACTAATGTAAGGCCATAAATTGCTAGTAACTAGTTAATGTCACTAATGCTTTTGCCTTACATGAGAAGAAGTCTGCCCCGCTCTCGATAATAACTTGTTATTATTACTGCGCTATTGACATTGACAGGAAAACTTGTCAGAGAAGGATAAAAAACCTCCTAGATGATCTACTTTAGATTCTAAGCGCGTCCATGTTGTATCGAACACCGCGTGATGGTATGCCAATTATAGACAACTTATTTCGATTACATTAAGTACCTAACAAGTGCAAGATTCCTCAAAATACTATTGAAATATACTGGATGACCTTGATCAGTTAAAACCACTAAATCAATATTTAGTTTAAAATAAAACGGTGTCATGTGAGAAACAAATAAAAACGTTGCAATGGCTCTTCAGTTGACTAAGGTATTGACCTTAAATCCATACTAATATTATAAATGGGAAAGTGTGTCTGTCTGTCTGTCTGTATGTTTGTCTTTCTTTCAAATCAGGTAGCACATCTGACCCCAGTAATTATAGACCAATTTCAGTGCTACCTACCTTTAGTAAAATCTTTGAGAAATTAATTTTAAATCAAATGCAGTTTTATTTTAACAAATTGGAGTTATTGCATAAAAAACAGTTTGGATTTACAAGGGGTCGTTCAACCACCGATGCAGGTGTTGAACTCTTAGGGCATATTTATGATGCATGGGAAGACAAATTCGATGCATTGGGCATTTTTTGTGATTTGTCCAAGGCATTTGATTGCGTTCTTCATGAAACTTTAATCAGGAAACTGCACTACTATGGAATCCGGGCCTCCTCTCTGGATCTTCTCACCTCATACCTGAGTGATAGGATTCAAAGAGTCGACGTTAACGGTGAAAGATCACCCGGCTCTGTAGTAAGAATGGGCGTGCCCCAGGGCTCAATTCTTGGTCCTTTCTTGTTCCTTATTTACATTAACGATTTGCCTTATCTCATTAAAGATAAACATGACGTAGTACTGTTTGCAGACGATACTTCACTTTTATTTAAACTTAAACGTCAGCAACTGATAACTGATGATATAAGTAGTGCTCTCGCGTCAATAGTTAATTGGTTTAATGTAAATAATTTACTTCTCAATGAAAAGAAAACTAAACTAATTAAGTTTACGTTACCAAATGTCGCAAAGGTAGATACTTGTGTTTTATTAAAGGGAGAAGAACTGAGACCAGACGATTCCACCGTATTTTTAGGCATAACACTAGATGCCAAACTTCAGTGGGGCCCCCATATAGATAAATTGTCTAAAAAACTCAGCTCCGCAGCATACGCCGTTCGGAAAATTCGTGGTTTAACGGATTTGGAAACAGCCCGTTTAGTTTACTTCAGCTATTTTCATAGTTTGATGTCGTACGGAATTCTATTGTGGGGAAATGCCGCCGATATTCAAACAATTTTTGTTTTACAAAAAAGGGCTATTCGTTCTATTTATACATTAAGTCCCCGACACTCCCTCAGAGACAAATTTAAAGAGATTAATATTATGACTGTGCCCTGTCAATATGTATATGAAAATCTGTTGTATGCACATAAAAATATTAATCACTTTAAAAAATACAGTGATATCCACAATATTAACACAAGAAACAAGGACAAATATATTGTTCCTTCAACTAGGCTTAAAAAAATAGGTGGTTCGTTTAAATGTCAATGTATACGCTTTTATAATAAACTTCCTAGCCAGATTCAGGAACTTAGCATTACCAAATTTAAATTATTTATAAAACGTAAATTATGCCGGAATGCTTTCTATTCTGTTAAAGAGTATATTGAGGACTCAAATGCTTGGAATTGAGCTGCTTCAATCATTCATAGGCCAATATTGACATTTGTTAAAATTATCATTTTTATATTTATTGACATTGAAATTTTAATATTTGACATTTATGAGTACTTTTTTAAAGTATTATTATTTTGTACACCAATTTTTATTCTCTTTGACATTGTAATTATTGAACTTGACATTTATGTACTTTTCTGAGTACCTATATATATTTTTTTTACATCATATTTGTTGTGAGTGTGAGGACTATGTGGGTTGCTTGATTGCTAGTATGTTTTATAATGACTGACGGTTTGAGTACTTAATGCGGCCTACCCGAATGTCCTTACTTTGGTATTGTTCGTCAAGACGTTGAGCTCCTTACGTATTTTTTAGTTGAGCTTAACGACTTATGACAAATGCTTGCACTGTTTGGACAGGTCCACTCAAATCTGTGTGGTTCTCTCATCAAGAGATCCCTTCAGTTTACCTTCATGGTCCTCGCATATTTTGACCAATACAATATTGTATGGACTTTAAAAGAGACTTTGACCTCTGAGTTTGTTTCGGATGTTTCTTCTCAGAGTAGTCCAGCTAGGAAACACCGGCCCCATCGTTCGATAAAAAAAAAAGAAAAAAAAAATGACGTGTAAAAGTGTAATTTATTACCTATTTACAAAAATAAATCGTTTATTCATTTATTTATTCATTATTTATTTCACGGCAAAACGGAGCGACGAATTAACGTGGTTTTTTAAGTAGAGATAGTTGAAGGGATGGAGAGTAACATAGGCTACTTTTTATCTCTTTCTAACGCGAGCGAAGCCGCGGGCAGAAGCTAGTTAGCCAATAAAGTAAGTAGTAGTAAGTTAAAGATTCCTAACGTCATTTCCCTTTACCGAAGTCAATGATGTCCAAGATAAACCAAGAAGGTGCGAATAAAATTTATAAAACCACACTTACAGGTGGTCCCAACCAACAACGACCAAATAAACTCTCAATAATCACCCACTAATCTTCCCGAAAACCAATGGGGTATACCATAGTTCCTCTCACCACATAGGAAGGAGCTCAAATGTAAAGGGAAGCCGACCGGACGCGTTGCACTGACCATATCATCCGGTAATATTACACAGATTACTAATTAATAACTCGTTATTATGTAGGCCAATGGACGACTTCAGACCAACTATAGATTAATAGGCAATGTGTTTTAAACACCATACAATTTTGGGAATGTGTTGTTAATAAATATTTTAGGGATATCTTCATTCATTTTACTGCCCATCACGATATGCAGTTCTTTCTTACCTGTATTTTTGACATAGGTAGATATTATGACATCCTATTATACTATGGAAAGCTACAATTGTGAGTGGATTTTTAAATACTTTTCATTACAATTATTTGTGCATTAATTTAATAGGCTCAGCCTCTACAACAACTAGCAAAATAAATATAGACTACTTTTTACTTCCGTCTCCTTAAAGTCTGTCCTTAAAAACTGGGAAAAACTAGCAAAACCTGACACTTTTTATACGAAAATATTGTAAATCAAAAGAAAGCTTATTTTTTCTATAACACGAAATTACCAAATTGCATAATAGCAATAAATTAGACAATAAATACGCCAAAAGAAAACAATCCGATCATGCAAATATCGTTACGATTTTAACTGCCGCTAACAAGACCTGCACTGGCAACCTAATTTGCACCCTACAGCTCATAGAAAAAGGTCGATATTTTCTTGGTACTTTTGTATCCTAGATGCACTTTACGTGATGTAAAACGGTTATGACGCGAGTTTAGTACAGTGTTTATGTGGCCGAGTACCGCCGCATTCTTGACGATTTTCTTCTACTAAAATTAGAAATGGATCTTTTTATTCCAGCGCCTGAAAAATGTTTAACGATGCGTCTTATGGGTACTGCCACCTGGTTAAAGTTAAAGGGAATTTAGTCGTGTACTTTTGATTTACAAAAAATATATTTGGGACAACTTACACCGATCGTCTGATCCAAAACTAGGAAGACTACACCCTGACACTAGACAAACAATCATGTTCGTCGATCGAACTTAGGCCTAAACACTAGACCAACAGGCCCGTCATTTTAACAACGTTTTATTAGAAGGTTATATTTTAAAACGGCAGATTCTTAACCCCAGGTGGAGCTTGCTTGCCATATGTTGACATAAAAAAACAACCCACAACATTATAAAATTAATAAAAAGATAATAATAATAATAATAAAATAATAATAATAATAAATATGGGGCAATGGAGGACGGTCCTTCACTATCCAGGATGTCGACAGATTCGAGAGAACGGCGAACCTATAAAGATCGAGCGAGGTATATTTCAGGGCGATAGTCTGAGTCCGCTGTGGTTCTGTTTGGCCCTGAATCCTTTAAGCACATTGTTGGAGGGTTCAGGGTTAGGCTATCGGTTGCGAAGAGGCGGCCAGGTTATATCTCATCTCCTTTACATGGATGATCTGAAACTCTTTGCCCCCACCGATTTGCAACTGATGAAGCTACTGAAGGTAACAGAAACTTTCAGTAGCGCCATCAGAATGGAATTTGGTGTGGACAAATGTGCAGTCATGCATGTAAAGCGAGGGGAGATTGTGGAATCCGAGGGGACCCAACTCTCGGACTCCATACACCTTAGGTCCCTCTCCTTAACCGAAACTTACAAATATTTGGGTATGTCGGAAGCGTTAGGCATCAATGCTGCCGACATGAAACAGGCGTTGAGGGAGCGCTTCTTTGGCCGCCTGAATAAAGTACTAAATAGTGTTTTATCAGGCGGAAATAAGGTGCGCGCCTTCAACGGTTGGGTCATGCCGGTTTTGATGTACTCTTTCGGCATACTCAAATGGACTCAGACTGAATTGGATGCCCTGGATAGAAGGGTCCGCAGTCTATTGACCGCAAATCGGATGCATCACCCACGGTCATCGGTAATGAGACTGTATATCCCGCGGAAGTGTGGTGGTCGAGGCTTCTTGAATGCTAAAACCCTGCACAACCGTGGGATATGCAGTCTCAGGGAGTATTTCTTAAAAGCCGACGTGGGGATGCATCGGGATGTTGTTTCAGTAGATAAGGGCCTCACCCCGCTCTCTTTAGCAAACGAGAACTGGCGCAAACCTGTGGTATTGGATACAACTGACCGCAGGACGGTATGGCAGAGCAAGGAGCTCCACGGACGCTTTTATCGAGTCTTACATGGGCCCGATGTAGATTTCTTAGCGTCCGTATCCTGGCTACGTTTCGGTGACCTCTTCGGGGAAACCGAAGGTTTTGTCTGTGCGATAATGGACGAAGTTATGATGACGAACAACTACCGGAAATACATTGTGAAGGACGGCACGGTTGACATATGTCGGGCATGCCACCGTCCCGGGGAATCAATCCGTCACATTATTTCTGGGTGTTCTAGTCTGGCTAACGGAGACTATTTGCACAGACACAATCTTGTAGCTAGGATTATTCATCAGCAACTTGCCTTGAAATACAGTCTTGTGGAATCGGAGGTACCGTACTACAAGTATGTGCCCGACCCAGTTCTTGAGAATAGCCATATCACACTGTACTGGGATCGATCTATTATCACAGACAGGACTATTGTTGCCAATAAGCCTGACATTGTGGTAATAGATCGATTAGAGCGTCGGGCAATGATTGTTGACATAGCCGTTCCACATGACGAGAACCTCGTTAAAGCCGAGAAGGATAAGCAGTCCAAATACCTTGACTTGGCTCGCGAGGTTGTCGACATGTGGGACGTAGATTCAGCAGTCATTGTGCCGATAGTCGTGACGGCCAATGGCATAATAGCTAAGAGCCTCGATCTACACCTAAGGAGGCTCTCGCTAGGCAGCTGGATTAAGGGCCTGATACAGAAGGCGGTACTCCTGGACACGGCGCGCATTGTCCGGCGATTCCTCTCTCTGGAGCCCTGACCATCGGTAGCTTGGACCCTGTTCCCGATGCCGGTGGGCTACTATTTTTTATATTTTTAAATGTTTTTATTATTTTTATAACAATATTTAAAAATGTAATTTATATGTATTTAAATGAAATAAATGGAATAATAATAATAATAATTTATTTGCATCAAGTTTTACACTTACATTAATACATGCCATGGTAGTACAATACAGTTTAGTTACAATAATGTGGCGACACCAGCACCCTTGCTAAGTTGCCGAGACAACTTGTGTTAAAGATGCTGGGCCCTACCCTTTGTTGGATGTTTGTTATTTACATTATAGGTACATACATGCCATTTTGAAATTATAAAACACATTCAATATATTGTGTACGTACAAATAAACTATTAGAAAAGGTAATAGAACTAAGCGAAAAATTAAAAAATATGAGTGGAGTAGTGTAGTTGGTGAGTTGCTGGTGTGCATGTGAGTGTTTGTGTGTGTATGTGTGAGTGCGTGTATGTGTGTGTGTATGTGTGTGTGTGTATTTTCCTATATTTGTGAGTAGTGGCAGCAGCGGTGTGCAAACTTAATTGAATGGGATTAATGGGATCTATATTGCGACAACAGCAAGCGCTCTGTGTTATTGTAATTTAGTGTTTGTAGCCAATTATTTAATTTCTTTTTAAATGACAATAATGGGAGTGAGTAAAAGTGGAGTATTTTGTTAAGGCTATTGTAGAGATGAGGACCTTGGAAACAGGGAAACCTTCTTGTAAAAGAGTATTTACAGCGAAAGGGTTGACAGACCTTGTCTTTGCGTCTTGTGGTGATTATTTCGTAGGGAGTTCTACGATGCTGGTATAGAAGTATGTGAAATACAAATAGTTGTCTGACTGTAAGGACCTTACAGTTCTCATACAGTTCTTCAGTTGGGAAAAGGATGGACCGAAAAGTACTTACTTTTAGCACGGCTCTCTGAGCCCGTTCTAACTTCAAGAGTACCGTTTTAGGCGCACCACCCCATGCGCATATACAGTACGATAAGAGAGACTGACAAAGAGCAAAATATGTACACCTAACAATTTGAGATTCTGCGATGTGCCGAAGACTAGCGAAGACAAAAATCAGCTTCCTGATTCTTTTTGTCAGTAACTCTATGTGAGGTGTAAAGCTCAGGCCATCGTCTAGAGTCACACCGAGATACTTAATGGTTCGACAACGTTCTAGTTCGGGACATGTACATGTCGAAGTGCCAGGCAGTAAACATGAGTGCGCTATTAAACCGTATGAATTTGGAGGTTGAGTGGAAGATCGTAAACTGAACGTAAGAATTTTAGTTTTGTCGGTATTTATTGTAAGGATGTGTCTTTTGAGCCATTTCAGAACACAATTTAGTCCTTTTTGTGCCGAGTCAAAGGTATCATCCCAGGTGTCGCCAGAGAAGGTAAGGACGGTGTCATCGGCAAACGCCACGATTTTACCATTTTCCAGATTTAGGTTACATAGCTGGTTAACGTAAATTAAAAATAGGGTGGGGCCAATCACACTGCCTTGGGGGACGCCGAATGTCACCGGTTCCTCTCTGCTAAGGAAATGTTGAATTTTTACACACTGTGTTCGGTTTTGAAGGTAGTCCCCAAAGATGTCAAGTGATTTGTCCCGAATCCCGAGGTCCTCTAGCTTTATCAATAGGTCAGAAATCGAAACCGTATCAAATGCCTTTTTTAAGTCCAGAAAAATTGATAAAACTTTCTTATTTTTGTCAATATGTTCAGTAACGTAGTTAATTAGGTCAATTACTGCACTGCTAGTTGATTTATTGCGTCTAAAGCCGTATTGGTTGGGAGAAAAGAGCTTTTTGTCCTCCATATAAGTCACAAGTCTTTTGTTGATTAGGCGTTCGAGAACTTTAGAAATGGAAGGGAGTACTGCAATAGGTCGATAATTAGTTACAAGTTTTTTACTTCCACCTTTGTGAATTGGGTGAATGATGGCCTTCTTGAAGTAAGTGGGGAAAGTGCCGGTATGAAAACAGAGGTTAAAAATATAAGTAAGTATGGGGACTAGTGTTAATGAATAACGTTTTAAAAACTTTGTTGGAATATTGTCCCAGCCTATAGCAGAATCTGATTTAAGTGAGATATAATCGCGATCGCAATCCCACCTTGACTCGAAGACGAAAATTGGCACCCCCGCAAGGAAGACCACTTGCCCATCATAAAGCTGACGTCAAAACCATAATGCAATCCGCCGTGACATTTGATTGGGCGGCGCGGGCGCATAGTAAATAAATGTTAAACGGTAAAATTAGACCGCGGTTCAGTCAACTCGGCGCATCGCTCCCAATCCATCAGTGTAATGCAACTATGAGTTTGTGTTTGACAAGTTATTAAGGACAAATGGACACAACAGGTGTCAGTTAGCATATTAATAGGTTATTTTGTAGCTGTGAGTATTGGCATATTGAATGCTAAGTAAGACTGGAACCAACTTTTGCCACAATTCACAATTTGTTATCGAAGAGGTTTTGATCAAATACTACTATACTTTAACATTAGGGATAAGATATTATAGGTGGTTAAAAAAATTAAGAAATAAAAAATCGTTAAGAGAAATCGACTACAGAACGATTGCTTAGACGATTTAAATGATTTTGCATTCGTTAGAAGGCACAGATAGTAAATAAAAAAATGGTTGCCTGTAAAGTCGGTTTTACGGGCGAAGATTTTACGTGACAACGTCTTTTACCGATCATAGTTGAGTGGGAGAGAGACGCAAGGCATTCGGCGGGCCTCTCTCTCGTTCGGTGACTCATCGTAACGTTACCGAGCGTTACACTTTTTCATAAGTGACTCCCAGCCGCAACCTAATTTAAGACGTTGTCACGTCAAAAGATGTTTCTGTAACAGCCCGATTTTCTTTTAACGTCTGAACAAAAGAAAAACGAACTATCACATAACCATTTTTTGTTTCTTAATTTTTTTTAACCACCCATTAACCTTTCGACGACCAAGCTACAGCCGGCGCGGCGGTCGGGTTGCTATTGTGTCTCGAATCACGTGTGATCGGAGGATTAAAACAAAATCGGTTTGTCACATGGTCACATGATTATAATTTAATACGTTATTTGATTATAATTTAGTGAAATGGAAAGAGAAACTCTTTAGAGCAAAGTTGCAAACTAAATTTTATAACAGTACACATTACAGATACAGGGAATGTTAATAATTGTGAGCGCATTTTGTGAGCTATATAGGTTAAAGTGTCGTTGCACACGATGCAGCTGATAATTTCTGCACTACTACCGCAATCTTTAGTCTGCACTTCGTATTATTTAGTTCGGTACAATAGGTTTTACCAGTATCAAAGGGATTGAAAGTTAAGACACATAACGCCAGTGGAATCGTAAATATGTAGGCAACTAAATCGGTTGATCTCTAATCAGGAAGGCGTACCTTTTTGAAGACTAGTTACTGGTCTTCACATGGATAAGTCTTATTGAATACACTGTTCTACTCTTCTGCTACTGCTGACAATTATGGACTTATGTTGATCACGTCAATCGTGAATTTTTATAACCACACCGTAGCTTTAAAAAGGGGCTATTATAAATGCAAGAGGAGATCAATTGGTTTAATTTCGCAATTTCCGAGTTGGTCCCATAGTTATGTATTAAAAATCCATACTAATATTATAAATGGGAAAGTGTGTCTGTCTGTCTGTCCGTTTGTCTTTCTTTCACGGCAAAACGGAAGGACGAATTGACGTGATTTTTTAAGTGGAGATAGTTGAAGGGATGGAGAGTAACATAGGCTACTTTTTGTCTCTTTCTAACGCGAGCGAAGCGCGGGCAGAAGCTAGTATGTTCATAATTTGAACAGGACATTTATAAGAACTTGTCGACAATGTGTTTAGAAACATAAATTATTGTTGCCTAAAATGATGTTACAACGAGGAGCCAAAAAGTTGCATCAACACAAGATACTCTATCCTACCCACCTGACAAAATATCTAACCACCATTTACGACGACCACACCAAGACACACCTATTCTTAGAGCAACACGTCCTAACACCGTCTTCACAACCAAACAAACGCAAACGCGCACGTTTACGTTACTTTAATTAACCGTTACCAGGAACACGAACAAAAAGTAAGTATTGTAGACCAAAACGTTGGCTCAGATTTACGAGTGACCAGTCATGGGAGGGGAATCCGAGGGTGGCTCGTATTTATAGAGCTAGTTGTCTAAGTGCATGGGTATTTATTGGTCGCGCAAGGGATTTAGAGGCACGACTGACGGTAAAAAGATTATTGTGAGTACCACGCTTAATTGTAGATACAGAGTATTAATATATGCTGTTTGTTATTATTGTAAATAATTGGGGTTAGTCATACGCATCTCCTTTGATGGTATGATGAAGAAATTGAGTAAGTTTCTTTGATGATGGTTGATGAAAAATAGCAGTCAGTATGAGCATCACGTAGGTAACTTATGTCAATAATAGATAAGATTTATTGTTTAGTTATAAACGTATTGGACGAACTTTAACCTTATTGATACACGTGACTTTGAGTTAAGTCGATGCACCTTATCTGAGTACATGTTAAAATATTTGCTGAATGTTATAAAAACTTCGCAATACTGTAGTGTAAAGTAACTTATTCTCGCGACTTCAAGAATTATTTATTTGTTGCTTGACAAAGTTAACGACCCAGCCTGATCAGCGAAAGTAGCTAAAGGACTACTTCTTGCAAACGAACAATTTGCTTCGTGTTGTATTAGTTTCAATAAAACGAATTCATCTTAATCACTATCTTCCTACCCTTATCCATACTAATATTATAAATGGGAAAGTGTGTCTGTCTGTCTGTCTGTATGTTTGTCTTTCTTTCACGGCAAAACGGAGCGACGGATTGACGTGATTTTTTAAGTGGAGATAGTTGAAGGGATGGAGAGTAACTTAGGCTACTTTTTGTCTCTTTTTAACGCGAGCGAAGCCGCTGGCAAAAGCTAGTTCTTTATATGTTTCATTCAGTGGTTTCATCTGACAAACTCTCATGCTGTCACTAGCTTTCCTCTTTATCCCTCCATACTTTTAGCCACATTAGTTTCCATCCTCTCCGTCACATGCCCATAATAAAATAAAAGTCTCCCTTTCATCCCTTCAGCTGCTGGCGCCACTTACTTCGACCCATAAATAAACAATAAAATATTACTATTAACTATGAAAGTATTATTCTGCGTAGACTTCTTTAGAATATCCTGCATGAACTTGACTGATCGAATACTATAATGGTTCTTGTGTAGCAAATGATCTGTTTATTGAATACAAGTGTCTAGTGCAGAGGTGCAACAATAACGTCTATATCGGTCTCAACAAAGGCCTGTCTAAGTGGGTCACAGGATAGTGCCATACGTCTGTTTATAGCCGTGTCAGTGCTGTCAATACGACACCCATAAGTCTTGCAATCTGTAAATACGACACAATTAATGTGCACTTTCTGACTTGTCGAACATTCTCGTAAAACTTGGAATGTCCCGGAATACGCACGAGACGAGACGAAGATGCGTTTCAGTGGAAACATTTGCGTAAATTCTGGTACAAGTAATATGTACATGAGAAATGTCTAGTAGGACTCCCTAAAATTGTTTATTGGTTCTGAGAAGCGCCTATTAATTAATCTCAGATATGTTTAGACATTCCTAAATGGTTTTAGAGAGCTACAAGCTTAAGCTTACCTCCTTCTCTGCTTGCGACTTGACGGCGTCTCCATGTATCTTGTCCCGCAAGGCGACCAGCTCCAGCGGCCAGCTGGACACCTCCGCGTCAGGGTCCGACAGAAGCACCTGGCAACAGAAGACGGAGTTTAACACGGTCCTTTAATCATTTATTTATTTTTATCTGTTTGGAATCTTTAGAATGATATCAGGAGATTTTTATTGATTAGTTAAGTTGATATATTAGCGCTTCTGTGTCATAAGCAGAGGCTGGCTGACTCAGAGGGAGACACTGAACTGTCTACTGTACAAATTGAGAACTATTGTGGTTTCAAGTCCTAAAAAACACTAAAACTAATGCCTCAAACTTTAAGGACTTTAAACTTGCGTCTTGTCACTATTTCGCTTTAAAGTTAAAGTTCGGACAATTAGCAACAAAAGTAATAAATAGAACGACGCATCTCCCAGAGTTGACGATTTCATGCACTAATATAGACTACCACTTGCATCAAACGTAAGTCAGACACAACACGAGAAAACAAGGCGCCTGTCTCACATCACAGAAGCGTGAACTTACTAGCAAATCACCCATGTTTCTTTAGAAAAGTTATTAAAAATCACGTTTTTTACACAATCACAATAAACAGAAATATTCCATAACTAGATATGTGACTGCACTCGCTAAAGGAAAATAAGTGACTGGAATAGTGTACCACTTTTGACCTCTCTTATCACTGAGATTGATAGGCCAGTGTCTAAACAAAGGGAGTGGGTGCTAATTGTGTTTTCAAATCATTAGTTAATGATTTAATACCGTTTTAAGATGCTTTATGATTGTTATTTCCTTTACAAAGGGATGCTAAAAACATCCTAATGTAGTTAATTGTCTATACGAAAATAGTTAATGAGGAATTGTTATATAAGAAAGATGGACGCTGGCGTTCCCATAGTCAGATTTGAGTCAAACATTTTTAAAATGTCTTGGGCTAATGAGTATTTTTATTAGAGTGGTGATAGTCATGACGAAATATTGCAAAACAGTAATTAAAATAAATTCAAAAATAGGACATATTTTACCCGTCCCAGCTTTATATCAAAGGTGTTGCAAATCTTTGTAAATCTCGTTACTGTAGTATGCAGCGTATTGCACTCTATCCATCCATTAATATTGCAACATCACGTTGTATGTTATTCATTGTGATTAAAAATAGAGAAAAAAATGTTGGAGTTCCTATACGTTATCATCAATACTGTGGCTTAACACTTAAGATAAAAGCTTCAAAAACCAGTAACAGAGGGAAACAATTACTTCAGCGTTATGAAGACGTCGTGTTTATTATCTTAAACACAAAGCGCCTTACTAATAAACGCTGCATAAAGTTATGACAGGTTTATACGTCAAAAAATGTATGGTTACACAGGCTTTATTCATTGCATAACTTTACACAGTGATTATTAGTAAGGGCAATAGAGTACATTTACATAAAAGCCAGACGTTTAGTCACGCACGTGGTTTAGCGCCTTACATTTGTTTATCATTAATTTGTTAAGTTTTATTATTTCCGGGAATGCGGAAAATGACGACTAATTTGATAGGATATCAGAATTGACAAGACTACACTTCCCTTCAAGTTTTTCACGTTTTAACCTTTCAACGGCTAACCGACAGCCGGCTGTCGGGCTGCTATTGTCTTTGACACAGTAGTGTCTTAAAACACGTGTGTTCGAAGGATACACGTACAGACAAAATAACTAATAAATAAATGTATTAGAGCTGTTTATGTTTTTCTGTTTCCAATCAGATCACATTGACGCTAAACTTGAACTTGTTTATCTTGCTCTTGAGTGATAAGCACTTAATAATTTCGTTATACAAATCCAACCTATAATTTTAGCTTGTTCTAGGTTGATATTGCTTTAATCTGCCCGAGTTTGAACCACGACCTACAACACGTTGGTAAAACGCGGTTGTTGCTACTCCTACACCTCTCCTCTATATTTTGTGTGTTTTAGGTATGATTCTCGTACGGAACAGATATTTTACATGACTTGCAATCTGGTTACTTATGTATGAGTTTGGAGAAATTCCGTAGGGCAACTTTTAAAAAACTTTTCCTTAGATCATTGACCTAGAAAAGGAGAAAAAAAAACTTTGTTCCCGAGACAGCGTGGAGTTTAAAATGAGGTCAGAAGCGCGAAAAATGTCGCCTATAGTCTGGAAACATGCCAGGGACGGATTGACAATATTTGTTCATGGCGATGAACTGCAGACGATGACTGTACCTAGTATATTTAGAAACTATGAGCTTTCTTGTTTTTTTTTTAATACATTTAAAATTGGTGTCGTTATGCAGTTTTGATCATTTTAGCTGCTATTTAACCGATAATTAAATGTTTTTATGAATACTTTGGGAGATGAGTGGCGGAACTATACAAAATAAGCTAAATGCAAAGAGCTGTTTGAAAATATTTAAACACACTCAGCATAATTATACGTTCGTGTAATCAAAAAAATCTATGAGCGAAGGAATCTGGAAAATGAGCATTAAATTTACTACGAGGTTGCGTTTTTATCATCTTCTGAAATCAAACGCAGAATGCAGCTAGTAAATTTTCTAAGCAATCATGTCAACAAAAAGAAAAATTTCAACAATCTCTCATCTCCCTCCATTTTAAAAGAAAAATACTACAGCATTTTATATTTAAACGGATCTCCGTGAAATAAATTGTGTGAATTAGGTCAAGACGTCAGTCAAGTATTCAAAAGCCGTCGCTCATCCTATAAACACCCTTCAGTTTCACGCAAACGTATAATGCTTTACTAATACGGAAAAACGTGATTTGTCACTGATAATGTTTGTTTATATTTATAAGAGACATGTGCAATATTTACTGATATAATATTCTAGTTATTGCACTGTAAATACAATTAAACATATAAATATTTCCGGTACAAAATAAAATATCATAACTAGAAGAAACAGGAAGGCGATCTGTCGGGATGAACTAATACTTAACTTATAATTAATTAATACCGAAAATTTTTAGCGAAAGGAATGGAAGTAGGGAGACCTTTGAGAGGCAGTGGGAGAACTTAAAAGAAGAGTAGAAGAAGTAGAACAGACAAAAAATATTCTTATCTAATAGACCTACATGTAGATATTGTGGGTTGTAAATTCTTGATAAGTTATGCATATGATTCGTATAGACATAATTATCGCGGAAAACAAATCATACTGGGCATTTAGCATAGATATTTTTTATCATTTTTATAAACACACGCTTTTCATTACCAAGTCACAATGCCGAACCATCACTCTTCCCTGTCTTATTTCAATCAGATCCATTAGTAATAGAGCAACGAATCTGTTTTGAACTCACGACCTCTGGAATACCACTTAGGCGCCGTACGCTGGCAAATAAGATAATTCTAAATGGAAGCCGGGATCAGAAAAAGTATAAGACGGCGAGGGGAAAAGGGCAAGCATTTGTAAAGCTTTGAAAGGTATATGGAAATACTAGCTTTTGCCCGCGTGGAATAACAGTTCCCGTTCCCGGGGGATTTCCGGGATGAAAACTATCCTATGTCATTTCTCGGGTCCCAGATTATATCTGTACCAAATTTCATTTTAAATCGGTTTAGTTGTTTAGGCGTGAAGAAGAGACAGACAGACAGTTACTTTCGCTTTTATAATATTAGTCCGGAAGTACGGATGTGATCTATTTGTCGTTAAAGAAACTACTTCAAGTAAACACGTAGCGATTGCAGCAAAGGCCTACTCGGTGGAAAATATAACACAGTAGTGCTATTCTATAAAAATCTCTTTTAGTGAATAACTAACGTAATTTGAGGAAGGATAATAATTCATTCCAAGGCCCTAAAAAGATGAACACTTTGTTATTAAACGGACTGCAAACAAATTCGAATTGATCCAGAATCGAATGTACACCGTATCTTGTTATTTGTTAAGATACCAACTATACTTGCAATGACCATTGCCATGGCATTAGTTTAGTTTGCTTAGTCCTCTGGCAATCTGGCATGCAGTAAAATACGAGTTTTGCTTAGACGTACAAACAAGTATTATAAAATATAAACCAACTTACACGTCTCTTGTAAAATGGCAAATGATTTCGATCAGGCATTTCACATTTCACAAAATGTATTATTGTAACAAAGTTTATTTTAAAGTCCCATATATTTAAACTCCAATGTCACTATCTCACAGTCCCTTCAAAATGAACCGAACCCATTGTGTTTCACAACTTTACACTTAGAAAAAAGTCACATTTTTATCACATTTTTTTTATAAAGTTAGGTAGAGTTTCACTAATAAAAGGGTGTGATATCACTGTTTATATTTTTTTCTTGGTGAATGAGCTTGTTCCCGCCAACAGTGGGAAGAGCCTTGTTCTATTTGAGCATAGAGCACACTCGCTGGTGCGTCGGCCGCGCATTTATTAATGGTGTACCGAGATGGCACCAGGCCAATGCCTGAGGGCGGCTAGTACTATGGATTACTATTACATTTGAAAAATAAAATCATTTTATTGATGTTGATTGTGGATTGATGGGGCCTCTGATATGGAGTCAACATTTAAATTGGGTATTTATTTCCACAGATCTTTAAGTTTTGATTCGCAATTCCGACAATGTAACAACATAGCCATGTCCTTTGAGATACCTCTTTGTCAATGATTAATAATGGTTCGGTGGTTTAAAGATATAAGCATAGAAACAAATGGACTTAGTTTCTTTTGCAATTATAATAATAGTGGATGATTTATAATATTAAAAAAAACCGCTGCAAAACAATATTTCATAATAATAGGTACAAAAGCTATACACCAACACCAACCAGAAAGCTTTGTAACCTTAATAAATTGGAGCGAAAATAATACGAGAAGAGTTCATAAAAATAATCACCCAAATTACTTCTAGGAAGTGTATTAGCCACTAAACACAAGATGGCGGCGAGGTAATTATTCTAGTTAGCTTACAGACTAAAGACTCCATAAAATATTTTATGGATACCTATTCTAGTTAATCTAATAATGTACAGAAGTAGATATATTATGTACATTTTATGCAAAATTGTGAACGTTTGGTATGTGACGTGTGTGTGTGTTAGTTAGAAGCTTTTAACATTTTATGGTATATATTTACAACAATATGTACAATCATAATTATAAACTAACATAATAAAGCTGAAGTAATTAAATCTTAACTTGATATTTATGAAAATCGTTTCGCCGAAAGACGCATATAGTTTTATAGACTGTTACAAAACTAAATAGCAACTTTACGCATAACCGGCGCAAACTAATTTAGAAATTAATAACTATAGTATATAGTTTATACTAAATAGCAGGCTATGAGTAATCTTGCTCATGAAAACAGAATGACGCTAGCTTTCAGTTGAATCCCTGTATTACAAAATCGGCGACCGACTGTCTGCTAATATATGTGCCAGCATAAACATAGAATATTGATGTAGATAGATACATACATCAGGTGACTACAGAGGCATCTAACTCTCTATGTAAGAAACTACAGGAAGGAATACAAGAAACAACTTTTTATTACATTGGATACGAAGCTTTATTTTCAGTGAAGTAAAGTGCAAACGGCGCACGGGACTTCTTTGAATCATCTGATTTCTCCATTGTACTTTGCATCTTATGGCAATGAACATAAAGTTCACAATTCAATGTCATCAAACCGACCTATTGGGAAAAAAAGCTAAGATAATCACACATACCTGCAACTGCTCCTGCAGATGGGTCACGACCTCCTGCCTGACCTCATTCCTCACTTCCTCGAGCCTCTCTTCCAACTGCACCTCCATCTTCTACGTGACGTCACGCCGTTTAGTCACACACGAGCGTGTTAGTGGCATTCCATGCATGCAGGAGAGAGACAGAATGAGTTTTAATAAGTGGTTGAATTACTGAGGTGAATAGTGGTGGGTGAAACTTTTGGTACTATTGTAGGATGTAGTTTTGTGACTAGAAAAGTGCGTAGGTATGAGGTATGTAAAAAGACGGGGTTGCGGAATGTTTATAATAGTTACCGTGACCCTGGAACATAAAGGGCAATCGAAGGAACATGAGTGGGTTTTAGTCAGTAAGAGTCTGACACGCCCTCCCGCCGCACCCAGGACGGGAGCAGTCATTGGATGATTTCCCACTCACCAAAAAAAAAAAAAAGGTATGTAAAAAGAGGGTAAGAAGTCTGACTTGCTTGTACAACTGCATGTTGATTTACAGTAAATATTAAACTAACCACGACAAAAAGTAATTTGTGTTTATCCTTTTTATTTATTTTAAACAAAACATACTTTCACTTTATATTATTTAAGACAAAAACTAAGAGATTAGTCTCACAGAGACATTCTTTAAGTATTTGTAAGTGACAAAGAACTTCGACAAGCAATAATACAAAAATTCAACCTACATACTATTCAACCCCAGAAATTACAATTTGTGCTATAGAAAATTAGACCTTTTTGCTGTACAATAGAGGTGGCATTAAGACATGTGATATTTATAATATTTAATGCATAAGTCCAGGGTGTTTTCTCATTCTTTCTGTGATCTTTAGACCCGGGACTTTATTTTTGCAAACAACACAATATTCTGCTCTCAAATAATTTCGGCAAGGAATTAGATATTTAGAAAAAAAATTGGAACTAAGATACACAAATGATTAAATTCGGTATTTTATACTGAATTTAATAATTCTCCGAATTAAATACTAAAGTCAAGATTCAAGAGGCGAGTGCATAGGCATCTTTTGGATAAGCTCGCTCCATCGTAGGCCCCGTCTATGCCCTCGGGCTAGTCTGGGACCAAGAGCAACCTCATAAGTAATTTAAAAAAAAGTGTCCAGATTTTAACCGACTTGGTTTGATAAATTGATTCTTTGTAGTTGTACTTCTAATATAGTCCCAGTCGTGGCCCATGACGTCATAGCCAGAAGGAAGGTTTGACAGCCAAGATAGTTTACCTCAGGCCACCGTAAGCTCGTCTTTCCCCTGCATGCGGTTATGTACACAACAAATAATTAGTTAATATATTGGCGGCCACAAGCAGTCACCTGCGATCTGTACAAAGCGTTCCCGGAAGGGAATTTTTGGGTAAGAAACGCGGAATTGGTATTTTGACCAATGAAGATCAATTCAGTCTTCAGAATAAATAAATTCAGAGTGTTTTGTTATTTTATGAAAAGATAGTAGCTTCTTCTTAATCTTAAGACTGCAATATGTAGTCAAATCAGGCCTAAAACTTTTTTCTATTTTACGCAAATATAGGCTTTGTTCACAAGTTATTATTAAAGCAACACCGAGTTAAATTCACAACATCAATAGGGGACCACACTGCACGACATTCAGCAACTAGATTATAAAGCTAACGGCCATTCTCAATCACCTATCTATCAGCGAATTTAGCTACTAGAGATAGAATTTGTATGTATGGAGCTTATGCAGTCGCGTGGATGCATGCCACCCGGGACCGAAGCAAAAGTTGTTGCCAATGACTACTTTTTCAATGCGAAAATTTCAATTAAGGATGGGATACCTCGGCGAAAGGACCCGCTCTTCAACTGAATTTTGCCGCCTACAAAAATATGCTGAGCCATCACCACCCAATAGTGGTGACGGCGAAGTGAGCTTATGACAAATATCAGTAGTAAATCTCTCTCTAGTAACTTGGTCCATCGATAGGTTGTTGAAAATGGCCATAGATATACAACAGATAAGTCTAACCTTCTCCAGTTCGAGGTCAATGTCCTGCTGGTACAGCGAGACATTGGTTTCAGTGTTCTCCGCCGTCTGTATGTGCGCTTTCAGTTGTGTTATCTGAAAACAAGGACAGATTAGGATTTTCTATTTTGTGTATGTTGTGGGCGCGAAATTGAAATGAAAACGATGATATAGTTCGTGCGATTGAATGTGGAACTTAAGAATTAGTGAATGATGAATGAATGAGTGTTGAATATTATCAGCTGATATTAGTCACGCGGTCTGGTACTAACTTGTCCCTGGTAAACTCGTACACACAATTTTGTAATTCAAGTGTTTTGCCGATATTGTGAGCGATATCTTAGTTTTGGTATAAAATAATCAAATGTAAGATTATTAAAGATAATTTTTCCACTATCTACTTACATTAAAAAAGGGATGTTTTATGTTTCTTAGAGGCAAGCTCAGACAATATCAGATTATTACTGGCCCAGTAATGAAAATAAATATCTTAGGACAACTCATACACTGTCATGATCCCAAGCTAAGCAGAGCTTGTGTTATAGTAACCAGACAACTGATATACCATACTTGTATAATTTCTAAATACATACATATTATAGATAAATTACATCCAGACACAGAACAAACAATCATGCTCATCACACAAAGTTTGTCCTGGGTGGGAATCAAACCCACGACCTCCGGCTTAGCAGTCAGGGTCACTAACCACTAGACCAACTGGCCCGTAAATCTTTCTCAATAGAAAGTAACCTGCTCGTGTAGCGAGGTGACGGCCTCCCGGTGCGTGGCCTGCAGCTCGCTCACGTACGCGACCTGCTCCGCCTTCAGCTCGTCTAGTTGTTGCTCGTACTTCTTGCAGACTTGTCGCAGCGACTGTTCCACTTGTGTCGACTGAAATATAACAGATTTGTTAGAAATTTTGGGAGTCAAGGAAATACATTGGTCCAATTATCACAATTAAATGGTGCATAACAAATAAGTAAGGGTGGCCTAGGGTGTGGTTTGCAGGGCAATCGCCCAGGGCTCTTGTAAGGTGCCTTGCATGCAACAATTAATAACTTTTAAGAAGATTAGTTGTGTTCAAGTGGCCGCATCAACGACGTCCAGAGACGTGCATGCCTCATAGATGTAACAACAGTACCTCTACACTGAGCGACGGTAGCTGCACACTGCGCGTGCGGCGCCGGCCGCAGTCGCCGGCCGCGTCCGTGGGCGCGTCCAGAGACGTGCATGCCTCATAGATGTAACAACAGTACCTCTACACTGAGCGACGGTAGCTGCACACTGCGCGTGCGGCGCCGGCCGCAGTCGCCGGCCGCGTCCGTGGGCGCGTCCAGAGACGTGCATGCCTCATAGATGTAACAACAGTACCTCTACACTGAGCGACGGTAGCTGCACACTGCGCGTGCGGCGCCGGCCGCAGTCGCCGGCCGCGTCCGTGGGCGCGTCCAGAGACGTGCATGCCTCATAGATGTAACAACAGTACCTCTACACTGAGCGACGGTAGCTGCACACTGCGCGTGCGGCGCCGGCCGCAGTCGCCGGCCGCGTCCGTGGGCGCGTCCAGAGACGTGCATGCCTCATAGATGTAACAACAGTACCTCTACACTGAGCGACGGTAGCTGCACACTGCGCGTGCGGCGCCGGCCGCAGTCGCCGGCCGCGTCCGTGGGCGCGTCCAGAGACGTGCATGCCTCATAGATGTAACAACAGTACCTCTACACTGAGCGACGGTAGCTGCACACTGCGCGTGCGGCGCCGGCCGCAGTCGCCGGCCGCGTCCGTGGGCGCGTCCAGAGACGTGCATGCCTCATAGATGTAACAACAGTACCTCTACACTGAGCGACGGTAGCTGCACACTGCGCGTGCGGCGCCGGCCGCAGTCGCCGGCCGCGTCCGTGGGCGCGTCCAGAGACGTGCATGCCTCATAGATGTAACAACAGTACCTCTACACTGAGCGACGGTAGCTGCACACTGCGCGTGCGGCGCCGGCCGCAGTCGCCGGCCGCGTCCGTGGGCGCGTCCAGAGACGTGGCCGAGCCACATGGTGAAGCACAAGCTTTGTCGCGCCACACCTCCTCGGAATAACTGTGGAATATTGGAACATATTATAAATAACTAGCTTCTGCCCGCGGCTTCGCTCGCGTTAGAAAGAGACAAAAAGTAGCCTATGTTACTCTCCATCCCTTCAACTATCTCCACTTAAAAAAATCAATCTGTCGTTCCGTTTTGCCGTGAAAGAAAGACAAACAGACAGACAGACAGACACACTTTCCCATTTATAATATTAGTATATTAGTATGGATGGATGCTGTGCATAATAAGTATTATTGGCACTCACAACACAACATTATTTTTATGCCAGCTAATAACTCACTTTAATAATATTTTTTTTTTTTCTTTTAAATGTTATGTTAAGTTCTACTAAAATAATAATTTTAAATAATAAGGTTTGTTAAAAATATCATAAATGGAAAATGGAAACAAACCATTGTCTGTAAATTTTGCATATACTACGCTAAATTTTCATCCACCTTCGCTTGGGTACATATCACTTTTGTTCAAAAAATTGTGAAATGTCTGATGTACCTACATTGTATTTAATATCAATGCGTAATAAATTAGTGCACTGTGGATTTATAAGTGGAATACAGTTATTATTGTATTTTTAGAACTGGTTAATTGTGTGAGAGGAAGACTGTCCTACCGTGATACAGTTCCGACTAGTACGGAGGACAGTGTAAATCGAATGCTACAACCAAAATATCGACCCAGTGTACAAGTACAAGTATTTAAATAAAATGTGAAGTGATCTTTAACATAATATTGGCTAGTATTTAAGTGCCGGAACCTGTATAATATGCACGTAAGTTGGTTGTATTTTTTATGAAACAAATAAACTTTATGATTATGATTAAAAAGTAAATAACAGGTAGCCGAATATAGTCGACCTAAACCTAGCGACACTTTATAGATTTACAGGCATGGAAGTTTGCGCCCACTGCGGGCCAGACACGCATGCGTGCTGCCCGCAAGCTACGTTTTTATGGTCATGCGGGCGAACAGACGGGTTGCGGGTGTATGTTCTGCGAGGAGCTTGTAACTAAAATGGCGGCCTGACCGAACGCAGACGCCAATCTGCATGACAATGAAAAGGCTGTTACAAAGGCCTTTACAAAATTTTATAAAGGCCTTTATAGGAGGAAGGGATAAAATATATGTATGTATCCGAAAATCAATGGCAAACAAAAAAATACATATAATTTTAAAGGCCGAATAATGTAGAATATCTCTGTTCAGAGATATATAGATCAGCCTTTGCCCAACAGTTCCCCAAAAGTAGGCTAGTATAATTTAATAAAGGTTTTAATAAATTACGCTATGACCCACAAGACTTTATTGCTGGGTACAGCTAGCATCAGCATAATATTAGCATTCCAGTAATTCAACTATAACAAAACACTTTACCTTTTCTACTTTAAATACCAGGTCATAAAAGAAATAAATGAATACTAATTAGTAGGCAATGTAGTACTCACCTTGGCTTTGGCCTTGTTTGCAACAAAGATAACATAGAATTAGTATTTCATAGGAACCTTGATGTACTACAGTAGAATTTAACCAAGCTATAAATACTTAACTAAGGTCTCAGCAATAACCCTTGAATGTCAGGGACAAGTTAAAGTCTTGACTTGGCATTTAGCTGGCTTGTTAGGTAATTATAATCACTTAAACTTATCAACTCACCTTCTTTCCATATCAGAGCACTTCTTCTCAAAGTAAGTCCTCAAATTCTCCATTTCTTTTTCATGTTTTATGTCTAACTCCTGTCTTAGTGCCTCAATGTCAGCATTACCAGACTTCACAGAGGATAGCAGTTCTCTCAACCTTCTCGTCTCCACTGTATAAGCCTGCTTGTCTTGCTGCAGCTGAGATTCTAGTTCCTTAATTTCTGTGTCATTATCAATCCTCATCTTTCCAATTTCGTCGCACAAGACTTGTATCAGACTTTCCCTGAGCTTGTTTCGCAAATTCTCTTCAATATAGCTATCGAACTTATTTATTATGGTCGTCAATTTTTCTTCGAAACCCGTATGAAAGTCTTCTGATGCGTCAGAAGACCGTAAGTCAGATTTTGAGTAGTTTACAATAATTTCTTCTCTATCCATATCTTTTTCGCCATTAGAACTTTGGATTGAAGATCCTCCACTCATAATAGCTGAGTAGAACTTGGTGCTGTCATCTTTTATCAGGCTTTGGTACTTCATGAAGTCCGAAAGCTGAGCTTTAACAGTGTCATGTTCCGACTGAGACCGTTCTCCTACCATGTGTTGGAGGTTCTGCACTTCATTTGTGAGATGGTCATTCTCGTGTTTAAGATCATCTCGTTCACGGACTGATCGCTGTAATGAGATGGTCAGTTCTTCAATTAAATCATCACGCTGCGTTATAGCGTCTTCCAAGTGCACAAGCTGAAAGGACAGAAAGCGTTCAATACATAACACATTCACATGACATGTAAGCACATTGATAGCGGGCATAAAAAAACTTTTTTTTGTAAAATCATGAAAACCAACATAATGGCCTGTTTTCACAAGGATTTCTTGTTTCAATCAACAAATAAGTGTGCAAAATTGAAGACTTTCAATAGAAACCAATCATGTTCAATTTTATGTGATACTTACAGAAAACATGACAGGTATATAAAATATTAAATTATGTAAATAAAAGAACTTTCGCAATGAAACTGATACAAAATGTCAGTTGTTTAAATCAATACAGACAATAAATAAAAAATTGTGAGCCTAAGGGACAACGCACACCGGAATGGCAGCGGCCGGCAGCGGCCGGCAGCGGCCGCCCGCGGCGCCGCGAGACCGCCAGCGTCGCTAGAAACAAGAGGCGCGCGGCCGCTCGCGGCGCCGCGGGCGGCCGCTGGCAGTCTCGCGACCTTTTCAAGCTTTTCAAGCGATACTAGTCTTTTAAGTATGTAGTTTAAGTTTAAAATTATTTCACACTGAAAGTGCTCGCCGCGCCGCTGCCGGCCGCTGCCATTCCGGTTTGCGTTGTCCCTAAGGCCCGAGTCACACCGGAATGGCAGCGGCCGGCAGCGGCGCGGCGAGCACTTTTAGTGTGAAATAATTTTAAACTTTAACTACATACTTAAAAGTCTAGTATCGCTTGAAAAGCTTGAAAAGGTCGCGAGACTGCCAGCGGCCGTCAGCGGCCGCCCGCGGCGCCGCGAGCGGCCGCGCGCCATGCGCGCGCCTATTGTTGCGGCCGCTGCCATTCCGGTGTGCGTTGTCCCTTAAAACATAATATCAATGCCTCAAAACTGCATGCAAAACTAAACTTGTAAAAAGTTTGTATTATTGTAATAATATCTTGCATAAAACCTTTTTACAAGCTTGAAGATCTTGTGAAGTTTTTATTCAAATGGAATGCAAATAAACTGTAAAAATTGCAGAATAATCACAAGTTTATGTAACTTTTAACAACTTTGTGATGGTAAATTACGAACTAATATATTTTTCCCAAGTTCTAGACATTTAAAAAGCAGTTGGTAAAATAAACAATTTATTTAAACAAAAAGTGAAAACAAAACTTAATTCATGCTTCTGAACTATACATGAACATAATATTTTGATATATTCTCATAAATCAAAAAGTGAATATTGTAAAATGTTAGTACATAGCATGCCATTGGTGTGAGAAGCAGGACAAGGAAGCACAGTAATGTGAAACAGAGGCACACACAGAAGCAGAACCCATGTATTATGACAACTACCTTCTCATGATACTCTTCACATATCGTCTTATAGTCAGTCAATGTACTGAAAGACATTGTCTCTTCAGGAGCCATGGATTTAGGCATTGAGCTCTCCTCTGGCTTCTCATATACTTTTTCCTTCATTTCATCTTCAACAGTTATTTCTTCTACCAACAAGTCTGCCTCAACCTTATCACTTGACAGACTCTGTTTATCTGAAGACATTTGTAGTGAATTGTCTGTAGACCTGTCAGGAGACAGTTCCAACGACTTATCTCTGGATAGACATTCTTTTTCAGGTATCAGCTGCAGTGATTTATCTGGAGATCGCTCTTTAGACTTGTCTCGGTCATCATACAGCTCCTCAACTTTAACATTATCTCCGGCTCCAACAAGAAATAGTGACAATAAGTTTGAAAATACTGGGGTAGGGTCAACATTAGGGTCTATTACAGTTCCACCCTCAGGTGGTGGCCCAAATATTATTTTTTCAGTTAGAAAAGGTACTTTTGGAGCACCCTGACCTCTTATATCAAGCTTAATAATCTCCTCAGACCCAGAACTCACTTGATCTGGGGGATCAATTTTATCTGAAGTCTCTGCCGAGTCTTGCAGTGATAAGTCTGATTTATGGCTAAATTCTTCATTTAAAGAGTCCTGATAATTGTCACTTCTAGGAGACAGTTTTGGAGTGTCATTCTCACTTAACTGTGCCTTTTCATCTGAAATATATGATTTCTCTTGGGTTTCTTTAGACAAATCTGACAACAAAACCAAATTAACAGGACTTTCTTCACTTAAAAGATGTATATCAGAAACGGCATTAACATCAAGGGGCAAGGATAGGCTCACTTTACTAGGATCTTGTGCGCTTGGGTTGTCACTGGCAGGGGACAGTGGAAGTGGAATGTTTAGGGAATCGTTTTTAGAGGCCTTCTCCAGCTCAGGCTCCACTTTGAGAAGGCCCTGTGTTCTACTCGCATGGTCGGAATCTGTCGAATATTCGATTTTGGAGGGAATATGTTCCGATATCGACTCGGTGTTGCTGTCGTCGACATCGTGTGAAATTGGTGTTTCTTCCGTGTTTTCACTAGCTTCTATACCTGTCTCTGTTTCGTTTGTAACACTTCCTATAGTGAGTATCTGTTGAGAATGCACGACATCCGGAAGAATATTCTAAAAATAAATAAAAAATATAAATAAACTACCTATGTTGAAATCTGTGGTCATACATAGAGCGAAGATAGTAAGTTTATCAGACTTCTTGAATGAAAAATTTGTTACTTATGATTATTAGTTATTGATAGATCGCAGATAAATATAATGGAGACAGGTAAGGTGTTGCAGCTATGCATCTCGAACTATTTTTAACGTATTAAAAATATCCTGACGAGAGATTGATTTCTAATAGTTAAATAAATTTCAGGACTATTACATACCTTAATTTCAGACGTATGTGGCGGAGGCTGGTGGGGATCATCCATAATTTAATAAATTCATATTAAAATCAATCGAATTACTTAGAAAAAAACCACCAAATTCGTTGTCAAGACGACGTTTCAGACATTCAAACAAAATACAAACGCCATTTAAAAACTTGCGTTTCGTTTCGTCAGCAAAACATTTCTTAGATTAATGTGGAATGTATGGAAATTATTTGAATCAATAAAATGCACAATCTGATAATATTTTTTTTTCACAATGTTAAATTTACTATATTGTTTACTAAATATTAATAATAACTCGGAAGATTCTCATTCTAATATCTCGATATATAAGGAAATTACTACGTGAAAAGGAATGATGCCCACGGAACTTATACATTTTTTTATTATTCTTCACCTACCTACCCAACTTACTATTAATATTCACTTACACTGGATTTGGATCTAAAATGATGGGGTATAATAATATCCCAGATCAAACTCAATTCTCATCTCACGATCAATGATAGGTAACCTTCACATCTATTAAATTACACCTTTATTCTGAAAAGGTGTTGATGTGTTGATATTCAAACGTTCGTGTTAGGACACGAAGTACAATATTGTGTGTTTACTTTTATTTAAAGTATTAATTGAGCACTTTTAATTTGACTAGCCACCGTCCTTAACTTCGCACGAGTGCTATAAATTTTTGGAAATCTCGGCAGAAAATTCTCGCCGCGTCGGTCGCAGCCATTCCGGTGTGACTCGGCCCTTACTATATGCTAAGGCCCGAGTCACACCGCGAAATGGCAGCGGCCGGCAGCGGCGCGGCGAGCACCTTCAGTGTGAAATAATTTTAAACTTTAACTACATACTTAAAAGACTAGTATCGCTTGAAAGGCTTGAAAAGGTCGCGAGGCCGCCAGCGGCCGTCAGCGGCCGCGCGCCTCGCGCTTCTGAGCGCCAGGCCACACGGTGCGGTGCGGCTCCGGCGCGGTGCCGCAACGGTTTCTCTACATATAAAATTGGATGGTATGCCACACGGTACGTCCGGCACCGCTCCGGCGCCGCACCGCAGGCTCACCGGACAACGGCGCGAGGCAGACGAGGCGGGGAGGGGTGCAAGCAGTGCGGTGCCGCAGCGGCGCCGCTCAGTTCATGGGGATGGCAGGCAGTACAGTACTTTTGAGGTCAAGAAAAGAAAATGTATGGAAAGTTGTGCCGCAGCGGCGCCGTAAGAACATTGCGGCGCCGCACTGCTCGTGTGGCCGCCAGTGCGGTGCGGCGCGTTGCCGCACCGTGTGGCCTGGCACTGACGCTGGCGATGGCGGCCGCTGCCATTTCGGTGTGACTGGGCCCTAATATCCCAGAACGTAGAAAAAAAAAGGCGAAAAGGGTTGTGAAATAAATAAATTCAACAAAGTATCATATTTTTTTTATTTACTATTTACACATACATTTTAGGAAAAGCCGCTTCTGTACAATCTTTATAATTATAAAATGCAACAACTTAATTTCGAATAAGGCCAATGTACGGTATGCGTGAACGAATACAACAATATTTTATATTGCTTTGTATATAAGTATTATTGTTTTTAGTTACAAAGTACAGAAAACTAGACATCAGATTTGTAATTTTGGCCCGCAGACGATGTTGCATGGTATACAAATACAATAAGAAAAAAGCTAAATAGACTTTAAACACGAGACAAAGTAAAGGTAAAATATTTAAATGCACGTTAAAAACATGAAGCAATAAGACAGCGATAAATATCGAAACTGTTACAGTAATAACGACGTCTAGACGTTTTAAAAAAAAAAGATATTGATTTGAATGATTTCAGCTGTTCGCCGAATTGATTGCCTAACACTCTAGAATTAATGAGCATTCGTAAATAATAGATACACCTATTCAGAGACCATTGTGGTACTAATAACCATGCTCATCTGGACCATGCAACGTTTTAGAGCCTGCGCACCCAATGTTTTTTAAACGCACCGTTAGATCGCGTTTATAGCGATACACACGCGCGTTAACGGCGCGTTTAAAAAACTTGGTGGGCACAGGTTCTTATAATCTAAGAAAAAAGGTGAGCTGTAACGGTTGAAGTGAAAAGTCATAATTCGTTTCGAAGTTTGGCTCTCGTTTTCTCCTCCAATAAGGACCAGTTTTAAAGTCTAATATATATCTGAAGTAAACTGTGCTTTTATATTTTTATTGTTCAAGTCTCTCCTCCCGCATGTCCTCTTACATTGGTGCCGGTTTCCTTGTTTACAAAATAAACAAACGAACAAAATTTATGTTCAGTGCATCTTTCTCTTTCCATTTCAATAAAATAAATAGTATTCGTTTAGTTCTGTCAAATTAAGATACTCGTTAGACAATTAAAAACATCGCCAATGAAATAGAAAGAGAAAGGTGACCTGAACTTAAATTTAGTCCCTGCGGGGGTTGCGGAATGTTTATAATAATTACCGTGACCCCGGAACATAAAGGGCAACCGAAGGAACATGAGTAGGTTTTAGTCAGTAAAAGTCTGACACGCCCTACCGCCGCACCCAGGATGGGAGCAGTCATTTGATAATTTCCAACTCTCCAAAAAAAAAAAACTTAGATTTAGTTTCATGTGAACAAGCGAATCGGCACCACTGTTTCGGGATCAAAGAGTGGTGTAGGAAGTTCAGGTGCCTGTTTAATTCATAGTAAAAGCACAACGTTGTAAAACACTACTTATAATGCAACAATGCATATAATAGCAAAAATTTAAAGTATGATAACAGCAGAACTTGGCATGACTCTCGTTAGCACAAAATTTTGCTATCATACGGCGTGATGCGAGTGCTTCACGCCACTTCGCAAATTCTGTTACAATGCTTTTTTTAATTAACTGAATACCGGTATTTATTTATTTGCCATTTCTACAGTACATCTGAAGTATTCTTGAAACAAGCAATTAGTTTTTCCTCTTACTACTAATGTAGGTACTAAATATCGAAAATACTCAATTCATACATTCAAAAATATATCCTAATACTGTATTTTAAATTTCTAGAAGCCCTGTTATTTACAATTTAACAAAGCGTCTATTCTTTATTACATTTTCTAATGGTCACGCAGGTATAGAATTGGGAAACAAAAAAAACTAGATTCTGGTCAACGAAAGCTGACAAAGAGCGGCAAGTTTTAAAAGTAATCAGCAGCTAAGGGCGCGAGGCATTAAATAACAAAGTTAATACTAGAAAAAGTGATTAAAATAAATCAATGCAAAATGCAGCAGCATAATTTTATTCGGTATGATCTGCTCAGACAAACTTCCGCTGTCCAGACTATGGTCAAACCGATCATAATATTTCTACGTGTAGTGTATGGAGCAAATAGGCAATCTTACTTGAAAATTTTATTTTGATTCGTTTTCATACATCTATGACGTCAGTAAATTGCCTATCGAAATCTAACACTGACACAAGTCTATACCAACGTAACTCTTTCATTACTTTCTAATTTATTATTTCGTATCTATCTAATTATAGCGATGATTAATGTGATAAAATAATTACTTATGTCCAGACTTAGGTACTCACAACTAATATTACGTCATAGAGACAGCAGTCTAACAGACTAGTCGAATGTATGTTATTTAATAAATAATTTAGACTTTATTGCTTGCAAGGGCCTACGCAGACGAGGGACAATGGCGGACAATGTCTGTGGACCGCTTTTATTAGTACTACTAGCTGTCCCCCGCGGTTTCACCCACGTTATATCAGATTTTTGGTTACTAAAAAAAGAAAATAAAAAGTATTCTATGTCAGTCCCCTGGTCTTAAGCTACCTCCCCACCAATTTTCTGCAAAGTCGGTTCTGCCGTTCTTGAGTTATAAAATTTGTAACTAACACGACTTTCTTATATATATATATTTTATATACATATATTATTGCACTTTGTCTGGAAAAACCTCTAGTTGCCTGGCAGCTGCAAGCGTACAAGCAACCTTATGACAGTGACAACAAGAGCGCAAGGTTGGAAACTTTACCCGCCATTGTCCCTCGTCAGCGCAGGCTCTATGACTGATTCGCAGTGTACCTAGATTCTACTACGTACAAACAAAATATATTTATAACGTAGCACTCTAACTCTCATGTTTTAATTATTTATTACTGAAAGGTCTAGACCATTTTATTGCTGCCAATATCATTTTACTCCAGACATTGTTCGAGACAGAAGCAGATTCCTACATTCACATATTTCATGCGCAAAATATAATTTCTTGGCACATAGCTTTATAAAGAGTACATTACATAATATAATATATAAAAAATACATCACAAAATGTAACCCCGGGTCAAATGTCGAATTGTACAAGACGACAGTAACTTATATTGTATTACTTTGTTTTCTACAGTATTATATAAAGATATACTTTCAATATAAATATATATATTTTTCTATCTCATATACCTACTCTGTAAATGACTTTGATTACTTAATTATTAGTCTTCTCGCAGTGAACGAAGACGATATCTCTATTAAAACTAAGTGGTCACGCCATATTGCCAGACTTGAAAAATAATATTTTATTTTTCTCCATCATCAATATTTTAAAAGTAAAATTGATATAAAATTATCAGAACAAACAAAATAAGGTATTAACAAAATTCCTGGCCAAACTTTTACAATGGAACCAACCTTGACATACGAAAAATTAAAATAAGTGCAAATATTTAATTTTCAAGTCATGTTTTTAAATGGAAGTAACATATTGTCATGCAGAGGAAACTGCGTGAGTATGACACAAATGGCTTTCTTATAATAGAACAAACATGAATAAAATTCACAAAATACAATGCAACGGATAAACAACAAAACTCAAGCATCGGTTGATATAAAGTTGTCGGGCTTCAAGTTCCCAACAGTTCGGCTATTATTAATTATTATCAAAGAGGCGTGTCGCTTCTTAGTGTCCTGGAAATATTATTTTCAATTATATTTTTTTATTAAACTATTCTTTAAAGTTTAATTTGTAAAAATATAGAAGTATCGAGAAAACAAAGAACTAATCACAATGCAATAAAAGATTATCCATTTATTGTATCACGTCTAGCAACAGTTATAACCCACGTTTTGTGGGCTTGATAAATATGGCATTTTTAGGATTGTCACAAAAATGGGACATGTTTATTTTACAATTGGCCCGTTTACGTCTCCGTGAAATCGTGATACAAAACGATTGTTTAGACAGACGGGGCACCATGAAACACTTTTAGTACCTACACCGTTAATAATTCGTTTTGGTAACAACCTCGATTTGAATAAGCACAACAAATAATCATTTGAACCGAATATTAGGAACATGCGATACCCATGGCGTATTTTTAGAACACATCGTGCCGTATTTTAGTGAACTATATTAATTACTTTACTTATTACGTATTAAAATGTATGCAAATTTGCAGCCAAATTTTTATTATAACATGATAACCTTTACATGACCTTGAAGTAGGGTGTTTACTGTTTAATTTACATGTTCTGCGTGCGCGGCACGCAGACTTCATGCGTGTTGTACATTAACAATAGTACTGAATAATAAATATCGTTTCGTTGATGGGATCATGTAAGGGTTAGCAGTACTGTTGTTCAGACATAGTAGGCGTCTAGGCGATATTCAGGGGTAATTTGGTTCAATTAACTTTACTGCTCATGAATTTTATACCACTTGGAAGCTAAATACCAATGTGAGCAAACTACCTACAATTGAATGATCCAATTTTTACAATGAAAGCTAACAGGCATAAATGTGGAGCAGGTTGCACTGACACAGTATTTGATGATTATTCCTTATTGATTGACTAAAAGACTTCATATTGAATAAATCAATAGGGAATAACTGCTTCTACTGCCATTTGGAAGTATCCCAAATTCTTTTGGTTAGCAGAATTATAACTATTGGCACTTTAAACGAAAGAAATAAAATATGATTTTGCTGCAAGTTCAGTGCTTTGTCTGCAGCGCTCGTCATGTCTATTAAGTACCTACGAGTATTTAGCTCAGCTTAGTCATACTAGTATAAAAAGATAAGATCTGATATAGATCTCCAATTGATATGAATCCTTCATGAACATTGATGCGGCAGCCGGCAACTTATGGAAGAGTATTACCAGTTTTCATCTGGCTGACAATAAGGATTTAAATGATTAAATGTAACTATTGTAGACTGTTAATTCTTAGCAACAACTAATGTGAGCACACTCAAAATTTAAAACTGACAAAGACGACTAGTATTGTAAACGTGCCTTAAAGTTTATAATACCTTGCAATGCCACAAAAGGTGTCACAAAACACATTACAACAGATATCTTGCATTAAGTACTACTCATACTTGAGAAGTAATTTTAAAGCCACCCTAAAAACCGAACTTTACCAAACCTGTGCAATTGTATCAAGTATACAATTAAAGGATCGCTCACACAATTCGTTCGCAATCTAAAGGCAAAATATTGTAAGACACTACATGATACTTCACCTAAACCGTTATTAACCCTGAATAAACATATCTAATACTTTGTACGACGCAAATAAAGGCAGGGCCACATTAACAAGGGTACATAATCCCGAGGGGGCCACACGTGATCGCTGGTCACTGTGTGATGACATACAGCAGTGACAAATGATGGCATGCGGGATGTCGTTAATGTGTTCCTGGTGTAAGTCGAGTTGGTACGTCTTTGTCAGCGCGGTGGTGTTTGCTCGCTCGCTCGGTGCATGTTATGTACAAGTGCTCGCGTGTGCTGCAGTCAGGTTTTCTGGTGGTTCTTTTCTTCCTCCTCCTCCTCGTCGTCTTCCTCTTCTTGCGCCATTAACTGCCTCGCTAGTTGTAATGCCTGGAAAAAGAGTTTTACCATGTTAATACACTGCAATAATTAATACAAAAACGTATTACGTCTTTGGTTACTGCACCGCCCTCGCAGATGCTAGCATGCTCATGGTAATCTATGCTAATATAATTATACTGAAGAGTTTGGTTGGAGAGCCCATTTATCGAGGAGGGTTATAAGCCATATAACATCACGCTACGAACTACGAGAGCGAGGTAATAACCAAAAACGCGGGGGACAGCTAGAAGCTAATAACGTCAAACCCAAGAGAAGTCAGCACGGGAAGGGGCCCAACAGTGCCAACGCCTGCCGGGATCGCGGAATGTTTATAATAGTTACCGTGACCCCGTAACATAAAGGGCAACCGAAGGAACATGAGTCGGTTTTAGTCAGTAAAAGTCTGACACGCCCTCCCGCCGCACCCAGGACGGGAGCAGTCATTTGATGATTTCCCACTCCCCAAAAAAAAGGTGTCAAACCCAAAATGTATTTTTTTATTTAACTAATTTGCAAACTATCTTTTCTGTTTCGTAATATTGTCAGTCTAGACTTGATTTGTACGCTGAATCAGGAAGCTGAAGTCAGTAAGTCAAACTCATCTGTTAGAATTGATTTCATTCTACCTACTAATTAAAACAGTAATAAAACTGCAAATATCTTATAATTACATTGCCATTAGTATGTGAAAATACTAAAAATCAACTTATAGGAAGTAATAATTTCAAAGTAAACATGGTGATAAAGACTAATTTTCCTTGTGTTACCTTAAGGTTTATCTTGTGTTTCAATTTTAAAACTGTCTGTAGGAAAACCAAATATGCACTACTCAATTTTTCGCAAAAATCTCAAACTATCCGTACTTAATATTATAAATGCGAAAGTAACTCTGTCTGTCTTTTTTTTCACGCCTAAACCACTGAACCGATTTGAATGAAATTTGGTACAGATATAGTCTGGGACCCGAGAAAGGACATAGGGTAGTTTTTATCCCGGAAATTCCCAGGGAACGGGTGCAATTAATCAATGAAGTTTTTTGCAGTGACCAGACTAAAGTAGCTGGGTATTGTTCAGATTTACAGTTGTTATCCGCAACAAACTACGATTTATCGAGTTTACTTAGCTTATAACTTCTTTTGTTGAAGTTAATACAAAGCTCTCGCTTATCCTCAAGTTATTTATGGAGCAATGCGCGTCACATTACAGTAATTAACATTTGAACTCCCCCCTCCCTCAGTTATCACATGATATCTCACAGCATCAACATCAAGGAACAACCTCTAGCTGTAATTTGATCTTAATGAAACATGTAATCCACCTATGTTACAAATTCGTGAATTGAAAACATTGCGGTGCATTTTGGCGCCATAAACAAATAAGGAAAACGCGGTAAATTACTTAATAATGTTTTTACGAAGATCGAGTTTCATAAATTACATATTTCCAAAGTGATTCACAACTTATAAGAGGATAGCAGTCATCAAAGAAATCTAAAAATAAACACAAGTAGGAAGTTAAGGGGACAGATCCTATTTTTAGATACTGACCACATGTCTAGCAATAGCAGGATAGGAAACATTTATCATACCGTAAACATTATTGTTCCGACAAAGGAAAATTTGTAGACTCTCTAACTAAACATAGATTACTTATGTGGATATAAGATAAAATAAGTTTGATAAACACAGTAGGATTTAAAATCTAAATTTAGCTTTGAATGCCCATTTTTTGGATAATTCTTAGTACTTCAGTAGTCAATTGAAACACCAATTGATTGTGCATTATCTACCAGATAACTTAGACATCAAAAATAAATTATATATTGTTAAAAAGAATCGTGATAATGTGCATGTATCTAGATAAAACTGTAAACATCAGAGTTGTTTGAAGAAATGCAATCAGATTCTAAATGGCATTATCACTTAGGACAACCATCAAACCAGTTAAACTCTAACCTCATTAAAATAGCTTCTATAATGGCTTGCTTATGGTTATCACCTCGGCATGCAAACGAGTCATGATGCACTTATCTATTTTGTTTTAAGATACCGTTTCATGAGTAGGTACTGATATATTGCTTACAAGTCTGTTTCATGCATAGTTTTAAAGAATTTTCTTTAAAAAAGAGATGCACGAAGAAAGCTTAAATACCAAACTCAATGGAAGTTTGTGTATATGCTTTAATCAGTTCCACTGCACCACAAAACATCTGTGTAACTCTTCAAATTCAATTTCAATTAGAGCAATGGTACCGTGAAGAACAAGCAAGGATTCTACTTCTTAATTCATGACTTCATATGTGACAACAAACATGGATTGAACAAAGTCTCAGTAAAAAATTAGTACTATGAAATATTTACCATTCCCATTATAAATAGTATTCATTATCCTCAGCCAGCACTTCGTGTACATAAAAGTCAATACCTCCTGCCAAATTACCATAGGTCAATATACTATTGTAAGTGCAAATAAACTCGTTATTTACCTACAAGTTTGTTATCAGTCAAAGAGGAAGGGTAACATGTCTACGTAGATAGCAAAGTACTATACTTCCAGTTACATAGCATGATAGCACCAATATATCTACTTTCTACTCCATATTTAAAGTAATTATCTGATTATCCTCTAGACGACCACAGAGGTCGGGCATTATATTACGTCATTCATCTGTCAAGCACCTCTTATCGTAAGCGTAATCTGACCACGGTCACAAAAACTGTTATTGTGTTTCTATATACATTAGAGAACACTATTTACAAATAGAGTTTTAAATCGGTCGGGGTTTGGTGGCTCAAATTTGTGCCAGCGGGCTCAACGGTAATACTTGTTGACTGGAACAATTTTGTTCCAGTGGGGTTCTAGACGTTAAAGTGGAAAATTCAGTAAAAAGAGATATTAGGTGGTCATTCCTTAAATTATCAACAGTTAAATTCTTAGATTGTTGGATGTTCAGAACCATATGTTTTTCATTGTTTCTTTAATTACAGCATTTAATAGGTCAAACGGTTGAACACCATAATTACGGAATCAATTAAAAGCATTCCGTCTCAAGTAGGTCTACATTTCTGGCACTCTTCTGGTCAAAGGATAAACAAGTACATTTATTTTGGTGTACTAATTTCAGCTATAACTGCATTTTTAGTATTATTTAAGAAAAAACAAAATTGAATATAATTTGTAGTTTCTACAACATAATCAATCATAAATATAAAATGTATTAAAAGACAATCAGAAATATGTAGATAAGAGTACTTTGGGTAATAATGAGAGTACCTATTAATAACTGCACACTGTAGGTCATGACTAGCATATTAACAACTTTGCTTACAGCAGTCACCTGTTATGGCAACATTAACTTATTATTGAAACAATGAATAAAGCCTAGCTTGTGCAGTTATAGGCTTCATTAGACTGTCCTATGAATACTCCTGAGAATTACTTTAGAATAATAAATGAGATAAGATGAAGAATAGGTAGAGTTGTTTGCATATTTCATGCAATAAACACACCAATATGATTTAAGTGACACACCTAACACTGCATACGAATTTAGGAATTATTATAATGCCGCAGACGGTGACCTAATCGTCAGCTCACACCCACAGAATGCACTTTTGTGACACTCACTTGGAACTCATTGTAGTGCATTTTCCGCTTCTTCTCGAACTCGATCCGCTTCCGGCGCTCCTCCTCGGGCTCCTCCATGTCCTCGTCACTGGCACACGCGTTAGACTCCGCTTCCACACACCTCGGGGGCTTGTTCATACTGGCTGCTAGTTTCGCCGCCAGTATGTTCGCGTCTAGTTCGTCGCCCGGCACCACATCAGTGTCCACGGATTCCGAAAATGGGGTCTTAGGTTCGTCCACCTTCATATGTCCATAATCTTTATTCGCCGGATGAAAAGTTTCCAAGATATTCATCTCGTCGAACCTTTGCTCTTTCGATCGCTTGCTCGTGGATGGCGTGCCTGAAGCTGCTGTTTCCGGCCCGTCGATACTCCGCGACGTCTTTAAAATGCCCTTCGAGGGCTTCTTCTGTAAATTTTGTGCCATTGTGTAAATTTTACATTGACATTTTATGATTCTTGGCTAGAAATTTTCAGACTGAATCGTTTTATTTTTTCTGCTTATGACAAGAGAACAAATTCTACCATAATTGACAGATGACAGTTTGAAATGTTGCTATGTGCAGAAAAAGCTCCCAAAGCTTATTAGTACTTGTTGATTTTTGAAAACTAAATTATTTATTTTATTTCTATTCTTAGCTTTTAAAACAAATGATGATTTGCGAGGTGTTAATGTTTAGTAAATACCTCGATATATATCAACACAAAGTAAATATTTCAAACGCTATTTAAAGTGAGTACAAGTGACTTGCCTGTGCCTGTGAGTGAGACAACTTTGACTGAAGGAATGAATGAAGCTCTCATCAGGAAATGTCATTGTCACTCAAAGACTACTGTTGTGTCAAAACCGGATAGTGGAGATTTGGAGAATATTTTGTTCCTTGTTGTTAATTCTGTTTAATTATAAAGCGGCTTGGTAATTTTAGCTCGTCTTAGGGTCATTTGTTTATTATAGATGTGAAATCAAAATATAATCAATTGCTTAAATTAGTTATAAGTGACGAAAATGGTGGAAGATTCGAGTTTGAATTCCAACAAATCAAAGGTAAACATAAAATAGAAAATGTCCTTTTATTGTCGTCTTACATGCTTCCTGTATCATATAGAATCAAATACGAAGTTTATACAACAGACACAGATGGGACACGACTTGGTTTCTAATCCTTTCACGGTGCCGACACCCCAACGCTATTGTTTCTTTTTCAGACAAAAACAACCCGCCCAAAGGCGGTTTACTTATGGACAGAGGCCGACGTTCAGAAATGGCTACGCCGGCACTGCAGTGACTACTATAATCTATACTGGGAGAGTTTCCATGAGGTAATTATCCCATATATTCCTAGTTATTGAGGATTTCAATGAAACTAGGTCAAAGAAATGTAGGCCTGTAATACAAACCAACCCAGAGATTCTGCTTGAAATCCAAAGTACCAAATTGCACACATGTCAAATAACAAAATATTAAATTTAAAAAAGTAATGCATAAACATTGCTAACCTTATTAAACCTAGTTTGTATAAATGCTCTAGTTATGCCCTAGATTTTTTTAAATTTAGAAGTCTTGTTACTTATTTGCTTCAGTGTGTGGTGAAACATTTAGTAGCCTTTACTATATCTCATAATTCTAGCTATTGTATTGCATTGTATTTGTATAAATAAAAATAATCCAACATGAAGTTCCATTCAGCTGAAAGCACTAGACATAAGCATTCTAAACAAACGAAAAATCTCTTCAGCTCTGTTAATCCTTAAGCCCGGTTTCCACCGCGAGCGGAACGGACCCATTAATGACTTTGTTCGCAAGCGCAAACTGCAAATAACAAATAGTCAAACAAATAAATAACAAACAGTCGAATAATAATTAATAATAAATGCATTAATAAACAATTATGTATTAAAAATGATAATTTTGTTGGTGGAAATACAAGTATGCAGTTTGCGGTTGCGAACGAAGTCATTAATGGGGCCGTTCCGCTTGCGGTGGAAACCGGGCTTTAGAACACACATGACTTGAGACACAAATATAGAAAGACAATAGCAGCCTGACAGCCAGCTGTCGCTTGGTAGTTGAAAAGTTAATACATATTGAAAGGTGTCTTACAATCTCAGCATTCCTAATTTATATAAATTAGTAGTTGCTTTTTTATTATATACATGTAATTTTTGACGGAAATGGTTTTTGGATTATATTCATTCTAATTCACATTTAACCACATAAAAAAAATTTGTAACACGCTTATTTTTAAAAGAGTAAGTATGGAGTTTCTTGCCCATTCTTCTCCATACGAAACTACATTTTAGAATGGGCAACTAGAATCACTTTTGTAAATGACGTTTCAAAGTGCCTTTTTTTGGCCTAATGAAAATAAACGATTTGACTATTGACATGTTCATGAAATTTTATGAATCATTGTGATATCAAGAATTTCATGATTCATAAATGTGAAAAAGTACTGCAAAATTTGGTTGTTAGTGAGAGCACAATACATGTAATACAGATATGTGATAAAAGAGATTGTTGCATCGTCATAATTTTAATTATGTATTTACCAAGGCCTCAGTTTAAATAAATAGGTCATGCATCCACTATTGACGTTGATTTGTTGTCCTTTAAATTTTAAAATATTTTTATTTATTTCAGCATGACATAACAGGCAGAGCATTAGTCAGGATAAATGACAACACTCTATTACGTATGGGAATAACAAATAAAGAACACCGCGAGGCAATATGGAGGGAAATACTTAAATTAAGATTGAAGGCTGATATTGTGGAAATCAGAGACTTGGAGAGGAGGCACAACTACTTCAACTACGATTTGTGACAAAAAGATAATTGTGATAGTGAAGGAATCGCATGGAAGGACCGTTACCCATTATTAAAAAAATATTGCATAGACGGTAACATTCACAATAAACGCAGTGCTGTAGCTCATCTCTATCGTGCCTTACTTATTATAATAAGAATAGGTAAAAATATTAATAGATGATTCAAATGTTGCTATTTAAAAATATCCTACTATATTAGTAGATTTTATTGATCAGTTGCTCATCTAAATATTGATGATTTCCAGATGTTTATTTCATAAATATTAATAAACACTTGTTATATGAACACGTGAGAACGAATTTAGTGGTATCTTGTAAAATAAAATGTTGAAATTTTAAAACTGTAAATATAAAGGCTACAATACACTTTGCTTGTGGTAAGGGCACGGTCGCTGTCAGTTTGAGCGCGGGACGCACAATAATGCACAATACGCAGAAACTGTCTGACCATCATTTTAAAACCCTGGCAACTTCCGACCTGCCCTGACTTTGTATATTGACTCTCATGGCTACTTAAAAATTGCAGGAGTCAAACTCCATAATGCCTTGTAAATCCGTCGCTAGTTAGTAAATAAGAGGCTCAATAGAAAAAGAAAATGTTCTTTTTATGTACAGACAAGACAACAATCAAGCTACCCGAAACTGACAAATTTTCCTAAGCAAACATGAAGCTAATGTGTTGGAGTTAAAGTTGTAAATCTATTGAGAGGTTGTAGAAGCTTCATATTATACCGTACCTAGGTACTTACACAATAATTTATTATGGCCAGCAACAACTTGATATTGCAACAGCAGCTCTGTCAAAAAAAATGTTATTTGGTAGAAAAAGTTATGGGGCAATTTGATGACCCTGCTATTGCGATCAGTGTTGCTATGATGTGGTTAGACATCAATATTGTTACAATTTGGAACCACGCAATGTAGATAGATTAATAAAATTTTATTTTTCTCTTAGTAAGTACTTGTAAAAATAAAATCAAAGTTAATGTCAAGTATACTAAGTTCGAGATAAATAAACATAAAAAAACTTAGCGAGCGCTTTCGCTAAGCATTATTCCTATCACTGTCACACATCTGTTAAACTGTGAAGGCAAGAAAGAGACAAGATATAACTAAGCCAAAGTATGTACTTAGCAAATTATTTATTTCGGTTCTTGACTTTGATTTTATGTAACATGTTTAGGTGTACTTTCCAATATATTGTACCTAAACATATTTTCTTAGGTAAAAATACTTAAAATAATTCCATTTTTACTAAGTACTTTGAAGCTTAATTATGAAAGTGCTAAATAATAGTGAATATCAACACAATAATTGGTACAATGAATACGGTTTTTAAGAAGTCAAGTAACATTATTGTAAATTGAAAAAAAATGGTTGCCTGTAAAGTCGGTTTTACGGGCGAAGATTTTACGTGACAACGTCTTTTACCGATCATAGTTGAGTGGGAGAGAGACGCAAGGCATTCGGCGGGCCTCTCTCTCGTTCGGTGACTCATCGTAACGTTACCGAGCGTTACACTTTTTCATAAGTGACTCCCAGCCGCAACCTAATTTAAGACGTTGTCACGTCAATAAAACAATTTTATAGTTTCATAATCTTTGCTTTATTTGAATACCTATTTGTTTTGCTTGTCATTCTTGGGCAAATGGGCACTAGTAGAAATTACGAGGTAAATTTACTAATATGGCAATACTTAACTACCCCCTACCCTACCCATACCCCCAGGGAGCGTTCAAGTATTACGTAACGCAATTTTTGAAGATTTTTGACCCCCCCTCCCCCCACTGTAACGCTCCGTAACGTTTTTCTGTACCCCCCCACCCCCCTCTCTAAAGGTTACGTAACACTCAAGTCATCATTTTTACCCTGAAGTCGCAAAAAGTTGTTATAGTTTTTATCCTTCGTATAGTTTTAATTGCCTTATAATAAAACAAGAGATTTTTAATTCGCAACACCTGCGTATTTTGTTTATTTTACAATCTAGGGATTCCCCGTGAAATATAAACGAAAAGGTTTACCAACATGCGAAAACAAATTAAAAATGGCGACCAGACTAATACAATCGAGAGATTCCCCGTAAAACGTAAACGAAAAGGGTTGCCAATTTGGGAGTTTTATTTCCCTATTTTTATATATAAAAGTGATTGTTATGCTCCGATCAACAGATCTGTGGGATTCCTCGCCCGATAAGGCATATAACTCCGAGCAGATTTCCGATTGGCCCCAGCGACGACGTTACCGAGGCGGAAATACGCAACTTGACGCCTTGAAAAAGGCGGTTTGCGCACCCGTTTTAACACCCGGCGGTCTAAACCTCTGCCCCCACGAGTCCAACACCAATAGGGTCAGTCACTTACCATCGTAGCAAGTGAGGGCTTGTGGACCCTCCCGTAGTACCCATTATTATGTCTGGGTGGACATCTTGACACCGGCACTTCCTCAACTAGTTCATCGGCGTGTGCCGGCCGTAATCGCAAAAACGGCTTATGCCGTTGTGGTGGATGTTAGCCTCGTACCTGTCATATCAAGGGGAGTTTCCAGGGTGCCCCGCGGGGAGGACTCCACCATGCACCCCTTTTTTATATAAAAAAAGAAATAATGTTACGTAACGTGTTGTAAGAAGGACCCCCTCCCGCCCGTGTAACGCATCGTAACGTTTTACGAGACCCCCCCGCCCCCCCAAATTGCGTTACGTAATACTTGAACGCTCCCCCACCTGTTTAACAACACAGGATAAGGTGGTGCAAAATTCTCTTATTACTCTTTATTGCACACAACAATAAAAAAATTAATAAAAATAGCATGGATTAATTGAACATTCATTTTGACCAGAGTCCTAGGGACTCTGCGCACCGCCTCAGCCCGGGCTCTATGCTAACTTAGCTTGGCAATCTATGTATTTCATAGATTTGGCTGGCCCCTATAGTATAGTTGCAATGAACCCTTGTGCTCTGGAGGCCCACATTTTGCCAATTCAAGTAATGGCCAACGAAATGCGAAACGACGAAAGCCTATAATGCATGTGGTTCGACACGCATTTTTATTTTTCAACGCAATACCTAGTAGATCTGTTTCCTAAACTGTTTTCAAAGTCTAGCTTGTTGAATGAGCCTTCTCAAGTGCCTTTCTCAGGTAAAGTCTACACTTAACAAATCAAGCACATACTTAAAGTTTAAAAAGCCTAGTATTTCTGACTGAAAGAAGTAGAAAACTGAACCACAGAGACTGAACTGATTATTATGATGCAGTGTTGCCAGCAATTATTAGGTTGTCGACCCAGTAGCCGCGGTTCTGCTGCACTTACATAACGCTAGGTATTCTTAAATATAAATACATCGCATGCATTGATCTCATTGTCGTGCCAGAAATTGTATGGTACAAGGCATAGAAGAATGTTGTTTTAAAGCGGCTTTCCAATATTTTATTTCCAAGGCTTAAAGTTCATTCTGAAAAATCTATGGATTGAAGAAACTCTTTAGGCCTGTCTGTCTATCCAAATTGATCATTTTGGAGAAGAAGCAATATGAGTCGACATTATAAAAAATACCGTGTTATGTTTACTTTGGTTCAAGCGGACATTAGAATGTACATTCTAACATCTCCCTTTGGCTTCCATTAAATTATGGAATGTGAAATTGAATTGTTATGTTTTAGTCTCATGTAAAATTAAAATCTTCACCTGGCTGTTATGATAAGTACGTCTTTTGCTCCAAAGTTTTTATTTCTAAACCTCCTGCTCACCCACCAGTTAAATAATTTATTGCCTACTGACAGTTATCCCGAAAACGCGCATCTCCTATGCATTCCGCCAAGCCCGCCGCAGCACCGCTTGCCTGTGCCTAGTTGGTCGCGCACAGACGTGTAGACGCTCCGAAATAGCCATTTTAATGACCCTCCTTTGTTTATTATTCTTCCTGTACCCTCGTAGAGACAGGTCTATTATGAGAGCGGCCAGATTAAACTATAATAAATAAAATGGCGGAATGCACGCCGCCGATCGTCGCATTATGCGACGTCCTAATTTGACTATTGTTAAATGTAAATTAGATTGTTGGTTTTTAGGTGATGTTTTTATTGGAGATCTTTTAAGCACATTATAATTGTTATGTGTGCATCAGTGCATGCGATAGACTTTACGTTAGGGTATGCCTACCAAGTTTTTTTCAGTTAGAAGCTGTAAAGAAATTGTTGGTGCCGCAAGACCCGACAGTGAGAATACTCAAGAGGGTAATTACAGTAGCAATACTATCTTGGAGCCGGAAGATGAACCCTGATGATGGCAACCAGTTCGTTTCCTATTGTCATGGTTCAGTGCCAGTAGAAGCCTTGTATTAAGTCTTCGCTGTCGGTCCGCCCGTCACTTAATAATAAGTAGGTACGTTGTCCACCATTTGGAATTTCTCTTGTGTCGTGATTGTCAGCTCGGCAGCCAAGCGTTTAATCACCGCGCCTACCGAGGCAGCACACGCACTTGATGGTTTTTTTAACACATCGTCGATCAATAGAAACTTCTAGATGCGTCTACAAACATATTACGCAGACATACAACCATACCTGACTACTACAACTACGCGTAGGTATATGCCAAACAATGATTGTTACGTGCAGGAATCAAAGTCGTGACACGCAGCGCACCAACCTTAATGAGTGAGAGTGTCTATTTATTACACGACTGCCCAAAAAAGGAGTGTTATGTTTTCAAGATTCATGTATGTATGTATGTATGTGAGTTTCTTTATTCCACCATAACTTCTTAATGCCTGAACCAATTTAGATGTATGATGTATCGTAACAATCCGTACATAGTTTCGGGTAACATAGGCTAGTAAAAATTTTGAAATTCAACCCATATGTGTGTAAAATAGGGGATGAAAATTTGAATGAAAATCTGTCATTATTGAAGTTTTTTGCCTTTTAGTTCTTTTTTGTCATGGCAGTCGTGTTTTTAATTTTTAATTATTTTAAATGACTTATAGGTACATTGTATTCATCCCTTCGACGAATTCAGGATTTTATATTTACTAGATACCTTATTTCCCGTTTATGCCTGTAAAATTGTAGGTATCTTCTAGGTACCTGTAATGTAAATATTATGTATCATGCTTGAATTTACGAGAAACACTTCATAAATTATTGCTACACGTGCCATTAGAGAATTTCACACCTAGTTGTTTATTACATAAGCCACGTACATAGGGTGATCCATCAATTACGTCACACGAAATTTATAATATGTATACTGACCCTCCTGCTGACATTGACACTAGTGATCACACTTGTGGAATTCTCCCTCAAGTGTGGCATCACATAATTTACGGCTTTACATCCCGAACAGATGAAAATAGCAAGGAGTATGGAGTATAATCGTACCAATTAGTTTGGTTTAGATCCCTTCAGTAGTTTTTAACCCATGCGTGCATATATACAGACAGACAGGCAGACAAAAAATTTACAGATTGCATTATAGGCATCAGTATCGATCACCAATCATCCCCCAATATTATATTTAAATATACTTATATTCAATGTACAGAATTGACCTCTCTACAGTTTTATTATAGAAAATAAACGCATCGCTAATTGATATTAACTTTATAATTAAGATTATGATAATAAATATAGGGAAATAATAATGGTTCCGACAAACAAATTAATCTCCAGCGATCTGTGGCCGACTATTATTCTAATTAACCAGCGTTATAATGAATTACCGACAAAAAATTCTTATTTCCGAATAGAAAACTAAATCTCCGACCAAATTACTAAGTTACCGACAACAGAGGTTTCGTCAAAATAATCATATTTTTACAACTTGCATGAACTGTTTTAATTTCTATTGTTGGTTACCAAAATTTATTTTTTAACTCTCAATAATGATGAAAACTGGTTGCAATCTAGACTTTAGGGCACCCCGACTCGGATAGGTTAGGTTAGAAGGGGCGAGGTCGTGTGAGCGAGCGAAGCGAGCGAATAGACCCCGCCATCCCCTTCGTGGTTATTTTTTTATAAACCACCCAGAAGTAGGAGCCCCGCGAAGCGGGGCTCCGTCGACCCAGCCCACCCTCGATCATGTATAGGGTATTAGTTAGGTAAGATTAGAATTGGTAAATTAATAGAGTTTTTAGTTCAACGAAATTTATGCTGGTAGAAAAGTATTATAGCAATAAACGTTCATGTTTATTTTTCGGAGATTTAAGTATCTCATTCGGTCGTTTCGTCATTTTAATTCGGAAAAAAGTAGTCGGAAAGTTAGTATTTTAAGCAGTAAATTTAATATTTTGAGTAAGTACAATTCTTCTTTATTTGTCGGAGCTTTTATTACTACCCATAAATATATTCCCGTCTGCACCTGAATACCTCGTACTTATTCTGTTAAAAAAGGTCGTTTGTTAGTGAGATGAGATGCAGTCAGTCTAGCTGAACGATTTGTACGAGTGAACGGTTTCAGTGATTTTACGGATAGTCTAATTTGACCCTCCAGAAATAAACTACGAAAGGCTAATTGATGCCCGTATGATAGCTCAAGAAATCATGTTGCTTTTTATTTGTTTGCCTAGTATTTTTAAATTTACTATTGTGTATTTAAGGTGTCTCATTAGTTCATTAACCGACTTCAAAAAAGGAGGAGGTTCTCAATTCGTCTGTATGTTTTTTTTTTGTATGTTTGTTACGCGATATCTCCGTCAATTGTAAACGGATTTTGATAGTTCTTTTTTTGTTTGATAAGTCATGATCCAGGGGTGGACCCATATAAATTTTGTGGCGATCGGTTCAGTGCTTCTCGAAAAATTCACCAAGAACAAAAAAAATTGACGAAATATTCATAGACGATGTGTGCTTTGTCTTCAAGTTTCTATTTTCGTTTTATAAGATTGTAAGTAGTTTTATTTTGAAAATAAATTACTTTGAAAGATACTATACACAGTCAAACATTGGGAGTCGACACTAAAAAGTAATAAATAAAAATCTTAAAAAAAAAAAATAACTGCCTTCAAAAACTAAAAACCCAAAAATAACTAAAATTTCGGAAGTCGGTGGCAACACAAATTAAATGGCAGAAGAGAAGCCACCGACTTCCGAAATTTTTTTTTTTAAATAGTTTTTTTTACAGACACAGTTCAAAGTTATTGTTTAGCGAAACTAAACAGGAACTTGGCTATAATTATATTATATCGCTATAGGTACCTATATGTGGACCATTTTAAACAAGTTTTTTTAGTAAGTGATGCCTATCTCGAACTTGTCTGCTAGTATTAATTGTAGAGAATTGTTGGTTGCGTATGTGGCCCCAGAGAGCACCGGAAGGATATCGTATGCGATTCAAAACAATAAAATTCGAAGAATGGTATGAGTCGTACTTTTAAAAGCGATCCCATTAGATCCGGAAATTCCATCATCATCCTCTATACTGAATCATGAATTCATCCAAGAACATTTGAAGATTTCACGCAAAAAACAATGAGTTGTGAGATTGACGAAAGATTTGAGGAATTACTGACGTTGCTAACAAACAGCACAGTATGGTTATAGGTGTACTTACAAACTTATTATTTTATATCACGTTATACAGAGTAAATTACAATATTAGTTACATAATTACACGCCGTACAGACTATAGGGCCCAACGCACACCGCTGGAGGCGCAGCGGAGCGCAGCGGAGCGCATTTGAAGACAACAATTTTATCCGTACTAATATTATAAATGCGAAAGTAACTCTCGGTCTGTCTCTTCTTCACGCCTAAAGCACTGAACCGATTTGAATGAAATTTGGTACAGATATAGTCTGGGACCTGTGAAAGGACATAGGATAGTTTTCATCTCGGGAATCCCCCGGGAACGGGAACAAATATTCCACGCGGACGAAGTCGCGGGCAAAAGCTAGTTTAATAGAAACCTTAACTACCTCGACATACTGTCAATATAAAAATAAATTCGCACGCGGTGCTTGGAGCGCCCTCAAGCTACTACAAGACATGCGTGCGACTGAATATTGACCGTATGTCAAGGTAGTTAAGGTTTATATTAAATTGTTGTCTTTAAGTGCGCTCTGCTGCGCCTCCAGCGGTGTGCGCTGGGCCTAATTAGTAACAGTGAGATAAATTGATGCTTAGTTAATTTAAAAAAAAGATACTTTTTATGGTGAAGCGGTGAAACACACAAATAGAATTTTGCTTGGCGTCTGCGTACGTAGTTTCATTATGATTCGAGACACAATAGAAAGGCAATAGCAGCTCGACAGCCAGCTGTCGCTTGGTCGTTGAAGGAAAGGTTAATTAGTTTTTCAAGCAAACGTACATACAAAAAAGATGAAACATCGCCTCTTAGAATCTCTGTTTCAAATTTTATTTAAATCGGTTCAGTTTCAGTAATTTAGTTATGAAAGCGTTACAGGCACGGACAGAGTTACATTTGCCATAATAATATTAGTATGGAAGTATGGATAGACCCAGTACCTCAGTGCTTAAGACTAATGGAAACCTAGCCTATTGTTTACTTAATTATGATAGTTGGGCACGCCTACATGCAGTCTTCGTTGGCCATGCGCGTGTAGATTTTAAGATAAACCTAAGGAAGTATTATACATATTTTGAAATGTCGGCCGAAATTTTAAAAGATCCATAAATAAAACTCTTAAACAGGCACATTCATTTGGATAGAAACACTTGCGAAATAATTAAAGCGACGTAAAATGAACATTATTTTAATAGGTTACGATTACGACCTTAACTATATCAATTTAAACATCAAAGAAAGTAGTATTATTTATTTCGTTGGCGGGTCGTTCTCCAGGCTTGAGTAGTGTAGTTCTTTGTCATCATTAGCTGCAGACCACTGGGGCAGGGAATGGCGCGCACCATTTTATAATTATTTGGCATCCCACTGTTGCCAAATTAACTCTCAATAAATGGCCGCACATTGCAATCTGCTATGGTTATTACGAAAACGTCTCGTGAGCCGGTTCACAGTGTAAATGCTTAATTTTATTGTGTCAGTCCTCAGTCCGGCATAACAGTCCGTTGTGCCAGGGTAAACGGTCGCGCGCTGTAACCCTAAAACTTTTTGCCGCCATACTTTTGGCGCCAATTTGTGATGTGAGTGACAGATTATTAAGAGAAGGATTTTTATTATTTACTAGTGGCCAGTAACATTTAGCAAGACGGGAGAGATAAGGTTTGTTGTTTATCTAATTTTTGGAACTAAAATTATTAACATTTTTGGTTCTGCACTGAGTAAGTTATTATTTATTTTTATTTTTGCTTTCTTCTTTCCTTTTAGTTCAATATGTTTACAAAAATTACCAAATATTTATAGCGATTAAGTTAAACATCTTACAAATAATTCCAAACCGATGAAGTTTTCTCATGGCATAATAATATATTGTTACATAGAAACCATGTACTGCGATTATAGGTCCACATCTAAACAATAGTCCTTTAAAATAATAAATAAAATACCACCGTACTAGCTGTTAAAATATGTTTTACTGTGAAAAAGTTCAAAGTTTAAAATTAAAGGAAGTTCTTTTTTATAATTCGACTAAACATCTGCAAGTGATAAGTGCCCTAAAATTTAGTAAATACAGCGAAATTCAACCTTTTTTAAATTGCATCTCGGTATTCATTCTGAAATCCCAATAAACTGGAATCTATTTACATAGTTCGTACTTTGGGCGCAGAAACACAGAACAAATAAATATCCGATAATCGTAGTCTTAAATCAAACCGAATTTATTGACTTAAGTAAATCATCCGTACAAGGAAACACAAACCCAATACTTATGAGATTTGCGTTAGACATTGAGTAACGTCAGCAAAAACATACACAAACATCCAATAACGACGCTGGTTACGTACGGTATGAAAAATAAATATACAACACGAATATCAAAATAAAATCAGATAAAACGCAGATATTATATTTTTTATATTGACGTGGTATAGTACGCATTGAATAAAATTAATTACAATAACAATGCTGAACCGTTTATTAAATGGGACGGTTTGTTTATTTTTACTCCATATTCTGTTTGAAATATTGCTCTAATTCTAAGACCGCAGCGCTGTAATAATTAGCACATGAGCTGGATTCATTGAAATTAAAGACATCTGTAGGTACTAATACTAGCTTCCACCCGCGGCTTCGCCTGCGTGATAGTTTATACTTCCATGCCTTTATGGTTGGAACTAGCTTTTGCCCGCGACTTCGTCCGCGAGGATAAATATTTAGTTCCCGTTCCCGGGAGATTTCCGGAATGAACACCTATCCTATCCCCTTCCTCCTATCCTATGTCCTTTCTCGGGTCCCAGACTATATCTGTATCAAATTTCATTCAAATCGGTTTAGGCGTGAAGAAGAGACAGACATACAGAGTTACTTTCGCATTTATAATATTAGTACGGATTTACAAAAATCCTTTTTAGTGGTTCCTCAAACTGCAAATTTCTTGTCTCTAGGACCAGAGGTTTTGGCTTTGGTTTGTGCGTTGATATTTTATTTTAACAGTCAATCAATCAGTTCAGTTTACCATTTTAAATAATTATCAATGGTGCCGATTCTCTTATTCACAAACTAACGTAAACTTAAGTTAAGTGCATCTTTCTCATTCCATTTAATTAAGAAAAGGACAGAAGATAAAATATTAGTTAAGTCCTGTAAAATTTAGACACTCCATAAATAATTTAGACGCGATTTAAAAAGATTTTTTTTTGGTGAGTGGGAAATCATCCAATGACTGCTCCCGCGTTGGGTGCGGCGGGAGGGCGTGTCAGACTCTTACTGACTAAAACCCACTCATGTTCCTTCGATTGCTCTTTATGTTCCAGGGTCACGGTAACTGTTATAAACATTCCGCAACCCAGAAACATTCCGCAACCCCGATTTAAAAGATTTAAAAACATGGCATCTAAATAAACCTACGTCAATTTTCTTCAGGCGCTGTCTAATTTGACAGGATTAAACTAAAATGTATCTGCTGTCCTTTTCTTTAAGAAATGGACAGACAAAAATGCATTTAACTTAAATTTAGTTAAGTTTGTGAACAAGAGAATCAGCACCATTATAAAGAGATAAAGTTTGTGGGGTTATAAGAGGTTTCTCTGTATGTAAAGAATCGATTTTGAAAATTATTTACCAATATAAAGCCACATTATTTGTAAGTGCCATCACGTTATGTTCCACGGGAGTGGAGCTGTAACCAAAGACCTAACATTTCGCGAGTGAAACCACGGGGGACAGCTAGTAATATATTCTAAATTCAAGCAACATCAATGTTTTAAATATTATGGACGGTTCTCTTATCTCACAAAATATCAATAAGGTCAAAAAAACAATGCCATAATTATCTACTATATGATAGTTAAAAAAGTTAAAAGTTAAAAAATGGAATCTCAAGGATCAAAAATGGTGCTACGCGCTACGAATTTAAAGGACCCTACGGAGTGCTACGAGCTACGCAAAACACTCCGTAGCGCGTAGCACTTATTTCATTTTTTGCATGACTTAGTTTTTACATGAAAATTCTTATGTTGTGTGTAAGTTGTGATTCAGTAAGCGTTTTAATAGGAGAAGTAATACTATAAATATGAATAAAAAGTATTTATAATAGTAATGGAACTTAATTAAATTAAGGAAAGTAAAAAAATATTTAGGATTTGTGGGTAGTGTTTTTGTCAATAACACAGACTATGTTAGACTTTGCATATGCCACTATGTAAAAGAGGAACTTATTTAATATTTTGACACGTTGATCATAGTTAGTTACACACTAATATACCTAGACTGTTGGGCACGCCGTAATAGCGGCGGTAAGACCCCTCTTTGAGGAGTGGCTGGAGAGGCGCCACGGCGCTCTCACGTTTCGCTTGACACAGGTCCTCACCGGACATGGTCAGTTCGGGAGGTTCCTGTGTCGGATTCGTTCGGAAGCGACGCCTGGGTGTCACCACTGCAGTAACGGTCGCCTGGAGGTCACGGTCGAGCACACATTTTAGGTGTACCGCGCATGGGCGGAGCATCGACGTGTCCTCGTAGAGGCGATCGGCGGCGGTGACCTCTCGCGCCCGGCGCCGGTTCAGGCCATGCTTCGGGGCGAGACGGAATGGGATGCCGTCGCCTCCTTCTGCGAAGCAGTTATGCTAGTGAAGGAAGCGGCGGCGCGCGAGAGGCAACTACGAGCCTCTCGCCCCGGACTAAGACCCAGGCGAAGACGTCGAGAGTCACAAGACGACTACCGGCCACCGTAGGCGCGGTTCTGCGAATGGCGAGCGATGGGTAGCTCGCCGCCCGGCTACGACCAGGACCGCGTCGACGGCGCGTTAGTGATCCACGCGCGCCTCAAAGAGAAGGAGTCAGCACAGGAAGGGGCCCAACAGGGCCAACGCCTGCCGGGGTTGCGGAATGTTTATAATGGTTACCGTGACCCTGGAACATAAAGGGCAATCGAAGGAACACGAGTGGGTTTTAGTCAGTAAGAGTCTGACACGCCCTCCCGCCGCACCCAGGACGGGAGCAGTCATTGGACGATTGGGAAATCACAAAAAAAATATACCTAGACTGTAAACTGTTTTTAACCATTTAAATTGTGTTTTTGTAGATTTATCTTAAAAAATACCTAAAAGAAAATAAGTTTACACATATACAGTTTCGATGTGTCGTTGGCAGCGGTGGTCATGGTACGTCCAGAACTGGCAGCTCTAGAATACACGTGCATACATATTTCATATTTCCATAAACATTAGATAGCATCTCATGAATATTAATCACTTTATCTGCAGTCAGTATCCGCAGCGATGCGCGTACGCCTGTCTCTTGAGGCTAGAGCCAAGAGCGGTATTGCATGATTTATCATGACGGTACTTCAATATTACGTACTCTGTATAAAGAGATTTTACTGAGAAAGTCAAGTGGTCAATTGTATTTGAGATAAATTAGCTGATGGTGTGTTTGGGAGACCGACAGATAGAAAAACAGACAGCAGAGTTTTTTAGCAATCAAGTCCTTTTGACATCATTTGTTTACTGAACCCTAACTACGTTTCCCCATGCTATGAATGTCTCCTTTATTTTTAGTAGGTGCGATCTCGCAAATTCTCTGTGAATTGGAGGCTCAATGGCCTCTTCAAGAGGTTTATTAACAACAGTGATTAATAGCCACCTTTATTTTATGTACCTAACTGTTAGTTGTAGAGTTATAAAACAAGACTATAATCTGTTTCAAATAATTCAATCAATAAAACATAACTTTTTAATAGTTAAGGTCTTTTCGTAAACTATATAACTCCATGGTCCGCTACACTTTTAAAAGATTAACTCGGAATTGATTCTCGAGCACTTTATTAATTTTTCAATCCAATTTATAATCTTCACCATAACCCTAGACGCAGTACATCAGATATAATCTCTGTTTGATCCTAGACACGAGATAAAAGCGACTACATCATAAATACGCGACGCTGTAACAAGTTTATATCTCGCGTCGGGGACATCTCGCGGCGTCACCGGTCGCACATGACAGATTGCTCCCTCGTTTCAGGCAACGCTCCATCATAATTTGCCGTTGGCTTCAGGGATAAATACTGGCGTTAGGTTAGGTAGATCTTATTTTGATTATAATAGGAAAAGATATAAGGATTGTATTGTATACAGTATTTTACAAGATTTTCGAAGGTTTCAACTGGTCGACGACCAAGCGACAGCCGGTCGCGACACCGGCTGTCGCTTGGTCGTCGAAAAGTGTGCCACTTTTTTTCTATTGTGTCTCGTATCACGTGTGTTCGAAACCAGTAAGGGTAATTGGTCATTGAAAACGTTCAAAATCAAAAACCTGCTTCATAATTACACTCACCGGCAGAATTAGGGGAACACAAAAAAAAGGTTGATTTTTTTTAACATTGTCGGGTAATTCTATAAGTAGTTTTTGTTTATGTGTTAATAACTTCATAACAAATTGTTTTTAAGTACCACCAACTTTAATTTTAAGTGTTTTGACAAGAATTTATGGTTGTTTAAGAATTTGCTTACTTAACGTTTTGTACTCATTCTGATAAGAACTTTAGTGGATGCTGCGAATAGGGACTGTGGGTCTTTTAACTGTTTACATTTGAATAGTGCACATTGTTCTGATACAAAATGAGTGATTTACCAGCAACTTCTGTGGCTAGGGCTGTAACCATGATCGAGGAAGGGCACACCTATCGCTCAGTCAGTCGCGCACTGGGTGTATCGACATCGGTGATTCATCGCGTCGTCCGACGTTATAGGGAGACTGGATCGTTCGTGCGCAGACGAGGACAGGGCAGAAATCGAGCAACTAGCGCCATGGATGACCGTTTCTTGGTCATGCAGACTTTACGAAATCGTCCTCAAACAGCTGTCCAGACCCGAAATCGTTTAGCAGAAGTCCGTAACGGCAACGTAAGTGAAAGGACTGTTAGAAGACGGTTGAATGAAGTTGGCTTAAACTCGTACGTGCCAGCAAAGGCCCCAAAACTCGAGGTAGCTCATCGTGTAGCAAGATTAGCATTCGCTCGAGAGCACCAAGATTGGACTAATGAGTGGGGCCGTGTTTTGTTCAGTTACGAAAGCCGATTTAGTGTAAATTTCGTGGATGGGAGGGAAATAATGTGGAGACATCGAGGGAAACGTTATCACCAAGCAAATTTCACTGGAACTGTGTCGTATGGTGGAGGGTCAGTTATTGTATGGGGTGGCTTATGTTTGGGAGCCCGCACGGAGCTAGTGATCATCAGTAACGTATCGCTAACTGCACAGCGGTACAATACAGAAGTCTTAGAACCCCATGTGCCTTTTGCCCCATTCATAGGCGAAAATTTCATTTTCATGCATGATAACGCACGCCCTCACACTGCGCGTATAGTGAGTGACTACCTTAATGAAGTAGGCATCACTCAGATGAACTGGCCAGCGCGATCACTGGATATGAACCCGATAGAACATGTCTGGGACTACTTGGGAAGAAAGGTTCGACAAAGAAATCCATCCCCTAATAATGTGGAGGAACTTAAATTAGCGTTAGTGGAAGAGTGGAACAATTTGTCCCAAGAACTCATTGATAACGTTATCCGAAGCATGGGAAATCGAGTACAGGCTTTAATTAGAGCCCATGGCGGCAATGCCCGATACTAAAACTCCTTTTTTATTGTCATTTTTGAAAATGTTTACAGATTTCACTTTTAAGGAAAAAACGTACAATTCTCATGTTTTGACATTTTTTTTATTTCTTCAGGTAGAAGTATTGTGTAAGTCACTTTAGCGTTTATTTCAGTTAGTTTGAGTGCAATTAATTATTGATTAACAAAAAAAAATATGTGCTACATAAATTTGTTAAGAAAAACGACCTTTTTTTTGTGTTCCCCTAATTTTGCCGGTGTGTGTAGATGCACTGTTGACAAATTGCCACAGATAATGTTCCTATCAATCCCCGGGCATTTCTTCTATGGTAAATACTACTGTCTATTTCTGTGGAATAGTATAATAGGTTAACATTATCATCTAAGGTCAGAGCTAAGTAAGGCAGCTAGCATAATACCACAGACTCTCACCTCAAACTTCAGACGAATATGGTTTACCAAATTCCCTAACTAAACTTAAACTAAATTACTCTATAGACAGTTTAGATGCGATTAAAAATTTTATTTAGTTTGTGAACAAGAGAATCGGCGGCTTTTTTTTGTAAGTCGCGGAATGTGTGTTTAATTCCTAGGTTGTGTTTAGGTCAGTCATTTTGTCATGTTCTTATTCTAGTTTTAAGATTTACAACAGCTGCTGCATCGTAAAAGATTGCTTTTCATAATTTGACAGAGGAAAACATAAATTAATCATTTCTTTTCACACGGAGCTATTAGCGTAAATTATAATAAACGTAAATATTATATTATTTGACGGCGTGTTGACTATTGCTTTGAAAGCTTCTGTTTTAACTTTAAAGTCTATTTTACTTGTCGCAGAAAACTTGTTTTGTTTTTCTTTGTTTTTAAAATGTCTTCATTTCCATAAAAGTATACAATATGTTACTTACATGCAACAATAAACATGGGCACTTAGTAAATTTTATCAGGCTAAGGCGCCTCGGAAAATTGTTAATACATCGTCGCAGACAACTAAATCCCTTTATCTTTTCCCGTAGCAAACCACCCACAAAGTGATTGAGGGCTTAACCAAAGAATAATAACTGAGTTGAGTGGTTGGTGTGTCTGTCTTGGTATTAGATACGAAATATCAAGTTAGAAGATGAATATTTTGACGGGCCTGTTGGACTATAGTGGTTATAGTAGTCCTTAGCGCTGAGCAGGAGATTAATGGTTTGATTTCTATCCAGAGTAAACTTGGTGTGATGAGCATGACTGTTGGTTCTGTGTCTGGGTGTAATATATCTATAATATGTATGTATTTATAACTTAAATAAGCTAAAGTTAAATAAGTTATAAGTTAAATTCCAAACTAAGCTCTGCTTAGTTTGGGATTTAACTTATAACTATGGACTATATGGACTACTCATACACAGCCTGTGTATGAGTAGTCCTAGGATATTTCTTTATTTAGTGCAGGCCTTATTTATTTGGGAACTTTTCCTTGGATTTTTGTAAAAGGCAGCTTGTGTCATTGTGTGAACCATTTTTCACGAGAATACCCATTCCTACAAGCAAGCAGTTGGTACCGTGGTTCTTTAAAACCACCCAGTAACACAACAGCCCAGTAACTGCACTCCATACGTTAATGCCACGATCAATTCTGTTTGTTTGACACATCACAACGTTTCCGAAAACACTATACCATTTGTTTATACTTTCGAAAGGAAAACACCGATTAAATGGGAACTTCAGCGCGTTGTGATGCCGACCAAATGCCCTGACAAAATACCCAATGTTGCCAGTTTATTTGAACACATTGGCAAACATTCAACGCGAAAATTTGATTTACATTAGGGTTAAGGTTATGATAATATGGGAGATTGTATTTCTCCAACATACGCACGTAACACGTTGGACCGTAAAATGGTACATTTATGTATTTGACTGTTGTTTCAATTTCTGTATTGAGATAGTGATGAATGCTGTATAAAACTGTAATAAAACTCGAAAGTTATGTGTGATTTTAAGCAAGGATATAAAAGAATTTACGTAAGTCTTGATTGTTGGCTGTTCAGGAAAAATCTGTGTTTGGAACGGTGTAGCACTGTAGCAGCTGGTGGTTACACGATTTCAACAGTAGGTAGGTAAATTGTGTTCAAAAGGTTTGCACAAAAAGGAGGTGTTATTTTCGTAGGTATTTCCGTCAGGTGTCTTTTATGGTTTATCTTAATTTACAAAATCTGAAATAAAAGTTATGCTCCTAGGCATAACTGGCTGTCTTAAACAACTTTTAATAAAAAACTTTTTCCAAAAAAATAATCGGAAGTCGGTGGCAACACAAATCGACCGGCAGAAGAGAAGCCACCGACTTCCGAAATAGTTATTTTTGAGCTTTTAGTTTTTGAAGTCGGTTATCTTTTTTTTTTAAAAGCTTTTTATTTTTTACTTTTTAGTAAGAGTCTCAGTGTCTGACTACGTTTTAGGGTAGCTCTCAAAATAAACTTATAATCTTATAAAATGAAAACGGCACTATGCGCGCAACGTCACAGGATATCCATTAGTGTTATAAACTAAAACCTTCCACAGAATGTAACAAAGACTTTTCTGAAAACCGCATCGAAATCGGTATAGCTAAATGCGAGATAATCGCGGTCAAACATACAATCGTCTTTGAAAATCTACAATCCAAGAAAGCTTAACGCGATCTATGCGGGCAACGTCACGGGATATCCATTAGTGTTATATACTAAAACCTTCCCCAGAATGTAACAAACACTTTGCTGAAAACCGCACCGCATCAAAATCGGTTCAGCCAAACGCGAGATAATCGCGGACAAACATACATACATACATACATACAGGTCGAACAGAGAACCTACTTTTTTTTTGAAGTCGGTTAAAAATAACAAAAATTTCGGAAGTCTGTGGTAACACAAATTAATGGGCAGAAGAGAAGCCACCGACTTCCGAAATTTTAGTTATTTTTGTGTTTTTAGTTTTTGAAGGCGGTTATTATTTTTTTTTGGAAAAAGTTTTTTATTTTTTTACTTTTTAGTGTCGAGATCCAATGTCTGACTGTGTATTACAGTATCTTTCAAAATAATATAAAACGAAAATAGAAACTTGAAGTAACGCACATATCGTCAATGTATATTTTGTCGATTTTTTTTTGTTCTTGATGAATTTTTCAAGAAGCACTGAACCGATCGCCACAAAATCTATATGGGATCACCTCTGAATCATGACTAACCAAACAAAAAAAAACATCAAAATCGGTTCATAAACGACGAAGTTATCCGCGAACAAACATAAAAAAAGGAAAAAGTAAGCATATATACGGTCGAATCGAGAAACCTCCTCCTTTTTTTGAAGTCGGTTAAAAAAAGGAGTTCTATGTTCGTCTCAGGTATATTTACTGGGTCTTCTTTTGTATATTTCCGTCAATTTTGAACTAATTTATAAAATTTTACTAAAGAAAAATAAAGAGTTGAATCTACTTGGTAAGGGATGTGCAAGAAAATCCACGCTAGGGTTCGTGGGGCTAGCTGAAAAACGATTTTGACTTTCGAGCCGACAAAGTCATATCCACGACTGTATGTCATACTTTCTTAATGTTAATGACTAATGATTACGGCAGTATTAGAATTTTGACGTCTAAGATGAAAAAAACCTCTTCCATTTAATTTGTGACCCGTCTCATCAAAAGATTTAACGAACTTGTAACGTTTCAAACCAGAAGACGCATTACAGAATTATTTACAACGCACGTAAAGTCAACATTTTAAACAGAGCAATGATGTACGGCCATCCAGACTCTTTGTTGCTGACTTTACGACCGTAAACAGAATCTATTGATGTTAAAATATTCAAGAAAATAACGGTAAACTAGTAATATGTTCGTGACTTGTTCAATTACAAAATCTTATACAGTTTTCTTGTAGCTAACGATGTCATTCCACTATTCTTGGTGCTCTTGGGGCCGAAAACCCAACCAGAAATCCAGAAGTTCTCGATATTCCTTTCCCGTTTTTGTTTACCTTTTCCCCTAAATCTTAATTTCAATATCTACGCACAAATAATAAAGCTTAAAATTTTAAGGGTGAAGGAGGAAAAAATATAACGTTGAAAAAGGAGTTGAGTTGTGGGGATTTTAGAAACACTGTCGTGACGCAAATTGCTAATTTGTTTGGTACATACATATTTCAATACCCAGAAAACTTTATAATTAGAGGAACGATGAGATCTGAAGAGACCCATCTGTTTCTAAATATAGCTGATGTTACTACAATCTCTAAACAATGACAATGTTTGAAGTTCTGCTCCCTGGCACTGATTATTATTGCAACCTACATTCGTACATTTCTAGTAAACACTCATTCTACTCATTAGAATTGCGAAAAGCTCTTAGACTAAAAGAAAGAAAAGCAAACAGCACTAGCCTTCATTTTCATTTCCCATCTCGGTTCCATATTTAATTATTAGCGGTTGGTAAACATAACGTTTCGGAACGGGCCGATTTCTCCGCGTAACGTGCATGACACATTAAATTAAATTGAGAGTAGTACAGGAATGTAGAAGCATGCCTCTTAACAAAAGCCAAGTTGAACCAGTTAATTCTAAAACGATTTTATGTAATAGCCCGACGAATTTGATTTCGTCGCGCTTGAGTAGATGCTGTATTTTCATACAGGAGAAGTAATTTACTAATGGTGGTTCGCATTGCCCTAATTACGTACGCCTGATGAATAGAATGCTCTAATTACAAAACAGACTTGATTTGCCGTAGAAAAATAAAATGATTAAAAGTTACACGCTGACATTTCCTGTCAACAATGACAGTTAAAAATTATAGGAATTCATAATTTTCAGAATTTCACACAATGTTTGAGTTTCGTAATTTTTTTATTACATTTTAATGACGCTCAGACTAAAAACAGTGAGATGTTAATTCGTCTCGACTAGTTCTGAGTTTATTATGATCTTAAAGTATTAGATGGCGATAAAGGATTAAAAATGATTTTTTTTTTCTTTTTATTATATTATTATATTATTCGATTGAGCAGCTGCATCCATGTGTCCGCACAGTTAATATCATTTAATAGCGATCGTCAAATGGCCTGCCAAATGTTATAGTACAGTACATTGTCATATAGTATTTGCATTGTTTCTAACTATAGAACCAGACAATGTAAAGTCAACCTTTGTTGGAGATTATAGACTAGGACAATATAATGAGGACAATCAGCAGAGAGTAGCCGGTACTGGCCGTTATAACTAATAAGTTAGGTTTAATTAAGAGGAAAGACTTAGCAGACTGGGATACAGAGAACAATGGGAATATATTATAGTGAAAATGATTCAAATGTGAATTTTTAGTAGATTAATTTCATACTTTTATTTTCTAAATGCACAACACAAATATACATACACCGTGCCTACACAATGTGATTCAAAACAATATTGAATGAATTAAAAATCTTATTATCTTTTCACGTAGGTGTATTAAAGTTTTTGTTTTCGTGATTCATTATTAGCAGTCGAGGCACATTATTGTTACAGTCTGCGACACCGAATATTCCCGAAGAAATCCGGGATTCGGGAAACAGCTGTGACCCATTATAATGCTCGAGATTTGTGTATCAAAACATTCCAACATGTTGTGTTCTGTTGCAGGAGACAGCCGCCATTATGAACAAGAAGTCTCATAAGAAGAAGGTTGGTTTACATTTCTTTGTTATGATAAAATGAGGAGGTACGAATGTTCGCTAGATTGTACTTAAATAAAATTGTGTGATGATAATACTAAAATAATAAAGCTCGAGAGCTTTTTGTTTATATTTGTAATCTCTGAAACTACTAACCGCATTAAAAAAACAGTATTTTTAGCGATAGTTAGAAGGCTTTTTGCAAGAAACTGGGTAAATAATAATGAGGTGACCTTGTAACCTACTTAGATAAGTGTTGAACCCTATCGTGATTGAGAAAGGCTGTGACCATAATATCGCTTCGATTCATAAAAACAGAGAGGTAATGAAAGACGTAACTTAACGAAAGTCATAACTGAACAATTCCAATTGAACTTAAAAGACACCAAACCAAAGATAACCAGAGAACCCCATCTCAAAACACAATTCCATTTTCAAATCAGCGAGATAAAGCGCGGGTGCCACACACGAGCTCACTGCAATTTGCCCCTCGGCACCGGCATGCCAGCCACATGCCAGCCACTATCGGCATGTTGGCACTTGGCAGAGTCGCCGGCGCTGGCAGCCGCGCACCACTGATTGATAACGTGCTGATATTGAGATTTGAACTCAATCGAACGGTGTTATTGTTTAACTATAGTTTGCGAAGTTTGTTCCTTATAATTGGAACTTGGTGAACTAACCAAACTTTGTCAATGCTAACAGAGTTTGGCTAGACTTAGGAGTATGATTAAAGAATTTTAAAAGTGGTTGGGGAGGAATGATCTTTCCAGTGTCTTTGGCATTTGAAATTTTAGGTAGTTTATTACGAATCGCAACTTATACTTCACTAGCTCCCCCGCGGTTCCACTCACGTTATATGAGATCTTCGGTATTTCTCTGCTCCCGTGGATCATAGCGTAATGCTATGTAGCCTATCCGTCATTCTAATGCAAAAGTACAAAACACGCTCTATAGGATTTGCATGAAAGACGAAAAACTTTGACATTTAAAATATTATTATTTTAATAATCAAACAGGATCTCTTCCAACTCAGAATTAGCTTCCAATTAGCGTAGGCCTAAATGTATACATTAAGTTAATCGTGGATTATCAAACCAACTGAAGTTAATTTTATGGCACAAGTGAGCCTTAGCATAATTATGGCTTTTAGTATTTTTAGTACTGCATTATTACACACAATTGAGTCTTTAGGATCCAAATGTGAGGCTAGATTGCATCAGTCTAGACAGGCCGTACAATAATAAATGGCTCGTCAATCTCCCCCGTGTAATCTGTCAGCTGTCACCTTCATTCAGTTCAGCCGTCTGTCCATTTATCTGGATCAGATTTATCTACTTTGTGCCAGAATGCTGGGAATCGAGTCGTACATTTATCGAGATGAGTTTAGACGCGAGTTGCACATAAATTTTGACTGAATGGTTCGTATCGTAAATAGATGGGTACTGGGTACACGAAATACTCTTATGTTGTACACTTAGTTGACTGGTAGAGAATGCCTTTGGAATGCCTTTGTACATTTGTGCATAAAGTATTAATAAATAAATAAATATTATGAAAAATCGTAAACATTTTTAGAATGAGTATGAAACTTGTCATGTTTGAAGTTTTGGAGAAATACAGATACTAGCGACTGCGCCCATCTTCATAGAAACTATCATCCCCTATCTTACACCCTGTCAAGAACTAAATTTCGAATATTGGTGCATCGTGAAAAGAAAATATTGTACAATTTTACGTTTCTAGCTTATGTAAAGGGTGTCCAGTGGAAAATTTTCAACTTTGAAATTTCACATAAAAAAAACTACATGGATTTTATTTATTTTTATTAAAACTAAATGTACTACATTAATGCGGATTTCATTTTTTAAACACTATATTATCTAAATGATGACCGTTTTTTTGTACGCACTCCTGTAGTCGAACCCTTACATTTGCAATTACGCGACGGCAAAGCTCTGCAGTAATGCTTTGAATTTCACGGCGAATATTGGCCTGCAGGGCTTGAATTGTCCGGGGATTTTTCTCATAAACTTTCAATTTAAGGTAATCCCATAGAAAAAAGTCGCAGGGCGTGAGGTCGGGCGATCTGGGTGGCCATGAGATGTCTCCGTACTTGCTTATCAGTTTATTTGGAAAAAATGTTCTTAACTTTTCCATTGACACTCTAGCTGTATGCGGAGTGGCACCGTCTTGCTAAAATTGTGTCCTATTGTTGTAACTTGAATACAGCTGCAATTGCGGTAGCAGAAATTCGTCTATCATACGGCAATACATCGGAGCAGTGACTGTTTCTCCTTGGTTAAAAAAATAGGGCCCAATTACACCGCTAACCGAAATGGCACACCAAACTGTGGTTTTCAAGCAATTTAAACGTTTCTGGTGGCGTTCTCTTGGGTTGTTTGGGCACCAGTATCTCATATTCTGTTTATTTACATATCCATCAATGTGGAAATGTGCTTCATCACAACAAAATGTTACCCAACGTGGTAGGCGTTCGAAAGCGTTCCAGCATTGTTCTTGCTAAGGTTTCTCGCAAAGGATAGTCGCTTTCCTTTAGACCCTGAACAATTAGCATTTTGTATGGATGGAGCCTTAATTTCTCCTGCAAAATAGCATGCACTGTTGACTTTTTGATTCCTGTGGAGGCTGCAATTTTCCTAATCGACTTGCGTGGATTCCTAATGATTTCATTTCGAACTACAGACACACGTTCGGGCGTTGCTGCTGATGTTGATGGCCCTGTAGGAGTTCTGTTGAGCGTTGTCCCTTCTTGCCTAAACCTTTGTACACACGACCAAATAAGTTGCGTGCTTGGCCCATCACTTAAACGCCGAATATTAAAATGAGTACAAAACGTTCGACGCGCGCGAACCAACGATTCACCATACTTTAGATATTGCTCAACCGCGAACGAGCGGTGCGCTCCTGTCCAGTGACTCATGGCTACTAACAAATCCGCAAGTACCGCGCTTTCAATGATACTCCTCCCGCTCACCTCACCCCACTATTATTTCGATAATTGCAGTTTAAAGTTGAAAAAATTCCGCTGGACACCCTTTAGTTTTTGGCTTTTCGTTGTTTACAACGAAAAATCCTGTCTCTTTATATGGAAAGACATGAATGACGGTCCAAGTTGGGCGACTACTAGACACTAGTAAAATTTATTTTCCCTTTCAATACTATTGATACCTCATTATCATTGTATGTACGTGTATGTACATTGATTATATGTAAGTGTAGAGAGCAATAGACGATATAATTAATTCGTCTGCCAAACAATTTGCGTTCTTTTGCATATCAGTTGTCCACGTAGACCGTGACGGATATGTCAATGGTATGCTGCATGACCAATAGTGTTACAAAGAAATTTAAAGATAATTATTTATTTTTATATTTTAAATTTAAGTATCGTTTGTATGTAAAGATATTGATCTGAAAGTTAAGTGAGACATAGAGTCAATGTCAATCCCTTGACGACTAAATTGATGACCTTTAGCGACACAGTTTTCTAATTTATAAAAGTCACTTTATTTCAGCCTGTAAAAAATCGAAAAACATCTTATTTACTGGAAATTTAAGAATAATGAATTTCACATTAAAAGTTTGTTTATAATATTAATTTGTGTTTGTTAATTGTGTTGGAAAATAAATGTAAAGTAGAGTAACAAAATGTAAGAGGGAACAGCGCTTTGACAGCTCATAAAAAGTATGTCAATTGATTGGCGACTTCCCAATTAAAATGATCGTTCCGTTAAAAGAGTCTACAATGCTTGTAAGCTGCGTTTGCTACTTTCAAATAAAAAAAAAACTTAGGTGATAGATAATATCCGTCTCTTGATCGTTAGCCAAACCCTAGCAGCATCAACTCAATATTGAGTGCTTCCCTAATTAATTTTTAAATCGTCATATTTGACTAACAAAAAAAACTTTCTAATAAACTAAAACTAAATCCATCTAATCCTAATTACTCCACCAAGTTCACAAACTCTCTAACCTCGGTAATTAATCTAAATATAACTGCATTTTGGCATCATATAAGATCAATTAGCCCTTGAGGTTTTCAGATAACAAGGCCGGTGGGCTATTTTAGTCTTCAGGCGACGAGATGCAATCTGTTATTAATGTTTACATCAAAAATGCATTCGTGGTGGCCGAACAATCTGATTAAACGATAATGGCATATGGTCAATGTGTATGTAAAATTTGAACCCAAAAAATGGTGGTCAAAAAAGTTAGCAAATGAAGAAATGACGACAAAAAGTTATTTTTTTCATAAAATGTCTATATAGACTATTTCTATTACACTTTTTATCATCATTTTGATAATTCCACTGGTTTGCATTAATGTGATACTTGTCCTGCGATGCTTAAACATGATCAGTTTTTATAACAATAGTAACACCTGAACACCAGTCTATTACTGTCTCATTTCTGCGCAAAAGCTTCTTCTTATACAGAGAAGCACGAGCATTGGTCTGGATCACTATAATACTTTAGCTCTCAGCCCACAAGTCCAGGTTTCTGACATAAACTTAGACACTGTGGTAAACAAGCAGATATTTCTGGTGTCCCCAATTACAGCTTTAAAGCTAGCTTGAAGAAATGGCTTGTCTTGTGAGCTCTTTAAAGCGAATGTTAACTTTGAATATTTATTTGATCCATTTAAAATTGACTTATTATCCTTGTCATTTTATTTTTGTACTAGCTGGCCCGTGCCCACTTCGTTGGGCGCCAAACATTTTCACTTTAAACTCGAAAACATGCGCTTCCCTAGACATAAGACTGAGCTAGATCGATTTCTCGTCCCCGAAAACCCCAACATCAGCGAAATCGTTAGGGTCGTTTCCGAGATCACATGCTTTTTCAAGCAATTAGCGTCATCTGCCGGGCTGATTTGTGAATCTAAACCATCCAGGGCGCTACTCAAACGCATACAGAAAAATTCATTCAAATCGGTCAAGCCGCTTAGGAGGAGTTCAATGACATACACACGCACAGCAGAATTATATATATAAAGATAAGTATATTGATTTGATGTATGTTTCATATGTTACATGACATGTAATCATCCTTACCCATGAAACACTATGACGACTAGGAGCATTACGAATAGTGATGTAGACTTTATCATTTACATACTATATGTTTGTCCAAGCTATATAAAAGAAGCTGTTAAAATTCTGTAAGATTAAATTAGACGTTTTATAGCTGCAGTGTGGTTTAGCTATAATGTTTAATGCGGTGTTGTAACGTCGTGTCATGTCATGATTTGGCACCAACTTGTCATGACATCATATTCGGAGAACTAACCGCCATTATTTTAACTCATTATCGCTTACATACGTATGAAGGCGAGAGTACGGAGGTCGTGAGTTCGATTCCCACCCAGGACAAACTTTGTGTGATGAGCATGATTGTTAGTTCTGTGTCTGGGTGTGATTTATCTATAATATGTATGTATTTATAAATTAATATGTAGGTACATCAGTCGTCTGGTTACCATAACTCAAGCTCTGCTTAGCTTGGGATCAGATGGCCGTGTGTGAATTGTCCAAAGATATTTATTTATTTTATTTAGTTACTACGCCTTGTTTAATCCCTATATTAAGATTTTAAAGTCGTACTTTTGGATGATACAGTACTATTATTCTCGGCTCAATCACGGGAAGAAACTTTTAAACATGCTCAGAATGGATTTAACGTCGTGTCTAATTGGCTTCGGACAAATCTCCTGACCCTAAATACAGATAAGACAAAATACATTTTATTTAGAATTAGGAACAATAACATACCGCTTACTAACCTAAACATATACTCGCATAATTGCACAACGGCTGACACTGCATGCGCTTGTCCTACTTTAAGTAAAACCGACCTCATGAAATATCTAGGTGTTACGATTGACACAAATCGAAATTTCCGTAAACATATTGAACTTCTATGCACTAGAGTGCGCAAATTAATATACATTTTTAAGTATCTGCGTAATATTGCCGAATATAAATTAATTAAACAGGTATATTTAGCTTTGTGTCAATCCATTCTCACCTACTGCATAACTTCCTGGGGTGGAGCGGCTAAATCAATTTTACTTCCTTTAGAACGTGCTCAAAGAGCTGTCTTAAAAGTAGCTACCTTTCGCCCTTTTAGATTTCCCACACACCAGCTCTACATGGCATGTAAGGTTCTAACAGTTCGCCAATTATTTATTCAAAACATTATTATACATCAACATCATGAGCTTCCTTTTAAGACAGTACCCTCTGAGAAGAGAAGGAAAGACCTGGTTTGCGTAAATACTCAAACAAAACATGCCTTTCTCAACAGATTTTACATATTTTTGGGACCATTTCTGTACAATAAGCTCAATAAGATACTAAATATATATAGTGTAAATAACAAAAAATGTAGCTTATTGTTATCAGAATATTTGTCAAGTTTAAATTACACAGACACAGAGAAACTGCTAGATACACTAAATAATTATTGTATACTTTATTATTTTATTAATGTTTAATTTTGTTAATTAATTTGAAATAAATACTTAATTCTAATTTAGTTGCTGTTTTTAGTCATTGCTTTTTTTGTTAAAATATATTTTTGTATTAATCATACCTAAAATAATTGTATAATGCACCTAGTTTACGTAGTCAAATGATGGCCTGAAACACAGGTTTTATTAAACCTAAATCAGGCAGGTCGCCATATTCTATTCTAAGCCTAATGCACTATTTTATTCATATTATGCTAATTTAAGAATTCTTTATGTAAATCTGTGAATAAATTTATTTATTTATTATTATTTATTATTTCGTTTTACATTTGTGACACTCGAAATCATCATAGAAAACAAAACAAGGTTTAAAACATAAATACGAGAAATTATAACTCTACTTTTCTGTGTTGCACAGTTCTATGAAAGACTCTGGGGTTAAAATTAATTCTGGGATTGACTAATGAAGGGCACAAGAGACATTAAAATGCAAGCTTTTAATAGCGACTGTTCATAATTTTAGCACTAAGCTTAATGGAATTATAATATAGATTTTGTCAAAAATGATGTATGGTTCCGGCTAAACTGTACTTCTTTGGGTTGGGATTTTTAGGTTTTTTTGGGTTGGGAGGGGTAAAGGGGGCTCCCCAAACACCCCCAAACGCCTTTCCAAACAAAGCAAAAGCTTACTTTTAGAGATATAATGATAAATATGTACGATACCGGATTGGCAAATTAAAGGCTCGTGAGGGTCTCCGGCGCTGCGTGTTACGCTTCAAGCACTGCAGAAACTTCAAGATACAAAGTTTAGACACACGCACACGTATAATTTTCTAAAGAAAAAATAACTTTTCGTAATTTTTCACAACTTTCACATAATCGTCTGTTTGTATGACCACAGACAATAAATTAATAATATATCGCGCAGTGGTCTCGAACGTCATAGAGCGAGATCGGTAGAATTGCCAGCTAAAATCGGTATATTTGTACCCAAATTCGGTATTTGACAAAAAAAATACAATATTCAATAATATTCGTTTATTTATTTAAAAAAAACTTACAGACGAATTTGTAACAATCATAATTATTTTTTATACCAATATTCTTTGGCCATAGCCGCGGTCATCGTCGAATTAATTTCAAAATCGTAACAATTAGTTGTAAAGAGTCGTTTTGAATGTAATAGACCAGTGATTGATTCAGTAGAGAACCTATTTCGCTGCTTTGTTTTCAAAAGATTAATATGTGAAAATATGCGTTCAACGTTAGCGGATGAATGGGGAAGTGATAAAATATTAAAGACGAAATTAGACAACAATGGAAACATTTGAGTTTCATCGCCACGCTTTAGTAAACTTACTTCATCCCAAAATAGTTCTACATCATCAGGAAATGCTTTGATTTGTTCACAATTTCTTAAAATGCGCCACTCAGTATCAATTTCCTGGAAATCATTGCTGTGAACAATATTGGGAAAGAGCCTACTCACAGAACCTATCAAAGTAGTTTTGCCAATTTTAACATTTTTTGGATTAATTATGTCTAAACCTTTTATTGGGTTATTTTTCAATGGAAACCGCGTGGTTATTTGTTTACAAGCTTCGATATAAAAATCTAGGCATCTGCATTTAAACTTTACTTGATCTGAGTTTAGATTTTCTGAACTACTTAGTAGTGTATTAGACGCAGCAGTACCATAGCCATAGTATACGTCATCAATATCCATAAAATTTCTGGGATTCTTAAATCAATATTTTCGATTGAAGTGCTAGTTAAATATTCTCTTTTTAAAAAACAATCAAAAATAGTTTTTAATGTTCCAGTAATTTTTTCATTATAAATTATGTGTTTTCGGGTGTTCTGTGAAATCGGTGAAAAGTCGTTATATTTCGGTATTTCGGTAGAACAGAGCCCATATCGGTAGAAATACCGAAAAATCGGTAGGTTCGAGACCACTGATATCGCGCATAAAATGCAAAATTAAAAAAAAAAGTTCTTTTTTAACACCAACCCCTAGTAGATTAAGTTTAATTTTTGAATTAAAAATTAATGACATTAGACAATATTTATATAGGCAAGAGTTAGCCCATATCGAAATGGTTGGTTAGGTTAGGTTAGAACTGTGACCACAAACGCCAGATTCCCTCTTTTGTAAAGTAAACATTTTGGTTTCTTTACTCTGTACAATAATAATACGTGGCGTCGGATGTCAAAAGAGTGCTTCAGTCTTAATAGGTACAAAAAAATTTCAAACTTCTTTATTAGTAATTATTATTTATGCATCCGACATTTATAAAAAGTTTAGTTTGTGTGGAAGTGTGGCATTTAAGGCGCCAAAACTTATGTGTTTATCTGTGGTCATAGTCATAATAGTTGTGCCAGTGAGTGAAAGTCTGGTCAGTGTTTTGCAAAAAATTACGAAAAAATAAGTTTTTTCTGGAAACTGTGTGTTTGTGTGTCTAAACTATGGATCTTGGAGTTTTTGGAGTTTGTTATTGTATGGGCTCAACTTTCTGAAGCCCCACAGACCTTCACAAGCGTTAAAATTGGCAATCCGGTATCGTAAATATTTATCATGATAACTCTAAAAGTAAGCATTTGCTTTGTTTGGAAAGGGGTTTGGGGGGGTCCGGGGAACCCCCTTTACCCCTCCCAACCCAAAAAAAACCAAAAATCCCAACCCAAAGAAGTATAGTTTTACCGTTCATTACTTAGGTATGTGAAAATATAAGAAACGAAAAATGTTAATTTGTTTCAGAATCTCTTTCACACGCGACAGAAAAGATAATAACAATAATCAATAAACGAAAACAAACAATATTTACAACATAGTCCATTAAAACACAGTGCATCGCGTACACTGTCATAACTCACGCGGGGCTGTTGGCACGAGGCCCACTCGTGTCTCCTACATGACACGTCGCTGTCCGGAGACAATAGCTAGTCCTGGTAGAAATAGCACTCGATTAAAATGATAGTCTTGGCGGTGGAGATACCGTGTTTAGGAGCACGGAAAATAAACTGATAGTTTAGGAGAATTTGGAAGATGGAATACTTGAAATCTTGAATCATAATGGAAGAAGATCTGGTGACAATAAAGTTCCAGGTTGTTCTAACTAATCTATTTGTCTTTCCACCAATGAAACTTAAAAAGATGTTAACGCAAAAATTAAATAAAAGAACAAAGAAAACTCTAAACATAGTTTGTAAAAGGAAAATCTTTCGTGTCTCTTAGTAATTCGAGATTTATGTATCAGAAATAGTTTCCCGACATCGCTAATTAGACCAGGGCCATATTATGCAAATTCATAACGACGGAGAGCATTAACTATCAAGCTATTATCTGGGAAATCAAAATACATTTGTCGATAGACCTAGATTGGAAGTAACGTTAAACGATTTAATGTCAAACATCCATCCGTATGATTGACGTGCAATTAAGTAAGCTTCCGGTTGCTGGACGATCGACCAAAAATAAAATGCACCATCTCCTGAAACCACGGTATAGACTTCTCTAATCATGAAAAGAAAGTAGAAAAGATTTTGTAATCGGAGATATTCCAGTAGACAAGGTGAAAGAGAAGCAATAAGAAACAGAACAAAAAGACATCAAAGATATTGGATAGATGTAAAATAACATTGACGTCTTCATGTATCGTATTCCTAAAAACAAAACACGGTGTGTCGAATTGGCAGAAACCATCGTTACATTTTCTTCTACCAAATGTTGCAGTTCTTCTAGAACAAGCCGATGCTTGTTCGATACTAATGTATTTATAAATGGGGGTAGTTAGTACTAATATCACGAGTATAATTAGCGCATTTGTCGGTCAGCGGCGCGTCTGTCAATAGGCGCCGGGCACCGATGACAGCCCATCAGCCGAGCATGAAGTAGCGACTATTAAACAAAACATAAATAGTATTTAATTTTGTATGTAAATGGAAAAATTTGTGTGTTGGTCGTAGGACGTCATTCTGCAGGTGCTTGGTTGTCGCAGTTACGTGCAGTTGCCAACGAATTTCTACACTATGCTCATGTATGTTTTCTTTTTATTTCGACGGATGTCTGTGCCACATTATCTTTCTAAATCTTTATCAAGGTGGTTTAGAAGTTCTTCAACGCTAGTCTGTCTATGCATCTTTCAAATCCGTTTAGTTCGTTGTCGCTTAAGTGACTAATGTTAAATTTCATGTTCTTTTGTTAGCAATGTTTTAACCAACATTGCTGAAATTAATGCCATTTTTTCCTGGATTTCATAGAGCTTAAAAATACCTTTATTATACCTTTTTGCGAACTTTTTGCCTTTCAATTATATTATAATGATGATGAAAATCAAACTATTTTCAGTTGCTATGTGAATCATAGCCATACATTTATAGATAGTTAAATTATTTATAAATTCCGGATCCAAGAGGGACGTACAGCTACTGACGGCTCATAAAAAAGGAATGTGGAAGTTTAATACTCATCCCACACAAAAATAAAGTTCCTATCATATCATCGATCCATCATGGAGTGAAAATCGTTGGAGGTATACTCATAAGCTGAACGTGATCTAATCGCCATTATTTTTATAATAAACAACGAACCGGTTCAGCCGATCTAGTACTGTAATATAACGTCATAAACACCCGAATACAGTTATGTGCATATAAATCATAACTCTTAGATCTTGAGACTTTTTCACTAACTAATAATGTTTAGAAGGTCCACTCCAGATCCTACCTTATCCTTACTCAGTGAGGTTCATCCACCAGCCTACCCAGATGCAGCCGAATACCATTGCTTTACATGCAGCGACTTCATAAGAGACTTCCGAATCCCAATTATTGGATGCCATGATATTCTTTGACAAGTTGGTTGTGGACATTTATGGCTTTATTATGCGCACCGCAAAAGAATGGAATTCCCTGCCGGCGTCTGTGTTCCCAAAGACATATAACCCGGATGTATTCAAGAGACGAGTGCATAGGCATCTTTTGGGTGAGCTCGCTCCATCGTAGGCCCCGTCTATGCCCTCGGGCAAGTCTGGGACCAAGAGCAAGCCCATAAGTAATAAAAAAAAAACTTCTGACTACTCGTAATGACTGCCAAAGGTTAGGAAATTTAACGTCCTTCTCGATGCAGGGGAGTATCACTCTAACAATTTATAAATTCTGGACTCTAATTAAGAAATGGCTAAAGACAAGGCCTAACAACACTTGCCTGATTGATTTATATTTGCCCCATGACCAGCGGCCGGGCTTCCAATCACGACATCATCGGAACAATAATGGAAGGCACACTTCAGAAGCAGTTAATCATTTCACTGATATCACTGAGTACAGTAAATGCAACCATTTCTATAGTTTTTGGTTTCCGTATTGTAAGAAGTAAGACAATCTTTTGAACCTTCTGAAAGATAACTGTTCTGCTGCCATGACGTACAAAAAGATCAAATTCATGACCACTTTCTATCTTTAGAAAGATATTCATAAATCATACCGCAATTAGAATATCGTGAGATTTTTGATTCAGAGTTTACGATGTGATAAATGTATCGCTGTTAGTTGTTAGGTATTCGGGTAAGTGGGCCAGCTTGGTTAAATATTAGTTTTCGAAATGTGAGAGAAATATGGTGGTGTGTGGAAATATCAACAGTATTGTTGGTGGGTGAGGATATTGATTCATTTAAAAAAAAAATACTAACTATTTTCGGAAAGTTTTCTTTGGGAGTGCTGTTGAATTGATAGCAATGTGAAAGAGATTTTTTATGATGGTATTTTTTTTTTTAATTTTACAAAATAACATTATAGTTTGTATTTAATAAGGAATTTTAGAGGCACTTATCCCTTTTAAGGTTGGAATTTCCAAAACTCTTTTCTTAGTCGATACACTACTCTTCACAAATAACACAGCCTCCAAGTTTTATCTCTAGGATATTTTACCTTGCTCTTCAGGCATCACACCAATGGCTCTATTTCATATTCACATCATACAAAGTACCAAACCTGCGTCATATTTGACATCCGAATAACATTGCAAAGAATTTCCTGTAACTGCAAACGAGAATTCACTGAAACAATTTTACTGCAAAAACACGTTTTATAGCTCTCACTGAACGACAAACAACAATATGTGTGTCCGTTTATTTTCCAATGTTTATTTTCTTCGGTGCTAAGCCAACCATGGAAGATGATAAAAGAATGCTCACAATACAAGCGTAGTAATGAGAATTATTGTGTCGCTGGCAAAGCGCCATCGTTTGCCAATTAAAATTATATTTGACGTTTTTTGGCACAAGATTATCGCGGTTTTGTTCCACGTTTTGTCAACGTTTTGATTTGACGGCATCGTAAATACTGTTTGGGTTTAGCTAGTGCTAGTAAAGCTTTCTTACACATCAGGAAATGAAAACAATTTTGGAATTCTTGTGAGGTTCACCTCGATGCTTTTTCGTTGGTTAAAATATATTTTTTATAATTTAAAACATTATTTTTTGATGAATGATTGAATTAAATGATTAATTCCCCGAAAGTTTTCCCAAGACAAGTTATGACATTTTGGCAGCGCTGTAATGGGATTACTGTAAAAACTGAAAGGTTAATGGCACACGACCTCCGTAAGCTTAAGGATCAAAATAAATAAAACGAAATGGTTGTTTCTCCAAAACATTCATATTTCACATAAGACTTGATTTATGAGTTACTCCGTATTTCTCATTTTTAATCTTTGAGCAATCTTCGTTGACAACTATCATTTATTTGCAAATTACCAAGAAATGGTGATACCAAATTATGTAAATGTTTAATAGTTAAAAGTGAGTTTTTAAAACAACATGTTACTATTATTTACTTGCTTAGAGACGTGTAAATAATAAATTGAAAGTGATAAAACTAAAAAAGAGATTTTATTTAAACGCTTTAAAAAGAAGTAAATATTATTATTCCTTAAAAATTTAACTATCAATTGTATTTATTTTAATTATGTACAGATAAACTATTGTAAAAAGTTACTCATATAATAAGCTGGCGTGTTGCAATGTAAATTGCACCAATTCAGCTATAAAGATATTTTTCCTACGTAAATAAAGATGACGATATGAGAATACACCCGAAGTCCCGAACATTAAAATACAAAACACGCAATCTCCGAAATTGCTCTCATTTCAATTATCACAGCAGTAAAATGTATCTGAGAACACATTTGCACAATTTTTTCACACTTTATTATATTTATTGATATAGGAGATTTTGTGTTTGCTCTGCGAATAAATTTTTCGGAAAATATAAAATAGACATTATTATATTGTCACTAGGACGGAATTAGAATCCATTGAGAAATGTTAACATCACGAAGATAATATAAATGTAAAAGAAATTAAGAAGTAATCTTTGCTACCGGGAAATTGAGCGAGAGAAACAAGGCTAACTAATGAAAATTAAAAAAAAATAAGTTTCCTGTATTATTTTGTTTTCACATGGTGTAATAATAGAGTGCTTAATTAATATCGGGTAGCCAGGGTCGTAGCCATGTCAGAGCAGAAATTATTTTCGTTTTGATTTTGCGACAAAGTCAAACAGTTCAAGAGTGTAGCCAAAACCCTCACTGGCTACAGCTGATTGCTCTTAGGAATATATGTATAAACAAGTGGTCTTTTAGCGACTTTAAAGAAATGCATATGACTTCTGGGTATAAGACAAGAAAGAAGGAAAACTTGTTGTTCCGATTATAATAGGTTGTAGGGCCCTCACTAGGGCAAAGGGTTAAGGGTTAAGGGTTTCCACAACAATACCAAAAAGAAACATAATAATTACTGAAAAGTACATCGTTCAGTTAATTTTGTTTAAATCGTTATTTAATACATACTTAGAGACTAGCGTTTTGTCGGTAGAGGCGGGCGCACTTAAAAGGGATTTTGAAAAATATAGTCGTAATGATAAAATAAGGGATGAAAGTTTATACCAAAAACGGGTGGGTGAAGTCGAAGAAAACAGCTAGTTTCTCATAAACTCCAAACTTATAAATACGCGGAAGAGAACACCAATCTCGAAGCTCCAAATAATGTTATTAGCGATCATAACTCTGTCCTAAAACCAGCAGAACATGTATATTACATTAATATATTACGTCGTAATTACTACATGTATCGTTAAGGTCTTCCACACTAGTTTTAAGACGTTTTCTATTATCTCGTGAAGAATGTTTCCGGTGTGAAATGGCTGTTAGTGGCTCGTCAGTCGCTTGTTGGACTGTGACGCCATTTTTTATTGAGGTAGCTATAGTATTTATCTTATTTATGTTTGAGATGTATTTTATGGATTTATGTTGGCAAGCTAGCTAGCTATAATTTGCGGTCTCACCCGTGTTGTTTTCTTCTTGCTCCACCACTGTTTTTTTCTGATCCCAAGGCAGTTGAATCGTTTCTCAGGATCTTGTCGGATTCCATTGCTGGGCGCTTTTCTGACTCCACTGTTGATTCTGGCTTTTAAGAGTTGCAGTTAATGTGGCGGGATTGCTTACTTATGTTTCGTGACTCGTTTCGTAGTGTTGTTGTTGTAGCCTATATAATTTAACCTTTCTCAATAAACAGGCTATTTAACTTAAATGAATTTATTTTTACATTAGCGCGTCCAAACAAACTCTTTAGATAATGAGAAAAGATAGATAGCTACTTATCTCGCAGAGAAACGTTGAGATGAAGTGTACCAATATAGGACGAGACAAAAGGTCAAAAGATTTTTTTATATGTGTTTCCATAATGTTCAGTCAATGCCAAGGCGGCCATCACTCAACTGAATCACTTTGATGAATCTTTGGAATTACAAGTGCTGTATCTGTTATGTGTATCTAAATTTGTATATAGATTTCAGTAGGTATAAAAGTACGTACAGTGGGCAAAGCATTGAGGTTTTCTTGAATACCAATGAATGTATTTAAATAAAATTTAACCTAATTGAAGAACTAGTCATTTTCTACTATAGTTTAAATTTTTATTAGAAAATATCCGTGGGTTTTTGAGAAAACTTAAACTGTATCTGACGGCCCTGGATACTTATCTGCTTTGCCCACCGTACATTATCTATCAAGGGCGAATCATACAGGATAATCTATATGATCAATATGATTATAGATAATGTAATGTATAGAGGTCACATAGGTAGTCTAAGTCCAAACCCTTAAACCAGGGAGGAGGGTATACCAGTCAAAATTGTAACCATTTGAAGGGTTATTCCAACCATCAGCTCTATAAAACCCACCCTAAGGGGGATTATAAGAATTAAAAAAAAAAATTGTCTCTTTGAAAATTTTGTAATTCCCATAATCCACCTAAATATATTTCCTACGGGAGAAAATGGGAGCGGAAAAAATAATAAATTGTAGTGGTGCCAATTCTCTTGTTCGTAAACTTGACTAAATTTTAGTTCAGTGCATCTTATTCTTTCCATTTCATAAAGAAAAGGACAGAAGAAACAATATTAGTTTAGTCCTGTCTATTTAAGACACTCCGTAGTTAATTTGGACGCGAATAAAAACATGGGCACTAAAAATACGTCGATTCATTTTTAGGCGCTGCGCTGGCTAATTTGACAGCAGTAAATTATTATCTGTTCTTTTCTTAATGAAAAGGGAAGAGAAAGATGCACTTAACTTAAATTTAGTTAAGTTTGTGAACAAGGGAATCAGCACCACTACCATTTATATTTTTTTTGGTTCAGTTGAAAACCAGCGTCAGGCAACGTATCTAGTTGTCTGGCATTTTTGCTGAACTGGACCTATATGGCGCAGCCGCGAGACACGCAGTGTTTTTCTTTGTTCTTTTTTATTGTTTTAATTTTTTGTTTCATATAAATATTTTTTCTTTCTTTCTTTCTTTCTTTCACCATTGACTTATTTCTCGAGACTAATTTAATCATGTCGTAAAATACAAGTTTAAGCGGTCGTCGGTTAAATGAAATCTATTCAGTAGTTGGGTTATTAAAACAGCTATTTTTCTTGCTTGTCCCCATTCTGAATTGCCATAAAGATTATTAATGCACAATAGTAGACACAGTAATATTGGATTTTTATTCTATCTGTTGATTGATATACACGTGTGGTAACCTCATTGTGATCATGATAATGTCTTCGATGATGGTGATATGAGCTTTTGTGCCTGTTCAGGTTTTGCGTAATCTGAATTGATACAAAAGTTTAGAAGTTTTAAATCATATTCAAGTTACAACAATAAATACTGAAATGGATGTTAATACAAGACAAAATAAACTCAAGTATTTGAAACTAGCTTTTTCCCGCGACTTCGTCCGCGTGGAATAATAGTTCCCGTTCTCGGGGGATTTCTGGGATGAAAACTATTCTATGTCCTTTTCTCGGGTCCCAGACTATATCTGTATCAAATTTCATTCAAATCGGTTCAGTGGTTTAGGCGTGAAGAAGAGACAGACAGACAGAAAGACAGACAGACAGAGTTACTTTCGCATTTATAATATTAGTATGGATGTTAAAAAGTATGCCATGTATATTGGCACTGTATGTATTAGGTACTTAATCAATAAAAGTAACAGCCTAGTGATTGATTTGGTTACTAACAGTACTTTTAGGGTGACGCTGTACAAATAGAGTAAACATATTCATCATATTCGCTGTTTTGTGTTCTAAATCTGACTGATTCTTAGAATACATTTTCCTTATTCCCTAGAAGTTATTAAACTTTTCACTACACTTCAGTACCGGTGAAGATATGAGATCATTTGTTTTATTCTACAAACGGCCGGTACTTTACTAATGGGGCATCGAAGTATTTATCATTAGCTACCAGATTCAGCAAACGATCCAACTTGATTGAAATAAACAAACACACCGTGTTACCAGCCCAGCGGCCGCCAACCTCAATTCACGGTCATATAAATCATTGACAGGGTTATGAAACAGATTTTCACATCGACCATTGGCACGGCCAGTCAAGTGGAGAACAAAAATACACCTAGACAACGCCTACCACCATCCAGCCACATTCATTCATAACTCCAACGTCATCTGTATATCTCCTGTTGATACCAGAACGTCCGACTTTACAAAAAATTGTCTCAACACAGTCTCACCAGTTGTTTGTTTACCTAACTGATGCTGCGATGTATATTCTGCGTATGAACACATTTTTTACAATGATACGTGTGGCTTTAAATTTGGAAATGTGATTGAAATCTGTTTTGTTGCAGCAGAAGAAGCGAGGGAAGAACGATGGGAAGAACAAGGAGAACATTATAGAAGATGTCCATGATGGAGACGATGAGGAGCAGAGCCCGAAGCCAGTTGTGCAGAAGAAGGATGTTTGCTACGAGATCAGGGAGTCGGATGTTATGGGCAGGTAAGCTTATAAAGCATGTTAGGTTAAACGCTAAATGTACTTACTTAAGGGGAGCGCAATATACTTAAAATTATTTTTTCTTATTTGAGGATGAAATGGACAAAATGGTTTAGTTATAAATTTCCCTCGATAGACGCAATCCAAGAAAGACCTCCTATGCCTTCTTTCAACCTGAAGTTAATTTGTAATGAAAATCTCGCCATATTTTATTCTGTTATAACAAAGTCCGCATTTCCACTGATTACTTCTGAGAACTAATGTCGAAATAAACTCGGGTATCAGCGTCTCATTTCAAGTCCAGACAAAAAATAAAATCTTGTAAAAATATAATCACATTATGAAAGCTTGTAATTGAGACTTGTGTCTTATAGCCAAGGCAGTACCAAAACCCACTTTAGCCGACTCTAAAATACTTCAGAAAAGCTCTGATGACGTTGTTCGTGTTTTCCCGCGCATTGTTAGAGCTCAGGGTGTATTATGGTGTTACTAGACAATTTGGCAGCAGCCCATCTCTATTTGTGCTCTATATTCGGAATGCACTCTGCCACGAATGATCTTTAAAATTGCTTGTGCAATTTGGGATTCATATCATGAAACCAGCAAGTGTGAGTCTTACTCGAGCACTAAAGGGTTCGCCCACATATAATTCCCTTCGTTAAATGTGAAAATGTAGCTAAAAAAAGTCTGTGCTTGTACACAGGGACACCAACAATTACTATGTGATAATTTCAATTTACCACACATGTTCATAAGATATAAGCCTTCTAAGAAACAAGCGGACATCGGAGGCTTATATAATGATATGGTCACGTTGTCATCCTTTGATAGTCCGGGTACCAAAACCTAGTAATCATTAACTGGGATTATAGGCTCGATCACTTTTGTACTTGTTGGTAAGCATACTCTAAGTTAAAAATATTGTCAATATTTCAGATATTTGGTGGCCAGCCGCGACATCCGAGCTGGTGAAGTGATTGTGGAGGAGCCCGCCATAGCCGTGGGCCCCTGCACGGGCTGCGGCCTCATCTGTCTGGGATGCTATCGGGAACTGGACGAGACCAGTCTGGCTAAGTAAGCATATATAAATAGTAAAATTTTTCGCCTTTAAGATGCGGTCTACGTTAAAAATTAAAAATAAGTGCTAAAATAACTTTTCAGGCAAAGAGTGTTACTTATGTTTTCCATTAGAAATATATCAGCTGCGCCGAGTTCGAAAGTTAGTGGAGTCGCACCTTGATGCTTCAGAAAGCACGTGTCGCAGTTAATCTTACGTCTGTTTTTCTCAGCTCGGGTTGGGATGCCCATCAAACTATGAAGAGAGGCATGAATTATAACATTATACCAGGCAATTGAGATTAGATCCCTTGGCGATTTTCGGCCTGGATTATTATGTATCTAAACTAGTTATTAGAACTATATTGTTGTTAATAAGTGCTTACCACATACAATTTTTTACCTTATCCCCAGATGCCAAGGTTGCAAATGGCCGATGTGCAGCAGCTCTTGCCCCGGCGCCGGCAAGTACACAGGCCACTCAACCTACGAGTGCGACACTCTGAAGGGAATACCTCCAGACTACTCCAACCTTGAGGATCTGAAGGATTCTTACCAGGCTTTGATGCCGTTGAGGTACGTCACTTTTCTGAGTAGACGATCAACTTTGTGCCCCGTCACAAAGTTGATCGGCCCTCTAGGGTCGGGGTTGCTGAATAGTTCTAATAGCTACCGCGGTCCCGGAATATAAAGGGCAACCGAAGGAACAAGGGTAATTTTTAGTCAGCAAAAGTCTGACACCAAAGTTATTTCATGTTTCCCATCTTCAAAAGGAAAACCGATCAACTTTTTGACCATTCATAAGTGCCTGTAAATGCTCCAAGTGAAACAATACCTTGAATTTATTTTAATGGACGTTACTGACAAACACTCTTAATACTTCATATTTAATTTAAGGTTCGTGAACATAAAAGCTGCAGTATTAATGTATCAATAAATCATTTTTATTATTCACTAGCTCTTGCTCACGATTTCGTCCTTGTGAATATCAGTTACCGCGGCCGTAGACCAACTCGCGCTTAAAATTAACCTACGTACTTACAAGAGGTCGAAGCTACTCTTGCGTACAAATAAAGTTACTCTGGTGTACTTAATCGATATTAGTATGGACTAGCTTCTTTCTGCCCCAAAGAGCTTCAATCAAGTGCATCATTATGGACCATAGATTTTTGCGATAAATAAAGTACCTTTTTATTGAGTTTGTAATTTTTGGTTGGGATAAGCTCTATAAACCCCGGTCCGACCACCTTTACCTCTTTTAGCCTTGAAATGATTCAGAATTGATTTAAAAATTACAGATGCCTACTCCTCAAAAAGGCGGACCCTGCGAAGTGGGCAGCGCTGTCAGCGATGGAGGCTCACAACGCACTGCGGCGCGCGCGTGGTGACATTTGGCCGCTCAATGAGAAACATGTGGTGCAGCGCATCAAGAAGTGGGGGCTGCGGTATGATGATGAGGAGGTTCACACTGTTTGTGGGATTTTGGAGGTAAATCGCACTTTACACTATTTTCTTCGTTTTTAGAAGTTACTGTGTTTTATGTCTTATCTGAAATAATATCATAATGAAGGTTTGCTTAGTTATAAGAGGTAATTTCGGGAATTTTTCAATTATGTATTGCATCCCATATGTAATAAAGAATGTGGAAAAATAAAATTATGAAATAGGACGAATGCTAGAGACAATAAAATATTAGATATTATAAATTTAGATTTGTTTCTGGTAGGTAGTCCTAATACTAGTCTGATAATTTTTTTTTTAATGGAAAGCTGTACTATTTACGACTGCCATAGGCCGTAGTCCATACCCATATTATACTGTAGTCTTGGTCGCGATTAGAAACTAGAGTTTTTATTGTAGTTATACAGGTCAATTCATTCTTATATTTTCGCATTATTCTTATATATTCACCTCTTACCAACAGGTTTAAAAAAAAATTATAAATTTAATAATTATACGGTTCTAATTTCCAGGTGAACGTCTTCGAAGTCGGCGGGAGCGGCGCGAACGCACGCGCACTGTACGACAGAGCGTACCTCCTGGCGCACGACTGTACGCCCACCACCACACATACAGACGCTGAGAAGGTCCCCGGCAGACCACTTACCATCAGGGCCTCAGTGCCGCATAAGGCCGGAGACCTGATTTCATTGTGCTATGCGTACACGCTGCAGGTATGATGTCTAGTAATTTTCAATCTTGGAAAAACTCTCAGTATTTCCTTGAAGCCCTCGGAGTCTTCTGACCAATAAGCAAGAGCTACTACTCAATTTGCAACACATGCAAATAATAAAAACCCACTCAACTCTACTTAGTCTTCTCAAAGTCGTGTATGAGTCCCCATCAAGGAAGACCTGCAATTTGAGCTACAAGTATTTTTAAGAAGCCCATTTATTTACACACCCTTGGAGCCACGATACATGCATAAAATATGCACCTGCAAGTTCAAATGAGAGTAATATCAGATACACATAAATAAACTGCATCCCTATAATAAGAAAGATAATTGTCTTCGATGTAACACCACGACACAGACCAATATCTCCATAAATGAACATTCCAGGGCACACTAAAACGGCGCGAGCACATAAAGCACAGCAAGTTCTTCGAGTGCAGCTGCGCGCGCTGCGCCGACCGCACCGAGCTCGGCAGCTTCTGCAGCGCCTTCCGCTGTCCGCGCTGCGCCGGCCGCGTGCTGCCCAGCGCGCCGCTGCAGCCCGCCGCCGACTGGCGCTGCGTCGACAACGGCTGTCTGTACGCCATGACGGCGCCGTCTGTGCAGCTGTTGCTGAAGAGGTTTGGTGAATATTGCATATTTTTCTTGTGACTTCTGGTGTTGGCTTGTAGTTATAATGCTGTATCTGTACAGCTAACCTTCTCTTAATTGTAATTGCAGTTTAATGATCAGACATGATGATAACATAGTTCATTTATATCATCATCATCATCTAAGTCACACTGCTGGACAAAGGTCTTCCCTAAAAAATCACAATTACCGATCCTGCGCCACTCTAATCCAACGCAGCCAAACCAATAACACAACGGAGTTAAGTGACTTACTGGCTTAACCAGAAAAAAAAACCTGATTCATTTACAAAGTCTTTTCAAACTCAACAAACATTTTGCCTACTTCGACAATCTGAACCCTTATTTCTTACTTTCAGACTCACGGACGAGTACGAGCTGATAGACGTGAATGATGTCCGAGGCTACGAGAGTTTCCTGCATAAGTACAGGAACGTGATCCACAGCTCGCACTACCTGTGCCTGTCCGCCAAGCACTCGCTGAGCCAGCTCTACGGCAAGGTACTTTTCAGGACGAAACTCCACCAAGGCGAAGACGAAACGAAAAATGGAGTTTCGACCCTTAGTGATTTTTGGTCTCGTCACGTCGTCAGTGACCCTGCATGCTAAGTCGGAGGTCGCGACCACAGTCGTGAACAGCTTTGTGACATGTAATGTAACATCATCCTAATGCTAGTGAAACTGCGGGTAACAGCTAGAAAAATTATATAAGTAGGAATATAATTTATCTGGTTACCATACACTCTGTCTATTTGGGGTAAGATGGCCGTGTGTTAATTATACTAAGAGATTTTTTTTATTAAAGGTGACGGACTACATGATACACGAGATGCCTGAGGCTGAACTCAACAGGAAGATAGAGATCTGCCGAGACCTCATGAAGGTGTTCGATGTTATTGAGCCTGGATACTCTAGGTTGAGAGGTAGGGTTTTGATTTAATAACCAATTATTTCAGAAATAAAATTCTACAGTAATTGAAAAAAATATTATTATTGAGTTAAAACCAAAAATTGATGAGAAAAATGTTGAAGCACTTCTTTTTATACTTATTTTATGTGGTTGCGGACCTTAGAATTTAATCAATGAAAACAATATAAACAAAACCTTTTTAAACGCATTGGTTCCAGGTGTAACTCTGTATGAACTGCACGCTCCTCTGATGATCCTCACAACTAGAGATTTTGAGAAGAAAATAATCACCAAAGACAACTTGCGGACTAGACTCAAAGAGGTATAATGTTTTACTAAATCGGTAATGTCTAACAATGCCCCACTGCACGGTAAAAATGCCTGCTCAGTCAGAAAAGAAATCAGCATTATTCATATCACATGAATTGAAACATTCACATCGGTATATATGTCCTGATCTGTACTTCCAAGGTCATGCATGAGAACGTCTGCCAGGGTTGCGGAATGTTTTTAATAGTTACCGTGACCCCCGAACATAAAGGGCAACCGAGTGGGTTTTAGTCAGTAAAATACTGACACGCCCTCCCGCCGCACCCAGGACGGGAGCAGTCATTTGATGATTCTTACTCCCAAAAAAAAATGCATGAGAACGCCCACTTTTCGCAAGGACATCAATAATATAACCTATTGCATAAAATTATGTTCCAGATTGTCAAATATCTCACAGAATCAGCACTAATCCTGGGATTTGAGCCATCCCAGTCATCCGAAGGTCTGATGGCATCAGCAGCGAGAGATGCCCTGAGGAAGATCAAGACTTGGGAACAGATCATTGGCAAGATATCATGATGACTCCAGGTCTTCAGCATGTGGAGAATGATGGCTGAATGAAGTTGATTGAAATGAATGGTTATGGGTTTTTTAGCGCTGAACTAAATTTTAGTTCGGTCTTCAAATGATCCACAAAATTGGAATTGCATTTTGTCATTTTGTCAACAAAATACTGTTTTCTATTTTTGGTAATTGGTATTATCGGATTTATGTTCTAATTTGACAATTATTTATAAAATAAATATTATTTGTAATTAGACTACCTTGTAAAAAGTATACGATTGGTTTATTTTAGTGTTTTGTGAATAATGTTCGTTATATGAGTAAATTATTTTAAAAATCTCTTTACATTTAATTTATTTATAATTGTTATTATTAAACAAATACCTATTTCATTAATTGAATGCATTATTCCATTGTAATTCTTAATTATTTCTTTTTATATTTACAAAAGTACTAAAATCATGTACCTACCTAGAAATTATTATTTATTTATAATTAACTTATAATGATCATTCTTGACTTATTATAAAGTATTGGTAAATAATTATTTATTTTTGTTAAAGATTTATTTATTCATTCCTTCTACTAAAAGACATTATTATTGTGTGAAATATTTTTGTAATGAATTATTTAACCTTCTCCAAACTAATTTAGCATTAATTACAATAAATTATTTGAACAATAAAATGAGCATATTTTATTTCTTAAATACCAATGACCTCAACGAATTTTGTCCTACCTAAAAAAAGGTGGTGTATGTCGTGATGGCCTAGTGGTTAAGACGCCCGCCTCTCACGCAAGAGGTTGTGGGTTCGAATCCTGGCAAGTACCAATGTGACTTTTTCAATTCATATGTACTTTCTAAGTTTATCTTAGACATCACAGACATCGGTGAAAGAAAACATCGTGAGGAAACCTGGACTTGTAGTAAATACAAGTCCGAAATCACCAATCCGCCTTGAGCAAGCGTGATGATCAATGCCTTCTCTGTATGAGAAGAGGCCTTTTCCCTGCAGTGGGACAGTAATAGGCTGGTATTATTATTTATGTACCTTTCAACGACCAACTGACAGCCGGCTGTCGGGCTGCTAAATTGTCTTTCTATTGTGTCTCAAATCACGTGTGTTTGAAGGATTAAATAAAACTGCGATGGTACGTTTCTTATCCGTCACTGCTCATATTATCGTAGGTTTTCCCGTTTGATATCTATCAATTGCATAAGGATTGATTAACCATATCGTTTATTTTTTAATTAACGAAGAGTTAAACACGGTTCCTTGATATAGTAACATAAAAAAAAGTTGTCTAACTATGAGTCAACGGAATATCTTATCTTTATATATATAATTCTGCTGTACGTGTGTATGTCATAGAACTCCTCCTAAACGGCTTGACCGATTTAAATGACTTTTTCTGTATGCGTTTGAGTGGCGCCCTGGATGGTTTAGATTCACAAATTAGCCCGGCAAATGGCGCTGATTGCTTGAAAAAGCATGTGATCTCGGAAACGACTCTAACGATTTCGTAGAAATTTGATATGTGGGGGTTTTCGGGGACGAGAAATCGATCTAGCTCAGTCTTATGTCTGGGGAAGCGTATGTATGTTTTCGAGTTTTCTCTTTCGCAATATTTCACGCATAATATGGGCGCTAATTAGGCTATATTTATTGTAATCTTATATCTACCCGTGCGAAGCTGGGACGGGTCGCTAGTGGGTATATAAAATTCTCGTGTCACACACAATGTTAGTTACCTTACTCCTCCGAAACGGCTTTACCAATTTACACCAAATTTTATATGCATATTCAGTAGGTCTGAGAATCGGCTACTATCTATTTTTCATACCCCTAAGTGATAAGGGTTGTACACCCTTAACAATTTAACATTTTTAACGCGGGTGAAACCGCGGGAGGCAGCTAGTAAAACTATATATTTCCATCGACCGAGTACGTAGTAGTTATTTTTGTGGGTGGGAAATCATCAAATGACTTCTCCCGCCCTGGGAGGGGCGGTAGACTAGTGAAAATAGCAGTAATATCATGTAGAGTTACGTCACGTGAATTCATTCATTTATTTATCAAAAGTTTTTATCATTGAAAAGGGCCAAGACCCATCAATTAGTCAATTTACTCTATAAATACAAAAATAAAATATACAAAAATATTTATTTCATCTTAAAAACATTGTGTCATACATAAATTGAGGCAGCCCCAGTAAGTTACAATAGTACTTGTGTCGGAGCTGTCTCGCTCTTCCCTTAGGTGCTAGCTATTACAATGCAAGTGAAAATAAAAAAAAAATTAAATTATTAAATTAGATTGATTAAAATAAATGAAATTGATAAAATTAATTAAAATAAAAAATAAAAATAATTTTATTTAAGCAGCTCTAGATGTGTGAGAAGTGAACATGTATGTGTAAGTGTGAGTGTATGAGTGAGTGTGTGTGTGTGTGTGAGAGAGAGTGTGTGTGTCCAGCACATTAGCTCCCCCTGATTAGAATGTTTTCTGTATCTTCATACGTTAGAGATCTCAACCAATCAACTATTTTCTTTTTACAGTTGTACAACAGTAAAGGATATATTTCACACGTACGGTTGAGTTTATTATAAATGTAGGTAGATTGTGTAGTATATTGACGTCTAGCAAACACTGATCGAACCCCTGGAGAGTAGGCCACAATATCTTTTCGCCTTCTGGTCTGAGTTGCTGGGTCAAAAGGAAGACACCTATGCAAAGTTAGAGTCACATTTAGGATGTAAAGTTTTCTAATTGATAGCAGGTTACTCTCTTTATAGAGGTCTGTTATAGGGAATCTAAATGGCTTAAAATACATCACCTTGATAAGAGATCGCTGAGCTCTTTCCAGATCAAGGAATTTCACCTTTGTGGCTCCACCCCATATCGGAATGCAATAGGTCATTACGGATTGCGTGAGAGCATGTCCAACTACTACCTACTTGTGAAGGGGCTCTCTGGGGTTGCGGAATAGTTATTATAGTTACCGTGACCCCGGAACATAAAGGAACCGAAGGAACATGAGTAGGTTTTAGTCAGTAAAAGTCTGATACGAAGGGACGGGAGAAGTCATTTGATGATTTCCCACTCACAAAAAAGATCGGTATAATGCACCAGTCGGGAATCACGGAAGGCAAAAAGGTACTCGTACTCGCCCTGTGTTTCCCGAAGTGCCTTAGCTTAGGGAAACACAGGGTTGCTTTTTCCCTTTAAATTCTTCACCCCAGAAAATTTCTCCCTAAGGGGGAAAATACAATTTGAAAAAATAATGACTCAAAATCCCCTTTACCTGACTTAATGATTGATGGGGTCAACACACATTATGTGATTAGTTGAAATAAAAAAATGTGCCTTACATCTCGCGGTGTGCGTGTGACCTGACCTTTCGTATGCACTACCGCCTCAAACACAATATAACTGGAATACGGTAAATATAGTTACAAGTGTCAAATCGCGCGGTTTATTTTTACACCACGCATGCGCAGCGGCGTGTGCGCCGGTCAGTCAGTTAGCTGTAGCCCGCACATGGGAGCGAATCGGGAATTTTATTGTGTTTTTCCATCATTTTCTTAGGCATTTGTATTGTGAATATAATACCGTATATGGAAACACCGAGGGTTTGAAGTAAGTGTTCATTAATCTGGTATTGTTGCGGCAAAGTAGATAGGTGCATATTGTTTCATTTATGATATTTATAGCTTGCATATATGTTTTTATCTATGTTTCTAGAATTCAAAAAGAAAGGAATTTGATACGTCGACGTATACATGTGAACGTGTAATAAGAAAATACGAGTGATACAATAACAACGCCTGACAATTTGGGCTTAGCCATACTCTTCTCTGCACTTTAACTATTCCGCACAATAGTATCTGGGTCAATACAGCGGACACTTAAAACCATTACATACTTATTTTCAAGGAATCAAATGTAATTTTTTCCAATATTCAATAGTTTATAGCATTATTGGGCTAAAAAAACATTACCATATGCTTTAATTTCTTTATTTTAAAACGTTGCCGCAAACTTGGAATTTCTTCTGTATCGAGGGTGCGTTTACAAACAGTCACATACACGATTGTATCGAGTGTGCGTTACACACAAACAATCACGAACATTTATATAGACTCGGGACAAGTACCTGAATGTCATACAAATATTGGTCCCTAACGCAAATGGAACCAGCAGTCAAGGACTCAACCACTGATGTAACCGTGATGTCTCATAGAAAACCATATCTTCGTTTACAGAATGGTAGAACCAGGCTCATGTATAGTTTGCCTGTCTCCTGCCACCCAGAAGTGTTCAGGCTGCCAGAACGTGCACTACTGCTCCAAGGACCACCAGAAGCAGGACTGGAAGCAGCACCGGTTCCAGTGCACGCCCGCCAGGGTCAAGGAGAATGAAAAGTATGGCAGGTACCTGGAAGCCACCAGGGATATCAGAGCTGGGGATATTGTGCTGAAGGAGAAACCTCTAATTACTGGACCAGCACAGGTAAGAAGCAATTCTGTTGGCTTTATCAATAATTATGATACTAGCTTTCAGTCGCGTGTATATCGAAGTACCAAACATGGTTTTTTTCCTTTTTTTTTTGGTGAGTGGGAAATCATCAAATGACTTCTCCCGTCCTGGGCGGGGCGGGAGGGCGTTTCAGACTTTACTTTACTGGCTAAAACCCACTCACGTTCCTTCGGTTGCTCTTTATGATCCTAGGGGTCGATTTTTTCAAATCCTTTCTTAGCGGCTGTCTATTCTTCCGAGTTTCATGTCTCTAGGACCAGCTGTTTGGGCTATGCGTTGATCATTATATCAACAACCAGTCAATTTACCATTTATTTAGATAATATTACAAATAAACAATTTATATTGAGGCATTCTATTAACTCTGAAGATCTTTGTCTTGTGTATGTTATCTGATCTATAGGAACACTTCGGGGTTGTAATTTATAATTAAAATATTGAGTACATTGTCAAGTTTGGCGGCAGACAGACCCTTTAATTTCATATACATTTAAATGAAACCCTGAAGCCTTCTTAAGGTTTATGTCTATTTCTAACAATTTGTTACCTTCAACTCCAGGTCACACCACCGGTCTGCCTCGGCTGCTACAAGCTGCTAGAAGAAGGGAAGACGGTGGCCTGCGAAAAGTGCGGCTGGCCCTTTTGTTCAGCAGACTGCATCCTCAAGGAGGAGCACGACCCTGAGTGCCACTATACCCAGCAGAAAGGAGAGAAGGTTGGTTCTCTTTGGAAACCTATTAATCTATGATAATATTATTATAGAGCTAAGGAGTTCGTTTAGTTGAATGCGCTGATCTAAGACGAAATTGATTCGAATTGAAGTTTCGTCCATCGATCCCATTCCGTCGATGGCCCATTTTTTGATTAAGGGTAACATTCTAACATCGCTGCAGCGTAAAAAATAGTTGTCTAATGTTAGTAGGAACAGCAGATTTTTTTACATTCCACAGTGTGATATGATACATACATAGTATACCTTTTTTAGTCCGGTATTCATCATATTTCCACAGATTAACATCACCACATACGGCACCCCTCATCCGAACTACCAATGCATCACAGTCCTCCGCTGCCTGTACCAGCGGGACCACAACAAGAAGCTGTGGGACAAGATCCAGGGTCTACAGTCACACTGTGAGGATAGGAAGGACACTGACAAGTGGAACAATGACAAGAAGATGATCGCTGACTTTATCTGGAAGTTCTTTAAGTTAGAGGGAACGTTCAGTGAGGAGGAGATTATGAAGTGTTGTGGGATTTTGCAGGTGAGGTGTTGGTGAGATTGAATGTAGGTTTTTGCACTACAGGGGCTGGTTTTTCATTTTAGGGGATATATAGGAGATGAAAGTACCCATGGAAACCACTTTTGAGGGCAGCGCTGAAATTACAAAATAAATGCTGAACCGTATACATTATGACAGTGTTGAAATCGTGCTGTAGTGATTTGGTTGGAGTTTGGAGTTGACCCTACTACATAATGAAAGTTGACCTAGATTCGTTTTAAGTTTATCTAGTCCGTGCTTCTTTTCATCTATTTCGTCTTTGATACTTTTACGTTAAAGTTAATTGTACAATATTGTCTTATTTCCAGATCAACGGTCATGAAGTGCCACTCCTGGAGCCCGAGTACGTGGCTCTGTTTGATCGTGTCTCCATGGTGGAGCACAACTGTCGCGCCAACTGCAACAAGAGCTTCACCTCACAAGGCGATATAGTAAGTCGTTTGTTTTTCATCTCAACATAACATGGCAGAAACAGAGACGATGTTTTGAATAGCAACTACACAAACTAAATCCTGCGTAAATTTAAGGGCCTAATTCGAGATAAACCTCAGGCAATAGGGATGACGACAACATTTAAAAAATGGCATTCTGTTTAGTCCGTCTGATAGATCTGCCAAAAATACGGAACACGTATTGTTTGCTTGATCAAATTAATAAAAACATACAAAGATCCGCAAACAAAGTTCCGGAGTGGGGGCTTTTGACGTCACCGTGCTGCAAAAATTGTATCATATCGTGACGTCACACGAAACTTCAACGCACTGTATTGACGTCATTTTTCGTTTAGGAGAAAAAAGAGATAAAATACGTGTCCAAAAATTTTTGATGATCTAACTGACGGACTTAATTGTTACTTTTTTTTGCCGTCTCGCCTATTAGAGAAACGATGACACGTGATGGATTTTTTTTTGGGAGTTGAATATCATCAAATGACTGCTCCCGTCCTCGTGTCAGACTTTTACTGACTAAAACCCACTCATGTTCCTTCGGTTTCCTTTTATGTTCCGGGGTCACGGTAACTATTATAAACATTCCGCAACCCCGGCAGGACGTGATGGATCAGATTGTAATAAAACAAAGCACAAATAAGAGTTGTGTACTACAGCTTAATTTTGGGCTTTACTCACGAAACAAATCCACCATATTTAAAGCCTTTTTTTGTATCCTAACTTTTCCTTTGACCTTCCAGATCCTATGCGCCGGTGTGAACATCTCATCAGGCTCGCACATCTCGGTGTGCTACACAGACCCCATGTGGGGCACGGAGGCACGCCGCCACCACCTCGCTGACTCCAAGTTCTTTGAGTGCACCTGCGAGAGGTGCTCTGACGTCACAGAGCTCGGGACTTTGTACAGTGCTGTCAAATGCAAGAAGAAGTAAGTCTTAGCGTTTGTACGTGAAATTCGATTTTTTTTTTGTGGATGGTAATCATACATGGACGTCTCCCTCCCTGGGAGGGGCGGGGGAGAGTGTATAACTTGTACTAAATAAAACCCACTCCTGCTCCTTCGGTTGCCCTTTATGTTCCGCAGCCATGGTAACTCTTTCAAACAATTCCACAACCCCGGCAGGCATTGGCCCTAAACAGCCCCGTCAAGTGCTGACAGCTGCTTGAGGCGAGCGTGGAGCAAAATGCGTAAGACAGCAAATTGTTGGTCTTGAAGTTTTCACTACCCAAACAAAAATTGGTTCGATTATTTTAATATAATAAAAATAAATAGGCGAGACGACAAAAAAAAGTAATTAGTCCGTCAGATAGATTATCAAAAAATTTTGGTCACGTATTTTTTCTTTTTTCTCGTAAACGAAGAATGACCACGATACAGTTCGTTAAAGTTGCGCATGACGTCACGATCAGATACAATTTTTGCATTACGTTGACGTCAAAAGCCCCCACTCCGGAACTTTGTTGATCTATATCTTTGTATTTTTTTATTAAATTGATCAAGCAAAAAATACGTGTCCCGTATTTTCGGCAAATCTATGAGACGGACTAAACAGAATGCCATTTTTTTAATGCTGTCGTCATCCCTATTGTTCGCTTTATGAACTTGACTTCATAATTTGGTCAAATCACAATTTTAACATTTCAGGAATTGCAAAGGCTACCTTCTACCAGAGACGTTCATCCTCCCCATCTTACACAAGACGAAGAACCCGGACCCGGAGACTCGTAACCTGGACAATAAGTTCTGGAAGTGCAACTCCTGCCAGGATGCTGTCTCCGACGCCATCATACAGCAGCTCATACAGGACATCGGCAGGGAGCTCAGTATCATGCCTAAGGGGGATCCTGAGGCTTGCGAAAGGTAGAACGAAGATCTTTTACGTTACTTTTGGAGAGACTGTTAACTGTATTAAACGTCTAAGTAATAGAGCCATGTTTATACCTTAATTTATTATGTAGACACAGCGCCTGTTCTATAGGCATTTGCTCAGTAGTCAAGTAGTTCTGATCGAAGTCAAAATAAATGTTTAAAATCATCGACGATCTGGTATAAAATACTCCAAACGACTGTGTGGCCTTTTGGATTTATTAAATAGGTTGATCTGTGTCTGCGAAAATTCTACTGGTCCCGCTCAATCATCTATCATCTTTGTGGACAACCGAATTTCATAAAAAAAATTGTTATTACTTATGGGCTTGCTCTTGGTCCCAGACTAGCCCGAGGGCATAGACGAGGCCTACGATGGAGCGAGCTTACCCAATAAGATGCCTATACACTCGTCTCTTGAATACATCCGGGTTATAGGCAGGGAATTCCACTCTTTTGCTGTGCGCATAATAAACGATTTTGAGAAACGCTGCGTGCGGATACGAGGTATATCGACCAAGAAAGGGTGGTATCCCGCCGTACGTCTGGATGTCCGGTGGTAACATTGTACATTATTGTAACCCTCCACCCACCTTCCAGATTCATCGGCCACTGTGCCAGCTACCTCCACCCCTCCCACTTCTACATAACGGACGTGAGCCTGGCGCTCGCACAGATGATAGGCCAGGAGGAGGAGCAGGGCCTGGCGGTGGTGACAGATGACAGGCTGTTGCTGAAGACGCAGCTGTGCAAGAAGCTTACTGAGCTGCTGGAGATATTGGCACCAGGTATGTAATTAGTAGCTAGGGTGCTTGTATTTATTAAAATAACAGCAAAAATTCTCTGACGATGAAACGATATTTCGAAGAGTACTTGACCTTTTGAAGCGGGACGTTGATAAGGGGCCTGCTAGGGCCAGTGTCAGACTAATGAAATTTTTTCGAAAGAGACACCACATCCCCGAAATGCAAAGGAATATGGATAAGCCTTAGTTAGTAAAATTCTGAAACTCTGGAATATAATAATTTCCAACGTAAAATCAGGTAGTTTATGAGTAGAAGATGACAGAAAAAGTTACAGACAAAAACCACAATTTTACCTTTTCCAATATCTCTCAGCTGAAACTCGTCTCCGAGGCACCTTACTGTTCGAGTTGCACGCTGCAGTCGCCGAGACTGGACGGAGACAGGCTCTCATCGATGGACCCTTGACCCTGCTTGGCTATGTCTCAGTAAGTTCAATATATTAGTATTTTTACTGTACCATCGATCAAGCGATTGCAAGCGTCTCGGTTGGACGTGGAGCCTTGAGTCGATTCCTTGGTCGATTCTTTGGAGAAATGTGTTATTATACCATATCGTTTTAGATAATTTATCAAATATACCAACACTTATTTTGAGACAAGAGAATGGTTGGTTAGGTCTTAAATAAACCAAAAAGGCAAGATACTCGTAAGTAAGCACCGAAATTCTGTAACAAAACTTTTCTGATTGTATTCTTAATTGTTTGTACGTCAGATAAGCTGACGTTTTTAACTACAACGTTATTTCCCACTATGTGAATACTAGCTTTCGCTCGCGGCTGCGTTCGCGTTAGAAAGAGACAAAAAGTACCCTATGTTACTCTCCATCCCTTCAACTATCTCCACCTAAAAAATCACGTCAATTCGTCGCTCCGTTTTGCCGTGAAAGAAAGACAAACATACAGACAGACACACTTTCCCATTTATAATATTAGTATGGATTAAATTATCTAAGCGCGAAAGAAATATCGAGCACGCGACATGCAGTGGTTCGTCCAAAATGCGCCAGTTGTAAAATTACTCAGCACATATTGAGAAAACAATTGTAAAACACGTAGGTTTAGGACGCATTTCGTATTCACGCTTTACAACATTTCTTATCTGTGACAACTAGCCAGTTATATCCAGACTTGAAGAATATCTGTCTTTTGTTTTTCACGTGATTAATTTTCAAACACGAAAATTATGTTCATCTTTTGTACCAATGACGATTGGAATAGACTCATAATAAGAGCAAGTCGCCATCTCAAAAAAAAAACTATCCTCGACTTTATCCTTGAATGTTGATGGTGGTTTTAAAAACCAATACATTATACATAACGAACAGTCATATCAGGAATAACTATGCAAAGTCAAACCATACCTACGCATCTTTGAAATAAGGTTCTGAATAAAACGATATTTTGCATATCACTTAACCTTTGAATTATGATGTCGTGATGGCCCAGTGGATATGGCGCCCGCCTCTCGTGTAAGAGGTTGTGGGTTCGAATTCGGGCAAGTACCAATGTGACTTTTTCAATTCATATGTACTTTCTGAAGTCTATCTTAGACATCACTGACATCCCGTGCCTCGGAAAGCACGTAAAGCCGTTGGTCCCGGTTGTCATTCGAAGAACTTTGACAGTCGTTACTGGTTAGTCAGAAACTCAGACCAGTCTTACCAAGAGGTATCGTGTCGCCCGGTTACTGGGTTGTGGAGGTCAGATAGGTTGTCGCTCCACGTAAAACACCGGTATCGAGCTGAATCCGGTTAGTCTGGCAGCCGACCCCAACACGGTTGGGAAAAAGGCTAGGGAGATGATGATGACTTAACCTTTGAATTAAATAACTTAATTAATTTAAGAGTCATCTCGTGTTCTTGGTTATAAGAACACGTGTATGATCTCCATACTATAATTTAATAACCGTACAATTGTCATTTATACTGAAATATTATTTTCAAACTGGACATTGGCAGAAATCACCGAAAATTCGGTGGATTGCCATAATAAATATAAAAGTTGAAGTTGAAGTTGAAAAACTTAATTTAAACTAAGAAGATACAGATGGCTTTAATTCAGCATTTACGTATTGTACCAAGTACCGACCTACAATTATGTGTATAATGAAATGAAAATTACAGCTTGGCTGATACGAATGTTGTCTCGAGCCTTTTATTTTTACAACCAAAACAGATGTCGAAAACTGAATTAAGCAAAACATAAGCAGCATCACAGTGTTTTCCCCGTTATGACCATCATTATTGCCGCCATAATCGTGACGTTTGATAGGATTGACATTATGGTAACTATGTTGTTATTTAAAAACAAACAGAACGACACTTTTGTTTATTTGTTCACGTGTACACGGTATTTGATACTACCAATGATATGGCGTTCTTCATAAAAGTTTAGAATCGTGGTGTTATCTCCATCAACGTTTGGCGTCACTTATTTGTCTTCTCAATTAACCAACTACAAACCAAAATTGTATTAACTAAATACAATTAATTAAGTTTACAGGAGTTTGAACTTGTTACGTGGAGATTCTCTGACCCTGACCAACCACCAACCAACCAAAACAAAATCTTGTAACGTAATGACCCGAATCTACCCGAATCTTTCTTCTTGGTATGATTCGCAGTCTTTGAATTTTTTTTTCAATCTTAGAAATCTTTTCTCCCACTCAATGCTATTCTGCCTTTTCTGCCTATAAGTACAGTATGAATAGTAAAAAGACAGCTAACAATTCTACAATGTGTTTTCTTTGAAATCCCAAAACTATTAGATTGAGACCATATCCAAGAACTAACTGGCATATGAATTATTTCAACCATCATTTTATTTGTTTTCATTTTTCATACAAAATTATTCGACAAATTCACGATTATTAATGTAAAACAGCCATACGGGAAATCTGACAACGTCGCATTTTCTTGCCCTTAAATATGAATGATAAGTTTGAATAAAAATGAATTAGATACTCGTATTTATCAATGAGATACCTTTACACATAGAGTTTATGATTATATCTTCAAAACTATGCATTTTTGACCATCTATCCTTGGAGGTTTTGTGTTATTTTTACTTAAATAATATAACCCATAACTCTAGGTTATGGGGTACCAAAGACAACACGTTGTATAAGATATCTAAGAAATATTAACTCAGGTTGACACAAGCCATCCATGACTATAATAATTCAACCGGTTGATAAATTGACATCACAATATCGTAGACAAAACAGTCTTGTACGTGTCTACTCGCTCCAGCAACTGGACTATCGCTCGCTCCAGTTGCCCGAAATACTGACACAGATTCAGCTTGTTTTGAACTTCTTTTTGTGAAATGTCCAAGTATGTTGTGGGAGATATGCTAAGATGTCGTAAAAATAATAACAAAGTAAAATGCAAAGCTTGAGAACTATCTCAATCATAACTCGCGCTCATTCATCATAAAATACATTTTGTAAATTAACAATGAGTGACGTGTCGTTTACTTTTATTAATTATGTCGTACTTATACTCTGCTTATAAACGCTATTTTACCCTGGGCTGCCCGAGGAGGATCATGTCATGTCAATCTAAAAACGTTGCGCTTAAGGACGATAAAATAATTAATTAATGATTAATGATTAGCTGACGATGAAGAGGAAGTCGTGATAGCGCAGTGGAAAACGCGCCCGCCTCTAGTGTAAGAGGTTTTGCGTTCGAAGCCGTGCAAGTATCAATGTGCCTTTTTTAATTCATATGTACTTTCTAAAGTTAATGTTGGATCCCGTGCCTCAGACAGCTCGTCAAGCCTTTGATCCCGGTTGTCATTTGTCAAACAGAAGCCCGAAAGTCTGACCAGTCTAACGTATCGTGTCGCTCAGTAAACGGGTTGTGGAAGTCTAATAGGGAGTCGCTCCACTTAAAACACTGGTATGGGTGAATATCCCGGAGGTGAATTTTACGTGTCCACGTTGAGAATCAAGGTGTTAAATTGTAGGATTTTTCTTATGTTTTTTTATAGTGAAGTACGGAACTTGGTTCAATTAGGGCCACATATATTTTTGTATATATGTCTATATATAGGCAGAGAAAAAAAAATATCCTCTAAAATTCAAGTTTGGTGGCCTGTCCCAGTTCCATTTTTTTATACAATTGCTTTCATCTAGGTAACAATTTAAGCAAAGATCAAAAATAATCGATTTCGTTAGTATGTGCATTAGATAAATAATTAAAAAACATATAATCCATGTTAAAAAACCAAATTTAAAAGCACAGAACATTCGATTAAAGTTTGTCCAAGCAAATATGTCAATTTTGGTAGCATTTGTTCAACTTACAAAATCATAAAGTTTCGTGCATATGCGATCAATTTAATTTTATTATTTCACTTACTCTCTATCGTGTGCCGGCGCTTGCGATGAACAGTGTGTGATTAGTGCTGAGATCTCCCGACAAAAACGTAATCATCATGTTGGGTGGCACGGGGGACAAGAATTGTTCAATTTTGGTGGATCGATTTACTACTGATTTTTAAGTGTTTTAGATAATAAGCTGCACGTTATATGTAGTGATTTGGGTTACGCATTAGTTAATTATATCATTTGAATTGTAACTCTAAACCTCTATTTTTAAAGATTTTATTTATGCCTGGTCTCAATTTTGGTGGTTCAAGTTTGGTGGTTTTGGTGGCATTTTTACGTCACCAAAATTGAAAACGACCCACCAAGTTTGAAATATGTATTTTTTGTACGTGGTTTGTACCTTTTGAGCCAGTTTTAACGTTGCAAGATAGTTTAATTAGTAAACTGATAAATGTTATGTAATTAGCAGTTAGTAAAACCTATTTTAAAGGTGGCATTCTAAATATATTTAATATATATTTATATTTTGTTGCTGTTTAAGATGTCAAACAGCCTAGCGACGAAAGGCTACTTAAAAAAAGACTATGCCTGGGTGATTTTGTCCTGGGTGCGGCGGGAGGGCGTGTCAGACTTTTACTGACTAAAACCCGCTCATGATCCTTCGGTTGCCCTTTATGTTCCGGGGCCTCGGTAACAATTATAACTATTCCGCAACCTCGGCAGGCATTGGCCCTAGAGGGCCCCTTCACGTGCTGACTGCTCTTAGAGGCGCGCGTGGAACAAATCGCGCCGTCTCGTCACGGGCCTGGTCCTGAACGGACGAGTCAAGCTGCCCATCGCTCGCCATCTGCACACCCGCGTCTACGGTGGCCGGTAGTCGTCTTGCGACTCTTGACGTCTACGCCTGAGGCTTGGGGCTGCCACACGCGCGCCGCCGCTTCCTTTTCCAGTATGACTGCTTCGCAGAAGTAGGCGACGGCTTCCCATTCAGTCTCGCCCCGGAGCATGGCCTGAGCGGGCGCCGTAAGTTAAAGGTCACCTCCACCGATCGCCTCTGCGAGGACACGGCGATGGTTCGCCCAAGCTAGGCACACCTCCATTGCATGCTCGACCGTGTCCACCAGGTGACTACTGCAGTGGTGACTGTGTCCGGTGAGGACCTGTGGCAGGCGATACGTAAGAGCGCCGTGCGCTTCTCCAGCCTTGTCTTAAAGAGGAGTCTTACCGCCGCTATTCCGGCATGCCCAGCCCTGGGTTGCGATAGTTGCTGTCTCCATTCCGCCATGAGATCTCGCCGGAGCTCTTTGCGCCGCGTTACGATTAGTTGCGGCAGCGGGACTTCGTCCCGACGATGCACATGCATGCGCCACTGGTACGTGTGTGCAAGGACTGTTGCCTCCAGATTCCACTGCGGGATCCCACGGGCAAAGAGGCTCGCACCTCGCAAGAAATCGTGCGGTATCCCTGCACCATCTGAATCGCCATGGGACTTGTCTGGGCGCAGTCAGAAGCCGGGCCGGAGCCAAGGCTAGATTGGACGCCCACACCGGAGCCCCGAAGAGGGCCATGGAACGCACAACCCCCGCGTAGAGCCTCCGGCAGGAGGCGTTTAGACCACCCAGATTGGGCAGGAGCCGCTTTGGGGGCCAAACGTCTACAATGCTCCGTGTAGTTCCATCGGTTGTCGAGGACAAGTCCCAGGCACTTCATTGTCGACTCGACACCGATGTGAACCCCTCCCACCGTTATCTGAGAACCTTGAGGTGGCAGGTGCCGACGGCCATGAAAACATATGGCCTCGGGCTTGTGCAGGACCACCTCGAGTCCCAGGTGATGATCCTGTCCACGACTAGGACAAGCGTGTCGTCAGCGTAACACACTACGCTGACACCATTGACCCATTATTGGTTCTCCAAAATTGCTTTGAGCAAATGAACCTTAATGTAGTCACATTAAGGTTCATTTGCTCAAAGCAATTCAATTTTGGTGTACTGATTTTAAATTTTGGTGGGCACTTCTAATTTTGGTGGGCGGTTTTCAATTTTGGTGGCGACACTAAACTTTAAACTAAGATATCTCGAAAACTTATCGAGTTATCTTAGTCCCTCTTGAAGATCCTTTTAGCTTTGACTTACTACTTTAATACCAGGGACTTATTTTTCACGAAAACTGTAGAAAAATCTTCGCCACCAAAATTGACAGAAAATGCACTTTGTTGATATTGACCCGTATCCAGCTGAATCCTGTTAGGCTGAAAGCCAACCCCAACATAATTGGGAAAGGCTAGGGCGATGGTGATCATAAAAGAGGCCTAGGGAGCACAAACTGGGAGTCCCTGGGCCCAAAGTGACCTTAGCAATGTTCTGGGACGATAAATGTTTTAAGAAGTTGATAACATTTAAATAAATAAAATAACAATAAATTACTTAGCACCTTACCGAGGGTAAAATGTTGATCGAAACTAAGTCATCCTAACAAAGCACCCCAATGGAAGCTAATAGACGATCTATTTACAGCAGTTAGTTTTTTTAGTTAATACTAGCTTTTGCCCGCGACTTCGTTCGCGTGGAATAATAGTTCCCGTTCCCGAAGGATTTTCGGGATGAAAACTCCTATATCCTTTCTCTGGTCCCAGACTATATCTGTACCAAATTTCATTCAAATTCGTTCAGTGGTTTATGCGTGAAGAAGAGGCAGACAGACAGACAAGAGTTACTTTCGCATTTATAATATTAGTACGGATACGGATTTTTAGCATTCTATTCCCTTCTGTTCTCAGGACTCCCGCAAGATCCTGTCAGAATCCGCGCAGCTGCTGCGTCACGAGCCTCCAGAGCTCCCGGAAGGTCGGCTGAACCGGCAGGCCAGGATCAACCTGATACAGATGGATGAGCTCATCAGGAACCTGTCTGCCGCGCTACCCTCGCCTTTGTAAACTGGAATACATTATTGTACTGATTGTTATGTTTGTGTTTTTATTTATACTCCTTTTTATGGCACTTGATATGGTAAGGTTTTGATGCTCTTGCTCCTATTTTAACCTTGGCAGGTATCTACAAAATGCTAAACTGTATGACCGACTGATTGTTGACATATCAACAACAACTCAAACCGCTGATCCTAGAGACATGAAACTTGAAGGATGTGTTCTTTGTGAAGAGTAAATATCCACTGAGGGAAAGATATCTGGAAATTCCAGCCCTAAAGAGGGAAAATAGTGGATGAAATTTTCAACATTCACTCGGGTGAAGCTGCGGGTAAAAGCTAGTTTCTTATAAAACGTTGCTCAACAATAGGAATTTCTCCTATATCGTGGGTGCGTTTACAGTCATATAAATTCGCATTTTCTTGCCCTTAAATATGAATGATAAGTTTGAATAAAAATGAATTAGATACTCGTATTTATCAATGAGATACCTTTACACATAGAGTTTATGATTATATCTTCAAAACTATGCATTTTTGACCATCTATCCTTGGAGGTTTTGTGTTATTTTTACTTAAATAATATAACCCATAACTCTAGGTTATGGGGTACCAAAGACAACACGTTGTATAAGATATCTAAGAAATATTAACTCAGGTTGACACAAGCCATCCATGACTATAATAATTCAACCGGTTGATAAATTGACATCACAATATCGTAGACAAAACAGTCTTGTACGTGTCTACTCGCTCCAGCAACTGGACTATCGCTCGCTCCAGTTGCCCGAAATACTGACACAGATTCAGCTTGTTTTGAACTTCTTTTTGTGAAATGTCCAAGTATGTTGTGGGAGATATGCTAAGATGTCGTAAAAATAATAACAAAGTAAAATGCAAAGCTTGAGAACTATCTCAATCATAACTCGCGCTCATTCATCATAAAATACATTTTGTAAATTAACAATGAGTGACGTGTCGTTTACTTTTATTAATTATGTCGTACTTATACTCTGCTTATAAACGCTATTTTACCCTGGGCTGCCCGAGGAGGATCATGTCATGTCAATCTAAAAACGTTGCGCTTAAGGACGATAAAATAATTAATTAATGATTAATGATTAGCTGACGATGAAGAGGAAGTCGTGATAGCGCAGTGGAAAACGCGCCCGCCTCTAGTGTAAGAGGTTTTGCGTTCGAAGCCGTGCAAGTATCAATGTGCCTTTTTTAATTCATATGTACTTTCTAAAGTTAATGTTGGATCCCGTGCCTCAGACAGCTCGTCAAGCCTTTGATCCCGGTTGTCATTTGTCAAACAGAAGCCCGAAAGTCTGACCAGTCTAACGTATCGTGTCGCTCAGTAAACGGGTTGTGGAAGTCTAATAGGGAGTCGCTCCACTTAAAACACTGGTATCCAGCTGAATCCTGTTAGGCTGAAAGCCAACCCCAACATAATTGGGAAAGGCTAGGGCGATGGTGATCATAAAAGAGGCCTAGGGAGCACAAACTGGGAGTCCCTGGGCCCAAAGTGACCTTAGCAATGTTCTGGGACGATAAATGTTTTAAGAAGTTGATAACATTTAAATAAATAAAATAACAATAAATTACTTAGCACCTTACCGAGGGTAAAATGTTGATCGAAACTAAGTCATCCTAACAAAGCACCCCAATGGAAGCTAATAGACGATCTATTTACAGCAGTTAGTTTTTTTAGTTAATACTAGCTTTTGCCCGCGACTTCGTTCGCGTGGAATAATAGTTCCCGTTCCCGAAGGATTTTCGGGATGAAAACTCCTATATCCTTTCTCTGGTCCCAGACTATATCTGTACCAAATTTCATTCAAATTCGTTCAGTGGTTTATGCGTGAAGAAGAGGCAGACAGACAGACAAGAGTTACTTTCGCATTTATAATATTAGTACGGATACGGATTTTTAGCATTCTATTCCCTTCTGTTCTCAGGACTCCCGCAAGATCCTGTCAGAATCCGCGCAGCTGCTGCGTCACGAGCCTCCAGAGCTCCCGGAAGGTCGGCTGAACCGGCAGGCCAGGATCAACCTGATACAGATGGATGAGCTCATCAGGAACCTGTCTGCCGCGCTACCCTCGCCTTTGTAAACTGGAATACATTATTGTACTGATTGTTATGTTTGTGTTTTTATTTATACTCCTTTTTATGGCACTTGATATGGTAAGGTTTTGATGCTCTTGCTCCTATTTTAACCTTGGCAGGTATCTACAAAATGCTAAACTGTATGACCGACTGATTGTTGACATATCAACAACAACTCAAACCGCTGATCCTAGAGACATGAAACTTGAAGGATGTGTTCTTTGTGAAGAGTAAATATCCACTGAGGGAAAGATATCTGGAAATTCCAGCCCTAAAGAGGGAAAATAGTGGATGAAATTTTCAACATTCACTCGGGTGAAGCTGCGGGTAAAAGCTAGTTTCTTATAAAACGTTGCTCAACAATAGGAATTTCTCCTATATCGTGGGTGCGTTTACAGTCATATAAACCCACATAAAAAAACAACTACTTAGATTCGAAACAAATACCTGAAGGTTAAACAAATATTTATACCGTGGGGGAAATGAACCCGCGACATGCGACGCAATAGCTTATATCACTGCGCAACCGTGTCGTCTATAGTCATAGAAATATAATATTTGGTATATCAATGTATATAATGTTTCACCATATACAAGGGAAGATGTATAATCGAATGAATCACAATAAAAGCCAACAGAGCTTTTCACAATCATCATTATGGCTCATCCGAACGCTCTCTAGCACCGGCTAAAAATGGTACTTTGTTATATGTATGTACTACAGCCTAAATTAAAGCATGCACTTTCGGTCCGCATCATGGTAAATGCAGATAAATGAATGCGTATTATAAAATATAACGATCCCAGCGGAGAAAGCGGGTCGTCGCACGCGCAGGGGTAAAAAATAACCGTATTTGTGCAAGCGACGCGGGAGCTTTGTACGGGCAAGTTTAGATTAGTTTTGTTAAAGTTTGTTTCTCTGTTCGTCTACTAAAACGATTTCAGTAATCGTTATATTTTAAACAAATGTACCTTTAAATTATTATGAAGTGATCCTTGTCGTAGCGTCGTGTCGTGAGAGCCTAGTTGGCGTCAGTCTGCCATGTAAGTGGTTGTGGGTTTGAATCCGAACGAACAAGTACAATGAAACTTTTTCAAAAGTTTATTTTGGACGTCATAGACATCGATGAAGGGAATCGCATTGAATAGTTAATCTGCATTATAGATAATACATATAATACTGGTATTTAGCAATTGAATCGTTAATCCGCATTTAGCAAGCGTGGTGATCAATGCTCGTGGCTTCTCTGTATAAGAAGAAGCCTTTGCCTTACAGTGTGATAGTCTCTTATTATTTACATTTAATTGCATTGTACAACATTATTATATGTATTTAGGTGTTCGGAGACGCAAAAGAAAGTGTTGTTGTCCCGCCACCGTGCGCCCGCGCCGGTCGCGTCTGAGTGACATAAAGGGAGCTCCGCGAACCACGCACGCGGTAATTGGAGCGCTATCGACACTTCGCGGAATCGAACCTGTTGCCGTGAGACCATTATTACTTATTGATATATTTCGTTATACTTATTAAATATATCAGTTAAGTGATTATATTTGATTATAATGAAGATCAAGTTATCATCATAAAACATTATTATACATCAACATCATGAGCTTCTTTTTAAGACGGTACCCTCTGAGAAGAGAAGGAAAGACCTAGTTTGCGTAAAAACATGCCTTTCTCAACAGATTTTACATATTTTTGGGAACATTTCTGTACAATAAGCTCAATAAGATACTAAATATATATAGTGTAAATAACAAAAAATTTAGCTTATTGTTGTCAGAATATTTGTCAAGTTTAAATTACACAGACACAGAGAAACTGCTAGATACTCTAAAATAATTATTGTATACTTTATTATTTTATTAATGTTTAATTTTGTTAATTAATTTGAAATAAATACTTAATTCTAATTTAGTTGCTGTTTTTAGCTATTGCTTTTTTTGTTAAAATATATTTTTGTATTAATCATACCTTAAATAATTGTATAATGCACCTAGTTTACGTAGTCAAATGATGGCCTGAAACACAGGTTTTATTAAACCTAAATCAGGCAGGTCGCCATATTCTATTCTAAGCCTAATGCACTATTTTATTTATATTATGCTAATTTAAGAATTCTTTATGTAAATCTGTGAATAAATTTTTTTTATTATTTTTTATTATTTATTATCATCTCCCTCCATTGCCTTTCCCCAACTATTTTGGGCTCGGCATCCAGACTAACCTACCTAACAGAATTCAGTTAGGTAGGTACCAGTGTTTCACGTGAAGCGAATGCCTTTAAATAGACTGCCCCGCCCTTGAATAGACTGGTCAGGATATTTGGCTTCTGACTACCCGTAACGACTGTCACAATTTTACGAATGGCAACCGAGTCTAAGATAAATTACACTTGGTACTTAGGGCCTGTTTCACAACCTCATAATAGTCTTTCTCTATAAAAATGGAACAGATTTTGAATGAATTTATCTGCCAGATATTTTAATCAAACTTACAGAAGAATGTGAAACAGGCGCTTAATGATGTCTTTCTTCTTCTTCCTGCCCTTATCCCATTTTACTTGGGGTTAACCTGTCACCCGTCATGCTATCATTTATCCCTTTCTCCTTCATATCATTCTTCACACATTCCATCCATTTTTTCTTCGGTCTTCCTCTCCTCTTCCAACCTTCTACATTCATACTCATAACTGTCTTAACTATATGCGTCTCATCCCTCCTCTTAACATGCCCATACCATGACAAACGATTTCCTTTTAACTTATCAGCGACCGGTGCTACTTTCAAGCTTCCTCTAATATATTCATTTCTCACTCTATCCATTCTAGTCACTCCACACATCCATTTCAACATTCTCATCTCTGCTACATGCAGTCTTCTTTCATCCATCTTCTTCAAGGCCCAACATTCCGATCCATACAGGACGACAGGTCTTATCACAGACATATATTTTCCCCTTTAGCTTGAGAGGCATCCGTGGATCGCAAGTTATTCCAGTGACCTGTCGCCATTTCATCCATCCAGAGTTGATCCGATGCGTTACGTCTCGGTCTATATCGCCATCATTTTGCACAAGTGACCCGAGGTAACGTAAGTCGGAGCAGATTGGTATGGGTGTTCCTGTGAGAGTAATAGGCACAGAACTAGAGAGACCGCCGAAATCGCAGAACAGGTATTCTGTTTTGGTCCTGCTCAATTTTAGGCCAACACTTTCCAGCCTTTGCCACCACACCTCCAATTTGCTCTGAACCTCCAGGCCACTCTCAGCAACCAGCCCGATGATGTAAGTTATAAATATATAGGATGTCAAACAAATGGGATTTAATCATTTTATATTATACAACTTTGCACCTGACCATCAAAAAGGCTAACAAATCCACAGGGTATTTATATTTGCTGATAGTCAGAACCTGACAGAACTATTTATATCATATCATATAGATATTGTTTATACAGTAATTAGTCTCGAAGATACTACTAAAATACATAGTACAAATATGTCTCTCTCCCCAATTTGTTAAAAACATTAAATAATTAAAAACACATGTCTGTAGTTAATCCTATAACTAACAAGAAGTGCAAACTCTGTGTCAAGTTTGAGGCAGTGTCTCTGAGATAGGACAGATAAGTATAGCCGAACATTATACCACGTTATTACAATATCATGCACAACCCCAATCGCTGGGCCTACAGACATGAAAGTTGGAGGGTGTGTTTTTTTCTGAAGGGTAGATAACCAAAAGAAACGTTTTTTGGAAATTCATTAAAGGGGGTAAAAATACGGGAAAGAAGTATCGACATCACGCGGGCGGGCGACAGTTGTATAATATTATATATAGAACTTATCTAAAGAACACAGAAAGTCAATTTGCACTAGGTATAATCCTTACCGAGTAGACTTCCTTAAAGATATCTCTATCTAAGAAGTATTGTTACAATACGACCAATAAGCATTTTATTTTACTGCATTAGATATGACTGATTTCCCGTCAAACAACTGCAGTTTTTAAATTATTACCTGGGTATCACATTAACATTACATATTTGACGGGTAACCAGTTTATAGAAATATAACTATTATTTCAATTACAGCTTTACAAGCTTACAAGATTTTACAGGCAACGGTTACTTACGGAGGAGAATGGCTATAAAACTCAATAACGTTCGGTTCCCGATTCTGAATTCCTGATCAGGAAACCAAATGTGTGCGGCTAGTCTAATACTATCTCAAAATATACGTAGCTGGCACCTACGCACATACTAACACGCCCAAAAACTGCCAGTTCGTTTGCAAGATTTATAAGCCACTCTGTGCGATGAAGGAACGAATTTTTAGCTATGGATTCACTTTGTTCATACATATATTATTATAAATGGACTCTTGATCTTAACATACAATGCGAATGAGGCAAATGGTGAATGTCATAATGTTATTTGCATTCAAAAGTCCATTGCCGATTTGTAGCAGTTTTGACAAAACATCTCTAAGACAACCTTTCTCGTTTCATTATCATGTTTATTGAATTAACACATTCTTATCTGTAGTTCACGCGAGAAGGAACTTCGTCATCCGTCCAGTTATCTGTACATAAAACATTCAAAATCTCAAAATCATCTTCTCACTTCATTAGGATCGTCCTGCGATTCGTTATCTTTAGTAGTTATCACAAGTAAACTTCAGCCAATGACGGAGGAACGCGAAAATCTACGAGCAAACAATTTGAGTTCTTCATCAGCATCCGAACGGAGTTGTCGCTATCTACAGTGTTCAAAAACCTCAAAAGTGATCGTTAATTTCATCTTTATTCTTTCAAAATATGCCTTGAGGTCTCAGTGTTGTTCCTAGTTGTATTTGAGTTGGGACTCAAGCTATTGTGCAAATGTAATCGAATGGCGTCAGTGAGCATAGTGTTTGCTGTTCACATTAACAGATATACTGTGTGCACGTTACATCGTGTTAAAGGTTTGTGTGAATTTTATTTGTTATAGAATAAATTATTCCTCGTAGAGGATTGTAAAAAGATTGTCTTCTAGTTGCAAATTTATCTTTGGCAAGGTTGAACAGACCTATCTCGAATAACAATGTAAAGTAAACAGTGGTGTGTATTTGCGCAACAAACCGCAATGTTTGTATAGTGATCGAATTAGCAAGGTTAAAGGACGAAGGGTGAGTCTATAACTATGTGACCATTTTCATGACTTGCTCAAATTTCTTTATCTCTTAGTGACCTGGCTTTGAATTCACTACAATCTCTGCCTTTTTTAGGGTTTCAGATTCAAGGAGTCCTTATATCTCTGTCTATTCGTCTGTCCGATCGCAATCGGCTTTGCTCACGCGTTATATTATTCTTCTTCCTCCCTTATCCCATTTTACTTGAGGTCGGCGAAACATCTTTTTTTTTCTTCCTTATCAACCGGCCACCCGTCATGTTATCACTTACTCTTATCTTCTTCACAATCCACCCATTTCTTCCTCGGTCTTCCTCTCCCCTTCCAACCCACTACATCATACTCATAATTGTCCTAGCTATATGCGTCTCATCCTTCCTCTTCACATGCCATACCAAGACAAACTTATTACCTTTCAACTTATTTGTGTCTGGTGCTACTTTCAAGCTTCCTCTGCCAAATAAGTAAAACATCAACTGACCCAATCTGTGAGCTAAATGGTTTACTTAGAGTTCGGGTGTAGAACATTTGAAACATTTTAATATTGCCTTTCTTGCAACAGAGTGTTGCCTTTAACATCAGTGAGCTTACTTGCCAATCGTTGATTATTTTACCCATAGTAAATTTTCGAGTCAGGCCTAGCGCCTGTTTCACATTCTTCTGATAAGTTCTTATTAAAATATCTGGCAGATAAATTCAACCATTTTTAGGGTTCCGTACCTCAAAAGGTAAAAACGGATCCCTTATAGGATCACTTTGTTGTCCGTCTGTCCGTCTGTCAAGACCCTTTTTCTCAGAAACGCGTCGAGATATCAAGCTGAAATTAATATCATATACTCAGGTCTGCTATCACTCAAAGCCATGAAAAAATGAAGTTTCTAATTCAACGCAAAAAAAAGATACGGCGGTTTATATTGCATATTTAGAAATTTGCAAGAGAATCAAAACCTATAGGGTACTTCCCATTGACCAAGAATCATGAAATTTGGCAAGAAGCAAGGTCATGTAACACAAATAAAGGAAAAACTCCGAAAACCGTAAATTTGTAGTTTGTTCACATCAGGCGTCCGTCTGTCCGTCTGTCTGTCAAGATCCTTTTTCTCGGGAACGCGTCGAGATATCAAGCTGAAATTAATATCACATACTCAAGTTTGCTAGTTCTAAAAGCAATAAAAAAATCAAGTTTCTAAATCAACGCAATAAAAAGATACGGCGGTTTATATTGCATATTTAGACATTTTCAAGGGAATCAAAACTCAAAACCTATAGGGTACTTCCCATTGACCTAGAATCATTAAATTTGGCAAGAAGCAAGTTCATGTAGCACAAGTAAAGGGAAAACTCCGAAAACCGTAAATTTGTAGTTTGTTCACATCAGGCGTCCGTCTGTTTGTCCGTCTGTCAAGAACGTTTTTCTCAGAAACGCGTCGAGATATCAAGCTGAAATTAATATCACATACTTAGGTCTGCTATCTTTTAAAGCAGTGAAAAACTCAAGTTTCTAAATCAACGCAATAAAAAAAAAGGGCGGTTTATATTGCATTTAGATATTTGCGAGGGATTCAAAACCTATAGGGTACTTTCCATTAACGGAACCCTCGTTGCGCGAGTCCAACTCGCACTTGACCGGTTTTTTTTAATTTATCTTGTAGGTAATGACTATTTCGAGGTTGTGAAACAGGTCCACAGTAATTTAAAAGCTAATTTGACTATATTTATTAGTTAAATAGTTATTTTTTATTATTATTACTTACGGGCTTGCTCTTGGTCCCAGACTAGCCCGAGCGAGGGCATAGACGGGGCCTACGATGGGGCGAGCTTACCCAAAAGATGCCCATGCACTCGTCTCTTAATACAACCGGGTTATGTGTATTTATGGTTAGTATTATGGATTTAGTTTAAATGTGGATATATGGGTCACGTTTTAGTTGCATGATATTCGTTATCCACGTTTTGGTCACGAGTCAAAACTGCTAATAGTTACAGCAGATAACAATATTTCTTGACTAAATATAGTTTGCTCAAATCCATTTTATAAGTAACCTACTATGTATACAAAGTTTTTAGTTAATAATGATATTCTGATTATAACATGGTGTATGCAATGCCAAATTTGTTTACATTAACCTTTAAATTATATTTACCAAATTGTTTTGTAAAAAAAATTACAAAATTATGTCTACCTATGTAGGTACTACAATTCTTATATTAGATGGGAAATTCCAAAAATTGCAAGTGCAAAAAATGTATCAAGCAAATATCATTGAAGTGCTTAATTATTACGTTCTCGGTAGAAATGACACCTGGTTTAAAGTTATTCAGGGTTAAAATAACAGTATTTAAAAAAACCCATGTCAAAAAACCTGTTAGAAAAAGAAGAAAAATAATTAAAAGAAAAGAGATATATGTTATACAATTAAATATTATACTATACAATAAATACATGGGAGAATCGCGTTTTGTCAGCTCATAAAAATTATATTTAAATAATAAAAACACCTAAGTTCTGCAATTTCGGAAGTCGGTGGCTTTGTTTCTGCTACATCTAATTGCTTGCTACCAACTTCCGAAATTGCTGTTGGGTTTTTTGATTATTTAATTTTTTTTTTTAATTCTCCTTTTTTTAATTTAATATGTCACTCCCACAACTGAGATGATTCAATGACATCTCATATGTCGAAATCCTTTAAACAGTTGAAGCTCTACATCATACACTCAAAAAACATAATCCTCCTTTCGGCAGTTTCGTAAATACGTCAATTGATGATGGTGTAATAGAAAAATTATGGATCTGGTACACTTGCGCGAAAGACATTTGCGCGAAAGACACTTGCGCGCGGACGTTTGGGCGAATGGACACATGCGCGAATGGACGTTTGCGCCCATAGACATTTCCGCGAATGGACACTTGCGCGACTAGACGTTTCCGCGCCAAACCACTTGCGCGAAGCCCTTTGCGCGACGGACACTTGCGCGCCAGACAGTTTCGCGAGAGACGTTTGCGCCCAAACACTTCCGCGACTAGACACTTGCGCGAACTTTTTTCCAAAGGACATTGGGCAAATTTAAAAATATTAGTAAGGGGTACCAATATTTTTTTATTTACTTAGTTTTTATTATATGGCGTCCACATACCTACCGAGGGTGGTAAGTCGTTTTCAAAAGCAAGATGGCGGCCATGATATTTTTCACAAAATACGTCATGGGTGTCAATTTCAAGGTTTTTTAGGGTGCTAAGGTCGAAAATGAGGTCGATTTGAGAATCCAAGATGGCGGCCGTGACCTTTCTGACAATATGCATCATGGGTGTCGTTTTTATGGTTTTTTGGGGTGCTAAGGTCGAAAATGAGGTCGATTTGAGAATCCAAGATGGCGGCCGTGACCTTTTTCACAATATGCGTCATGGGTGTCGTTTTCATGGTTTTTTGGGGTGCTAAGGTCGAAAATGAGGTCGATTTGAGAATCCAAGATGGCGGCCGTGACCTTTCTCACAATATGCATCATGGGTGTCGTTTTCGTGGTTTTTTGGGGTGCTAAGGTTGAAAACGAGGTCGATTTGAGAATCCAAGATGGCGGCCGTGACCTTTCAAACAATATGCATCATGGGTGTCGTTTTCATGGTTTTTTGGGGTGCTAAGGTCAAAAATTAGTTGGATTTGAGAATCCAAGATGGCAGTCTTGACCTTTTTCACAATATGCGTCAAAAACGACACGCATGATGCATATTGTGAGAAAGGTCACGGCCGCCATCTTGGATTCTCAAATCGACCTCATTTTCGACCTTAGCACCCCAAAAAACCATGAAAACGACACCCATGACGCATATTGTGAGAAAGGTCACGGCCGCCATCTTGGATTCTCAAATCGACCTCATTTTCGACCTTAGCACCCCAAAAAACCATGAAAACGACACCCATGACGCATATTGTGAGAAAAGTCACGGCCGCCATCTTGGATTCTCAAATCGACCTCATTTTCGACCTTAGCACCCCAAAAAACCACGAAAACGACACCCATGATGCATATTGTGAGAAAGGTCACGGCCACCATCTTGAATTCTCAAATTGACCTCATTATTGACCTTAGCACCCCAAAAAACCATGAAAACGACACCCATGACGCGTATTGTGTAAAAGGTCACGGCCGCCATCTTGGATTCTCAAATCGACCTCATTTTCGACCTTAGCACCCCAAAAAACCATGAAAACGACACCCATGATGCATATTGTGAGAAAGGTCACGGCCGCCATCTTGGATTCTCAAATCGACCTCATTTTCGACCTTAGCACCCCAAAAACCCATGAAAACGACACCCACGACGCATATTGTGAGAAAGGTCACGGCCGCCATCTTGGATTCTCAAATCGACCTCATTTTCGACCTTAGCACCCCAAAAAACCATGAAAACGACACCCATGACGCATATTGTGTAAAAGGTCACGACCGCCATCTTGGATTCTCAAATCGACCTCATTTTCGACCTTAGCACGCCAAAAAAACCATGAAAACGACACCCATGATGCATATTGTGTAAAAGGTCACGACCGCCATCTTGGATTCTCAAATGGACCTCATTTTCGACCTTAGCACCCTAAAAAACCTTGAAATTGACACCCATGACGTATTTTGTGAAAAATATCATGGCCGCCATCTTGCTTTTGAAAACGACTTACCACCAACGGTAGGTATGTGGACGCCATATAATAAAGACTAAGTAAATAAAAAAATATTGGTTGGTTATAATAATATTTTTAAATTTGCCCAATGTCCTTTGGAAAAAAGTTCGCGCAAGTGTCTAGTCGCGGAAGTGTCTGGGCGCAAACGTCTCTCGCGAAACTGTCTGGCGCGCAAGTGTCCGTCGCGCAAAGGGCTTCGCGCAAGTGGCTTGGCGCGGAAACGTCTAGTCGCGCAAGTGTCCATTCGCGGAAATGTCTATGGGCGCAAACGTCCATTCGCGCATGTGTCCATTCGCCCAAACGGCCGCGCGCAAGTGTCTTTCGCGCAAATGTCTTTCGCGCATGTGTCCTGATACCAAAAATTATATCTAATATCTCACACTCAATGTTGCTTGCTTCTTTGATCGATATGTTGAATTATATATTCTCTTCATCTTTTCAAGACTAGTATAAAATGAAAACGCAACTCCTTTTCCTATTTGCATACACGCTTAGATCTATTGAATTACAAAATAGTTGAAAATGCCTTAGGCATTAAGTCCGCCATTGTGCAATGTTTTTCTTTGTGCATAAAGTTTTAATAAAATAAATAAATAAAACGGATTATACCGTTTCATCAGTATAGAGCGATTCAAGACGAAGGGTTATAATTATGTATAAATTCAATAATCATTGAAGGGAGCTTTTATCGAAAACTCGGCCTAATCTTTTAGACATTATAAAACTATGTTTGGTGAACCTGTTCCTCTTTCACAAGTTTACGATGACCACCATGTGTAACGATTTAGTCACGTTTTGCAATAATAATGTTACACCTGTTCAGCGATTTTCATAGCAGCACATACATATTAGCACCATGATGCTAATGTAATACACAAACAACAAAAGCAAGTGATACAGTTTTGTGGTAATTCTGAAGCAGGAATGAAAATAAAAATAAAACTCAAAATGGCTAACCTAGCTATGCCTCGGGAAACATGTAAATTCGTTGGTCTTTGTTGTCAGTCGATATTGATAGTCTTTACGGCAGTCCAAAGTCAGAATGTCTGTCAATCAATCTATCGTATTACCAAGTCTCTAAGTTGTGAAGGTCAGATAGGCAGTCACTTCATGTAAAACACTGACCTCAGCTAAATTCTGATCGACTAAAACCCGGCCCTAGCCAAGTTGGGAAAAAGCTAAAGTGGTCATGATTTGAGGCCATTGTTCATAAGACAGTTATTAGGAAACATATACTAGTACATAGATATATCGATTGACAACGGTACCTTATCACCTAGCAGAATCAGTTCTTCCCTAACAAAAACAATTAAATCAAAAGCAATCACAATTAACCCACATTGCCATCAATTAGAATCTGATGTTTGTTCAGCCTCCGACGATGTTATCAGTTAGTATAAGATTATTTACATTGAGCTTAACAGATCAAAATGTTTATCGTGGAAGATTTGCATCAGTGGAAACTAACAGAGACAATATCTGCATCTCTTTCGAGATCTTGAATTGGCGTTGCCAATGTTCGTATATCTTCCATTTCTCTTTACCTTACTCGTATTTTGCTACAATAATACTAATAGAAATTATCAATTAAGACAAATATCTATCAATTAAAAGAGAAAATAATTAATCTTCCAGTCTTTTCCTATTATGTTGGGGTCAACTTCCATTCTAACCGGATTTACCTGGAAATCAATAATTTACATGAATCGACTGCCTATCAGACCGTAGCAACCCTGTTGCTGGGTGACATGATACCCCCAGCTTGGACTGCTAAGACATTCTGGCCTCTCCGCGAGCAACGGCTTTACTTGCTTTTCGAGGAACAGGATGTCAGTGTCCAAAATCAACTTTAGAAAGTATATTATGAATTGAAAAAAGTCACATTTCTAATTGACGATTCTAACTCATGAGAGGCGGGTGCATCGCAATTTCACCTTAGCTTGTACGTCTGTTTGGTTTTAGGCCCTCTGGAAGTCCAAAAAAATCCCATGACATATGGAACTTAGGAAACAGCAGATAAAACTATAGGTATTTATTTGTAACATGATGCGCTTCACTGTTGTTACATTAATTCATTTAAGTCTAGTAGTAACAGGGTTTTGCCCAAACGTGCCAGGCTTTGTTTGGCACTTGTGCAATAGTAATAAACATTGTCTTTCGGAAATACTTACACGAGCTATCACATTACATTACTTGAATATGTTCATTTCATTTAGTGATAAAAATAAATTCGAAAGTTTACGGTTATTTCAAAACACCTCCAAAGTGTACCTACAAAACTTCTTATTCCTTATAAACCAATCAGCATAAAGTAGAACCAGAATCACTGACAAAGACTCTAGAAAAACGCTAGTTAAAAATCTTGTAACACGAATCGTAGAAAAAAATCAGGTGATTTGGCAGGTCACTGTTAAAGATGATCTTGGTAACTTAGAATCGAAAGTATTTAAGGTTAATAAAAGCCAATGAACTCTAGCAATAACGACAAACTGTTTCTCCAATTTCAGAAAGTTAGTCATGTCAATTGCGCGCTACATCTGGCTACTCCTGTGCTACGCTCAATACGCGAGGACCAATCTGATGGACAAGGAGTTCACCACCAACTTTCTATATCCTAAAGACGACAAGACCGAGGAGCTGCCGATCCAGCTCGGAAAGGACTGGGCCTCTGGCTGCACCTGCAGGGCTACCTACCATCAGAAAGTCATCGTCTGCTTCGGAAATTACGAGTGCATGAAGTTTCCGAGGGTTAGTATCTTTTGTCTTGTGTTTTACTTCTATTAAAACTATATCTGTTACCAAAAATCAATCAAATCAGAATTTTGGTTCAAATCAAACAATCAGTTTTGAAAGGTTTTTGAATTTTGTATATTTTATAGAACTTTACCTTCAGTTTAACGAAGGTCCGATTACAAAACGGACTTAATCGTTCAGTTCTGGTTTCCTCGGCTAGTAGAATAAACAACAAATACATTTAGTATTTGAATGTATATCAACATTAATAAGTATTGTTTCTCTGGATAGTAACTTAAATTCTTGCTGTACCTATGTATAGCTAAAACTACGCACCCCACCATTTATTTATACATGATACGTTTTTACTTTTGTACGTAAAATGCTTTAGTGGGAGGCGTCATTTCTAATTAGACAAGCTCTACTCCTCTTGTACACGAGTACCTCAGTAACTAATTACGGGTAACGTCACAACACTTACAAACGCACCATCACAATATTATTCAGATCACCCTTATCTAATAACTATTCATCTTTAATCCCTGGCGTGACGTCACGGCCTTTCAGTGTACCTTACTTATCGCAATATCCTGTAAGACGTAGAACATTGAATACAAAGTTATCTCAGTGAACACATACAAACTTACGAACACAGAGTCACACCGTGCATGTGTTTCATAACAAACTAGACGTAACCGTCGTCATGATAAAATACAGAAATTCACACACATCTGATATGACATTACTGTATGTAAACAGTCAAAATTGTTAAGATTCTAAAGCGTAGTTAGATAAATATGATATTTTAGCAATCAAATTAGGTGTCTAAATGCTGCGATGAGATCTTGTTTTTATTACTGCTAGGTGTTTGCTGATATGTGATATGATAAACCGGTTTGAAGATAGCCATTACTATTGAGATTTACATTTAAATAATTAATTGCGTCTTTTTGCACGTGTCGACTTTTCCTAGTTTACTGTGAATCAGTTTGATCGGATAGAACTTAGTTAACGGATATTTTTGTATCTCTTAGCACCCCATTTACGGTCGATTGCTTAACAGCGAGATGCATTGAGGTTATTTATGATGACGTTGATGCTAAAACAAACAAAAGCAAGGCTACGTCATGTGATAGAGATAGAATTGTTGAGATTTCCGGTCAGAGCTCGTTTGTACAGGCATATACTTTGAATTAAAAGACGTATTTTAATTTTTCCAGATAAAAGTTCGAAGCGAAGTTCTAAGAGTAAGGACTACAGTAATTACTGAAATCCACAAAGGGGAACTTGACTTTCTGTACTACTTGAAAGTATTAGAAATAGAGGCCAACCACCAGCTGCGATACTTACAACCGGGACTGTTCTCCAACTTGACAAACTTAGAACAATTGTCAATATCCTACAATACATTGCTCCAGTCGATCCATGAGAAGACTTTTGAGGGTCTCACAAACCTCCACAACTTGACCTTAGTAAACAACGGGTTTGAATCAGTTTTACAGTTAACACCTTCCTTCAAACCCAGTATACTGCCATCATTGCGAAGACTCGATTTATCAGAAAATACTTTGGAGACAATCCCAGAAGACGCCTTTAAACCCATGGAAGGAACTTCTTTAAGAAAACTAGATCTTAATTTATGTAGATTAGAACACATACATCCAAACAGTTTTCTGCCATTAAAGCATTTGAAAAATCTCAACATTGGAGACAACGATCTAAACTCTTCGTTAATAGAATCATTTTTAACTGAAATGATTAAATATGATATAAATTTACAACATCTGGACTTGTCAGGAATGGGGTTCAGGAAACAACCACCGAGGAAACTAATGCTCATAATAGCTAATTCTACGGTACAAAGTTTAGTACTAGCAAGGAATCAGTTCGAAATTATCAGCGACGATGCTTTCCCCAAAATGGTCAATATACAATTAATGGACTTGAGAAAAGTTTCCAGCATATTGATAGGTCAACTATCGTTCTCCCCTGATTTATTTCCAAATCTAAGATTCTTACTTTTGAGTGGTAACAACTTGCCAGGGATGCACGGAACTCACTTGTCTAATCAACTGATGCTCCTAGACCTATCTGACAACAGAGGACATGCCAACAACCCTGTGTATTATGAAATAGATAGAAATACTTTTACAGAAAGTAAAAATCTACAAGTACTTAATCTAGCTTTCAATGGCATACGTGCAATATTTAATTATACATTTACAGGGTTAGAAAATCTAAAAATATTAAGCATGGAAAATGGTACCATTTATCACATAGGTCCTAACAGTTTTAAGCCTACCAAACATTTAGAAATGCTCAATTTAGCCAATAATCCTCTTACAGCCAGTCAAAACTTAACTAGTTCACAGTTTGTTGGTTTGAACGAATTAAAAATTTTGATTTTAGAAAATTGTGGAATTCATAATTTTTTTGAAGACGATAATATTTTTGAGATGATGCCCAATTTAACTCATCTGGTGCTTAGGAATAACCAGCTTTATTTCATAACAGCTGAAATACTGAAGCCTTTGAAAAAGCTACAGTTTTTGGATTTAAGTGAGAATCTGCTTATTTCTTGGTGGAAACCTATATTCCTGGCTTCTGGTGTAAAGCCAAGCAGACTGTACTTGACAAACAACAAAATATCGCATTTCTCGCTAAGCATGATCCAGGATATCGGCTACTTATTAGAAGAAAGCAAAGGAGACATAGTTATAGATCTTATGGACAATATTTTCGTGTGTGATTGCAATTCTATGTTTACTACTTACCGATGGCTTCAAGCTAACGCCACTAAAGCTTTAAAACAATACATCTTCAGTTCCAAGTTTCAGTGCAGTAGCCCTGACTTGTGGGAAGATAGAAGAGTTTCAGAATATTTAACCTCAGTAAAAAGTTTGCATTGTTTGATGTACGAGAAGATATCAAATATAATGGTCCTTGTATGGACTGCGCCATCTCTGGTCACGATTTCTCTAGTCTTATTGATAATAGGTGTTGTTTACAAGTTTAGAATGTATATACGCTATTGGATGTTTATAGCCAAGGTAGCTTTAGGAAGAAACTTAAAGAAGAAACCAGTTAAAACTGATGGAGTCAAAACGTATAAATATGATGCTTTCGTTTCATATTGTAATGAAGACAGAGACTTTGTGCATGATATGATAGAACAGCTCGAGTCCAAACCACCATTTCTTAAATTATGTGTTTACGAGAGAGATTTTGAAATAGGTTCGTTTATATCTGAAGCAGTTTTAAGCAGTATTAATGAAAGCAAATACGTTATTTTGATTATCAGCAATAGTTTTGCTAAATCACAGTGGTGTCGTTGGGAAACTCAGCTGGCGGAGTACCACAGAATATTCTTGGAAGATGGGACGTCTTACGATCCCTTGGTGTTGATAAGGATTGGGGAAATACAGAGCAAGTACCTGACGACAACGCTAAAGTACTTGTTAAAGACGAAGATCTACCACTCGTGGGACCAGAGAAACAAAGAGGAGTTCTGGAAGAAGTTGAGAAACGTAATAATTAAGAAGTAATGTATATATTTTATAGGTGATTAAAATTCTAATACATTTGTTTTTAAAACTTGATTGTTCTGTTTGGTATAAAATCGTTGCTCCTTGACCTAGAGAATGGAATGGGCAAATGTGAAAGATATTTGTCTAATTCGTTCACTTTCCTTACAGCTTGTTATGAGTAGCTAGAAGTGTTAAGGTAAAACCTCAATTAAAATACTAACTTTCGTTACTTGTGATGATTTAGTTTATTTTAATAAATTTTCTCGTCATCGCTGGTTATGTTTATGGTATTTTAATTATGATATTCTGTCTCAGTTTTTGTATAATTTAAAGAAAATACTCTCTGTCACGCTTTGCCAATTTTATTAGAAGTAATAAAGGTATGAGAGATGTGTACTTATGTGCACATTACATTAGAGATACTTTAGTTAATTAATTATCTAGTTAGTAAGTACCCATTATGCTTTCTCGTATTATAATCAACGAGGAAAATAAAATTGGCGAGATAACAATTCTAAGACAATTTAAAAGTTTCTACTTCTTATGCAAATGACGCAGTTTCGTAATCCGAAGTTTTACTAAAAATACCAAGAACGATGCTCAAAATAAAAAGTAAAAGTAGATCCGTAAAGAAAGAAAGAAATAAATATGTTATTTGTGAAATTAAAAAAAAAATATTATAACGCGATGTGGCTTCCGCTCCCGCCAACGACACGCGCACGCGTAGATTTTAAAATAAGAAGCGGTTGTAAAATTTTATTTTATGTTGACAGATGTCTTAGCCTTCGCCCGAACCACAAAAAAAACCGTAATAAATATTGCATTCTGCTTTATTAAAATATTATAATAATAAAAATAAAATCTTTAACAATCACTTGTGTATCGGCTAGTTATAGGCAGTAAGAAGTTTTTAGTCGGCACTTAGAAGCGTTTATCTATTGTTTTATAATTAAGTTAGATTCAAGTAACTTTGTCCTTAGTAATTTACTTATTAGGGAAGAATAATGTATAATAAATAAAAAATTTTTACATTGCGAGCTGCGCAATGTAAAAATTATACCGTTGGATAATGTATGATGTTATGGATTCGAATCAAGGCAAGTAATAATGTGACTTTTTAATTCATATACTACTTTCTTTTTATCGTAGACAACATAGCCATATAGATGAAAAAAATCGTATGGTAACCTGGACTTTAAGCCCGAAATTGCCAATCCACCACAATCGTGGTATTTTTGCCATCTCTGTATGAGAAGAGACCTTTGTCCTGCAATGAGAAAAATATAGGCTGGTAATATTACTAAGACTACTTTATCTTGGCAGTTTTTGACTGGTATAATGTCTCCGACTAAGTTTTCCGCCTCGTCCATCGTTGTTTTTGGTTTTATTTAAGTTGCTAATTATTATTATTAACACAGAGAAGAAGAAATAGTAAGTTTAAAAATTCTACTAGTATCTTGTAGACGTTTGTAGGTGTTTCTAAGTTACTGCAAACTTATTACAAAACCGCTATCCATCAGTATTCATTTGAGTTTTCCTCATTTCGCACGCTTTCTTATCAGCCGCCGCGAAAGTTGAGTATCGCATTCGCAATATCCTTGAGAAAGTCAAATATCAGTAATGGAGGTGCATAAAAGTTAATATTTATCGACGACTTATGAACATTATAGTACAGTTTCACTTGAACTTTCTACTGGAGATGATATTTGATGAACGGAGATAGGCAGACGAGATGAAACTTTTATCAAAGACATAATACAAGGTGTATTTTTGGTCTTGCTCAACCAGCTAGGGGATGATTCTACTCATAAAAACTTTTTTCAAAAAAATAGTAACCGCCTTCAAAAACTAAAAACCCAAAAAATAACAGAAACTTTGGAAGTCTGTGGCGACACAAATTAATTGGCAGAAGAGAAGCCACCGACTTCCGAAATTTTTGTTATTTTTTGGGTTTTTAGTTTTTGAAGGCGGTTACTATTTTTTTGAAAAAAGTTTTTATTTATTACTTTTTAGTGTCGACTCTGACGTGTTCTACAACCGATGCCGAAGCACACATCGCCTATAAATATTTCGTCATTTTTTTTTGTTCTTGGTGAATTTTTCGAGAAGCACTGAACCGATCGCCACAAAATTTATATGGGACCACCCCTGAATCATGACTTATCAAACAAAAAAAGAACCATCAAAATCCGTTTACAATTGCCGGAGATATCGCGTAACAAACATACAAAAAAAAAAAAAAAAAAAGAACATACAGACGACCTCCTCCTTTTTGAAGTCGGTTAAAAATAATCAACTTTTATTGTGGAACCAACTCGGAAATCGCGAAAAAAATATCAGCTGTTTCATAAATTATGGTCGGGAGGGCATTGAACTTTTCATAGAAACAGATGTTATTCTTTTTGCATATTTGAGTTGGTTCCATAATAAAAATTGTTTGTTTTCATGGGTAGAATCATCTCCTAGCGGGTTGAGAAAGACCAAAAATACACCTAGTATACTGCCCCGTTGGTCTTGTGGCTACAAGCTTGACTGCTGACTGAACATGGAATTTTGGATTCCATTCCTGGGTGCAGGGCAGTGTTATTGGGTTTATTCAATTTTTTTCGGGGTGGAAAATTCTCATGTGTATCCTGGGGGGGGGGGGGGGAAGAGGTCTGTCAGACTCTTACTGACTAAAACCCACCCCGATGTTCTTTCTCCCACATACGCCGAGGATCGCGGGAACTAATACAACTTCCACCCCGGCCGATCCACATCTGCGGGTCTCCTCAGGTCTGGGGGAGGGAGTGAGATGTTTGACTCCCCGCACGACATCAAAAAGGGACCCGCGGGAACTCTACTCGCCGTCACCTCGGGACTAGTTAAATAATGGCAATGGGCGTCCCGACTGAAGTCTGCAGCCCCTCAACCCATTTAGGGGGGCCGGAGGAGAGCAGCGTCCTCCGACGAACGGTGACCCGGGTGCACTCATTTGTGCTGTATTTCCTGCGCACTTATGTTACACTGCCAAACTTCTGTACTTTTCTAAATTTTAGGTACCAATCTAGAATATTTTTAGGGTTATGAACATCAAAAGGAAAAACTAATCCTTTTTGGATCAATTCGATGTCATTACAATCTACGAGAGCGGAGCAGTAACTAAAAATACGTCTGAAACTGCGGCGAACAGCTAGTGCCTCGCATGGAAATTAAATCATATAGATCATAGAGTATCTCATGTTGATCTAGAAACATGTTTGGCAATGTAAAAGCTCCGGTAAAAAAAAATTATGTGAAAAAAATGAATTGCCTATGACATTATTTCTATGTAAGGGCTGGGCGGTGCATTGCATGGGGGCCTTATGAACCTAGATTTACATGCAATCTGTGGGCATACTTTTTGGGACAATCCCTGAATTGAGGTTAAGTTCCCTAGCAAAACCTTCCTGAAATACATCCTGCCACCGAGCACGTTTGCTCTTACTTGTGTCATTTCAAACTAATCAATGAGAGCTAGAGAGAGGTTACAGCTCTGTTTCGAATTTTCGCTCCAACCACCCAATTATGGGAAGCTGTAAAGACAGCTGTTGATTTGTCACAGAACATCGAGTACTTTTAAATTTACTCAAACCCCGTCGCGAACATGACGCTCATTGTTTCGTTCCAATTTGATTGCCAAGGGTGCGCTACTACTACCCAACAGCAACAAGCTGCCCTGGCCTCCGTGTTGTTTTTATTATTAAACCTTCGAACATACGTGATTCGTGACACATAAGAAAGACAATAGCAGTGCGATAGACGGCTGTCGCTTGGTCGTCGAAAGGAACAGAGCAGCAATAAGCGAAAACTTTTCCTTCATTGATTTCTAACAAACCAATCGCAATCACATTATTTCATCCCCAATGTCTATGGCGTAAACATTGATAGAGAATGAAACTTGTCTGTTTGCTTTGGCAAGTAATTCTATCGCTTACTCTCAAAGTTTGCGCAGCTCAAACTCAATCTTAAATAGGTTAAAATGTTTATGAATGATCACCGCTGTACAGTTGGTCAAATATGTACTTTAAATACCTAATGTATCAATACTGCTCAGACATTCACCAGACGTGTAATGGAGAATGTTTTCTTATAAAAATATTTTGTGCCTACATCGATTAAGAATTGTTAGACACCAATCTGTGAATTTGCACAAATTGTTAGCAACACTTACAAATGTAAATACAAGTTTAATTGTCAATATACAGGATGACTTCGTTCAGGAGCTAAGGGAGTCCGTACACTTATCCAGCTTCAAGATTTTAATCTATTTCATACAGTTGGGCTTCCACCAGCCACCTTCAGCGTCTTAAGAATGAGAAAAGCCGTCAAGCTCAAGGGGCCACGCACTTTATTCAACTTATGTCCATAGATAATAAATATTTTATACGAAAACTGGACATAAGCGCAAAGCTGAACGAACGCGTACGCGTCTTCATACAAAATAATTAAAATAAAATAAAGAACGCTGCATTAAGCTGAACAAATGGAGTTCAATGCAGTATTGCGTCGTAATGAAATATAATGTCAAAGGTCGTGATGGCCTAGTGGTGAAGGAGCCCGCCTCTCATGCAAGAGGTTGTGGGCTCGAATCCGGGCAAGTACCAATGTGACTTTTTCAATTCATATGTACTTTCTAAAGTTTATCTTAAGGTGCTCCTAAACGGGCAATTTTTTACTGCAATTGTGTTGCTGCAATACATTGCCGGCATTGCCCGGCAATGTTTCCGAACTCTCTGCAATATTGCCGGTATTGCCGGGCAACACTTTTTGTATGACAAAAATATTGCCGAGCAACGCCGGCAATATTGCTGGAGTTGCCGGGCCATGCTCAAAAAATTGCTGCAATAAAATTGCAGCTATTATGTTGCCCGTTTAGGAGCGCCTTTAGACATCACAGACATCGGTGAAGGGAAACATCGTGAGGAACCTGGACTTGTAGTGAATATAAGTCCGAAACCACCAATCCGCCTTGAGCAAGCGTGGTGATCAATGCTCGTGCCTTCTCTGTATGAGAAGAGGCCTTTGCCCTGCAATGGGACAGTAATAGGCTGATATTATTATTATTATTTATCAAAAACATTATAATCGATGACGATATTAAAAAAATATCAGACGAATAGACAATCGCCTCCTTTTTTGAAAATGCTGATATAAGTACTTTTTCTGTAAGTTTCTTCATGATAGTGCTTGACTATAGCTTGGTGCACTATAACGCAAACCAAACCATCATTCTTTTCTCATTCGTGGCTTTTGGCTTTGATTGACAAAAACCTACCGTGTAATGGGCGCCAACAAGCTATGGAACAAGCCTTGAGGAACGAAAGTGCGCACAATGTGTTTACACACATACACACACATAGGCCCCGCTGAGGTAATAACATTCTCTCGAAGGAAAGTAGCACTGTTTACATTAGGATTCAGACGAGCGCTAGACACTCATTTGTGTTTGGTGTTTAACCAATTAATTATTGCCAAATGTAGGACGGGTTAAGTGTTAGCCTTGTGTTGGCTTTACAAAAGTTAATGTTAATTGTGGCACTCTTAATGGTGCCGATTCTCTTGTGCACAACTTAACGTAAATTTAAGTTAGGTGCATCTTTCTCTTTCCAATTCTTAAAGAAAAGGACAGAAGATACATTTTAGTTTAATCCTGTCAAATTAGACAGCGCCTGATGACAATTGACGTATATTTAGACGCTATGTTTTTAAATTGCGTCTAAATTATCTATGGAGTGTCTAAATTTGACAGGACTTAACTAATATTTGATCTTCTGTCCTTTTCTTAATTAAACGGAAAGATAAAGATGCATTTAACTTAAATTTACGATAGTTTGTGCACAAGAGAATCGGCACCACTGCCTTTATGGTGTTAGTAAGAAAATTAACATACCTGAGAAATCTTGAGACAGAAATTCAATCCAATCAATTTGTTGAATTGAATACAACGACAAGGGTTCGACCAGCTTCACTTACTTATTAGTATGTTAATGCAGATGTAGTAGTATTGCAGATGACTGTCATTCTTGATAGGAGCCATAGGTGGAGACCACTTAATATCAAGGGCTCAAATATGCTATTGCAATCGTGTCTCAATGACATGTCATTGACCGGATATTTGGCAACTTTAAAAGTTTTTGTATGGGAAATGTGTCAAAGGTTTTACCACGTTTTACGTTACACACCAAAAATTTGATCATTGAACCACTATTGGCTCAAGTCTGCTATTGTCAGTCTATTTGCCATCCAATGACATAATAAGGGTTGGGATGAGCTTGAACTATTGAACTAGTCTGCTGAATTTTGAACTTTAAAAGGTCAAGAACTGCCACACAGGCATACATTATTTTTCACAGATAAATGTCCTAATGCTGGGTTAAAATGACTTGAAATTCTTTCTTAAATGGTTAAACGTATTGTAAAGAAAAAGCATATCTAAAACTTAATAGAATTGACTTTCTGGTAATACCACAAATTAATATTCAACACATCCAGAAGTAAACAATTTATAGCGATCGTAGAGTGGCGTATTGATGGAATGCCAGAAGCTGAAACTCTTCCTGGATTCCTGATTGATTCGTTTCATCAATATTTATCGATTAGCCTCATATCATTGTCCCACGAACAGGCAGAAAACATTTCCAAGGCCTTGGAAACAGCAGGAAAACAAACCCTATTTTTTTATCTTTCCTCTCTTTGTGTAACCTTCCCAATGTAAAAACTTCCAAACCCACCGACCTATCCCAAAGAGAATTAGTACCAAATAAATATAAGTGACATAAAAAAAATATTGACCATCCAACCGAGTGGTACATGAACGCTTTATTTATTTGCCGCACAATATTCAGGCGGCACTACAATGTACGAATACCGTTTGAGACACATCTTACTAAAAAACCGAACGCCGAATTACAAACTGTACAGCTAGCAAAAAAGTCTGAACAACAAATAAGCACACAATTAAAATGGCCACCCGCGCATAATGAACCCGACTTAAATTAAACGCATTCAATTATCTCAATTAGTGCACCTTTCGTTTTTAAAGGCAAGTCTTGGGCGCCTTTGTTTTGGCGCGGGAGAAAACACCATCTTCATTCAAGATATCGCCGAGGGATAACGGTGCAGCGCACGCGCTGACGCCCTATCCCTCTCACTCGCATACCAGTTCTAAATGTTAGAAAGAGAGAGGCAACAGACAGTGGCTGGCAAACGATTACTCGACTGACCCACTCAGTACCACACACTCTTTCTCGGCAGCAAACGAAACCTAATTTTTATATCGTGTGAATTCGCAATGTAACGCGATGCTCTTGTATCGAATACCGTGAAATAACAGAAATTATAATGATTAATGATTGGTCGATGTGAATTCTTTAATGCAACGCGCTTTATATGAGGTTAGAAATTGATTGATGGTAAGATATTCGTTTGCGGTTTGATTGATTCTGTTGGAGGCGTATTGATAAAATAGACGTGCAGAGTTACTTTTGCATAGTTAATTATATACATGTCTACTTAATAAAAAATCCGTGAAAGGATAGATGTAATACTATATCTTAAAAGGATTTCATAAAATAAAACACCTACTTAAAATAATATTTAAACAATCTAAATAAATAGTCTCTACAATAAACACATTTTTCTTAACCATACCTACGCATACGATTTTAAAATCAACAAAACCCATACACAATAATAAATTCATATGAACGACTCTCAAAATAAAAGCCCGAGAGCCTACTCCCTCATTACCAGGTTGCTCTGAACCTGTCAATAATTCAGAGCAGTGCGCAGGCGCGAACAGCGGCGCTTACACGGAAATCGCTCATAAAACCCATAAAAGTGCACCAGCAACCTTTCAAGGACCACGTTTGACATCGAGAAGTGCAACAGATGCAGTCCTTGAGATTGGCGATGGGAAAGTTAGTCGGTGAGCAACCGTGGAGGCGGCCGCTCGTGTCCACGATGCTTGAGAACGCGTCCGCAGTGAAAGTTCGTTAGGCTGCGAAATGCGGTTTGCTATCGCCTTTCTGTTTGTGGTGAGTGCTAATTACGTTAAAAGTGTTAATGGAGGGTGCTCTCTCTTTGCAAATGGATGCTACGTGTGATTAATGTAGGGTTACGGTTTCAAGAAGATTATGGTATGTTCGCCAGCTCGGAACTGAAGTGTTTTATTTAAGACCTATTAAAGATTTGCGGATAATATTCACCAAATAGCAACCAGAAGTATTACAAAATACAGTTGGCTATATTATTGTGCCTATCTTGAAAGTGATGATGCCAATCGATGGTATTGGCAAAACGTGTTTAGCGCGCAAAAATTGTACGTCTCTTCAAAACGGGGGCATCTACAGAATTGGCTAGACACAACTGTTACTAAAAAAAAAAGTAAACCATCGCATTTGATGATATCATGGAGAACTCATTATGAAACAGTATCTGATGATGCGAGTACAATACGATTGCGGTTGCATAGCTTGGGGTGGTCTACAGTAATGAAATGGATCTATCTGTTCGCAATTAGTTTTCAAACTTTTTGTAAGTAAAAGAAGAAAGAAAAAAATTATTAATCCATATAAAAATCGATTTCCATAAGAAATAAACAAATGAAGACCATATGAAATGTCAGACTATTTGGACCCAGTTTTCAACAGGTTTAGTTAGAAGTAGAGAAATGATATCAAATAATGTGTTCTAAATAAGTGTCCTGTCAAATAAACCCAAAATAAAAAAGTACAGTCATCAAAACAAACCAAAAATAATAACAATTACAACCAGGCAAACATTATATGAAAGATAACAGTAGAAATATTTAAAGCATTTGAAAAGACCTTAGGTTAGTGAACCTACCGCAGACAATTGTTGTCAAACCACCGGTAAGATGCAAGTAGGTTGGTAATGAGTTAAACAATTAACTATTGGTACATTGTAAAATAAGTGTGGTCCGCTGTCATTCAATGGTGTCCTTACGACAGCTTCTTCACTGTTTCTAACGTCATTCTTTAAGTGGTTTAAGCTAAGAAGAAATTTCTTAAGGCGTTGCTACAATATTGAAATGAAGTAAACGTTGCTGCTGATAAATACTATTTTGTTCACTTCTTTCATCATAACACCAAATTTAAAAAGTACAAAAAATTTTACCTGCCGACGTAAGGGCAAAATTTAATCTGGATTGATCTGGATCGTTACCAAACCAGCAACAAACAAAATCACTTAAAATAGATTGCAAAAATATGCTAAACAAAACCGGCGGCGGCGGTGCGTTAGATAAAAATCTTTCTAGAAAAGCCATAATTTATGGGCCATTAAAATATGAATTATGGGCTTCTTCGAAGAGGAAAACAGTCAAGGTTTGTTCCTTTACTAAAACGAAAGCTTTGTAAGAAGAATAAGTATATTCTAAAGTTGTAAAAACTAGTGTAAAGTTAATCAAACCAGGACGAGCGATACCGACAACAAGAGCAGCGCCGCGTGGGAAGCGTGCCGGGTGCCTCACCCACTTTAATTGCTTTTCACACAAACCGTGCCGTGTAGGGCTGCTAACCGTACTTTATGAACCACGCTGTATAAATATCGATGTGTATGAGTGATCGCGAGATTTATGACTTCTGTACGTACCGTAATGACAGCAGAACCTTAGAACCAGTTTAGTGTAATATTTAAAACCTTAAATCCTGTAGGTTCAAACCAAAATAAAGCTTTGACGAAATATGTTTCAGTTAAAGCAACGAAAAAGCAATATCTTACAACTAATTGCTATAAAACATACTACCCCAGTATCACTTGAACGATCATGTTCCTAATAAATTGGAAGCAAATTACATTTTTGTGAAAAATATTAAAGTTAAACGGCAATTACGTATTAAGTAGAGCGTAGAATTTATTTCGCAAAGAATTTTCTTAATAAATTGAAGATTCTAATAGGAATTCTTCGACACCGTAATCATCGTAAACTACATGTGTAAATGTATCTTCTTTGAATGTCTGGCATGCTCGGACATTTGATGGATCTATTCCACTTTCCTAGTTTACACGACGTACTGGCTATGTTTAACTTGAATCGTAAGATATTGTAGATAGCTCTCTCTACCTTTTGTATTTTTTGTATTTCTTTGCTAGTGTTAAAAGTAGCCATATAAGTACAATTACAATATTTTCAAGTGTTAGTGTATTGTCATTAGGATTCAGTGAATTATCATATAAAGTTCAATTGGTTCCACAAAATGTGCTAATCTTCATATGGTGTACCAAAACATTGTACTTCGAATTTGCTACTAAACAAGTAAGTCTTTAATAGCTACCTGCCTTAATATCACGTTGCCAAAGTTCTACATTATTCCAAGAAAACCGCTCTCTGTAAGGTCTCTGTCTTCTTTCAGCTGATTCTGTAAGGTCGTTTGAAACTAATCCAGTGTCGATTAATTCATTACCACAAACTTTTAGTAGTAGTTACATTATCATCATCTTTATGTATCTTGTTATCGTCAACCAAACCATTACTTATGTTACAGTAAATGTTACTTTACACGTTAAATTAATAAATCTTGCAGTCCAAATCGAGGTCTGACGATTTCGTACTTTTAAAATTCAGGCAGTGACTACTGTGCCTATAAAAACTGCGGCGCCATTGCAATGCAAATTACTTTGATTGTTTCTCAGTATTATCATTCAAGTAGGACACAATTTATTAGGTTTTTGGTTTGGTGCTTTTAACTGACATTTCATAAACTGGGGTATCTCAGTATCGTATACATGTCAGCTTGAAGAGTATATTGTGCCTTTAGTAAAGGCCGAAAACCGCCATGATGCGCAAGAAGTGAGTATTCTTCAACAGTTTATTCAATATGGTCGATAAATATATTGTCATCAGCAAGGAGCACACACATGGAAACCAATCACCAACATGGATAAAGCGAAATATTTGCCTAATATAATAGTATGCTTGGAAACCCAAGCAATCAAAGTTAAGAGTCTCCTTAAAAATCTCTTATCAAAAAACTTCTTCTTGAAAGCTGTAAGCTTTCCCGTTGCCATAATTGCAGATGCTATTTGCTTGTAAATGTCGTTCAATTTCGCCTCTCAAACGTCTAATCAAAATAGATTATTTGACTTTGACTTTAAAAACAACGTTCTTTACGTAACCGTGACTACTAAATCTACCACACTATCATATCATAGTCTAACCCGCATGCACAAAACAACGACATAACAACATTCCCATGTTGCCAAAATTCATTGTCAAGTTTACATTAGCACAGCTCTAAACATTGTTTACAATGACATAAGTGGCATAACATGCGGCGAACGAGAAAATCGTGATTTACGTCAGTTGACCACCGGCATGGGGAAAGTTTTGACTAGGTTGATTTCACCGTACGTTGGGTAATAACCCCGTTCTGTCTTTGAATGGTTTTACATCTGTGCTTGTTTGTTTGTGTTGTTTAGGTTTCTTTCTGGTCTGGTCATGTGATTGTTGTTATTAGCATTCGAAGTTGTTTTCTAACATGTCGATTCTACAAATATAAATATTAATACACTATTTTTTTCAAAATTTTCATTTATTCCATAGCAGCTACAAAGTGTGCTAAGTATTTGTGTATTTTTATCTGATGTGATAGTTGCAAATATTTCTTTAACCGCGTACAATTCCGACTTTCAGCGTCTATACACATATTCCTTGTGCCAACATCCTTCTAAGGTAGTTTTTTTTTTCACACCTCAGCATAAAATTATGGTAAAATGACGTTGTATACCTATATTTCATTAGGTTACACATAGGTCTATGTGAGCGATGTGGTCACAGCTAATGGCAATTTTTTATCTGATGAAACAGTAACATCATCATCCAAGAGCATTCCTCAACGAACTATATTTTTAAACTTTAACAACAATAGGACTATTAGTCAGACCAACAAAACCTTTTCTCAATTAAAAGATTTTCTCATTAGCAATATAACGTTCATACAATCCACTAAATTAATCACTGATGTCACAATTCACTCGATCAGATAACAAATGGTCACGCACTTGATGACGTCACACAACCTGCTCCCAAATACAATCAGTCACTTTCACTTGCATGCCTGTCTGCCCGCCATCGCGACGGACTGATAATATCTAACACTTCGCATTTTTACTCATGGCTCTCAATATTATTATAATTTGTTAAGATTTTTTTGGTAACCGTACTGACGAGAACTTCTTTATTAGATGCGGTTACGGTAAAATACGTAATGTATATTTCTATAACTATGATTATCATGATTTATTGGTTATTTAGTGTCTCATTAAGGAGAATTGCGATACATCTAAGTAAGTTGATTTTTCCGTATTCTCCTAAGTTCAGATTTTCTGAACTTAAGAGAATGCGGAAATGTTTTTCATCACCTGTACTTATAATGAATAAAAGTCTAAAATCGACAATCCGCCTTGTGCAAATATAGAGATGAACGCGTGCCCTCTCTATATAATAAGAGATCAGATCTTTGTCCGAGTATCAATCCCCCCAACTTAGTTAATACATATTAGCCTGTTGGTATACCATCCCACTGATGGTAGGATAGGGATCAACAACACTGCGCCTTCGCAATGCGAAGAGGCCTTTGTAGTGCGATAATAATAGACTAGCATTATTAAGATTTACCGCTGCCAGGCAGGTCTAACCTAACTAGCCAACAGATATTTATATTCAAGAGGAAGAGCATATAACCAGGTTCATACAACGAACAGATCTAGTTTCCTTTGTCCCAAGTGTTGTGAGGAAATGGTCACGTTTATGGTAATATAATGGAACTGTTTCACGCGATGGATCTTTCTCAGGATGGGTCACGTATACTTTACGTGCTGGCTGAAAGCCAATAGCTTATACATCGACAACAGACGCTTTACTTGTTGTTAGAAATAATTGCCTTGGGAAAGCGAGGTAAGCTGGCTTTTTATTTTTCTCTTTACCTATATTGTTGCCACAAAATTGGGAGCAGCAAGAATAATGGGGCTAGAGTTTTTTATAACTTCAATGAAAAAAGTCTGTAGGATTCCTTGCTTATTTTTCTCCATGGAATTTTGAGCAACAAACTTAACTTTCGGGCTTCTGGCCGATTTCTTGATGATTCAGTACCTGAAAATAGTTTAATTGAATTCATAATTTAGCTTTGACTTGACTTTCCTGTTTCTTGTTTATGTTTACACGGTGTTTTAAAAACATGAACATGCCATAAATATAAATTATAACGAAAATATTCGTCAAAAGCTTCAATTAAATACACTATCGAAGATGGGTATGAATAGTGGTCTCCAAACAAAATTGAAATAAAACAAAAAATTAAATTCTAATGTTTAATTCTAATAGCGAAAACACGAAAGTGATACTAAGTGATAAACTATGTCCAAAATGCTCAGATTTGAACAACATAAATATTTCAAACACAATGCACAGCAAAGCATTCGCTGCTAAGAAATATCCTGATGGATTATGACCACAATCACCACGCTTGGCAAATTTACGATCACAGACCCATGCGGCAAGTCATAAAATAATCAAGATATAAATAAAACTGGTTCGGTTAGGCAGACGATGGACTGGCAACTTGTCACAACGTGTTCACTGTTACGGTATCCACTATTTCACTCTAAATATTGTGGTTACTGAATCATCCCAACCTTTAGAAAGTTAATAAGGCCATAAGGATAGCATTGGGCATCTATGAATAGATTTGACAATATATTAGCAAATGTATAAGATCTTCTCGTGTAGGTCGTCTAGTAGTATGATATGACGAAGTGACTACTGTAATTAACGTGTTATTTAATTGTGAGTGAGTGAAGAGTGTTATCAATATCCAGGTTGCTGGAATGACCGCTCACCTCAAGCTCAATTAACTATTTTGTTTACATAATATCACTGCAAACGACAACGATAAATAACATTCCGAGAGTGAGTGACTTGTTGAATATAGTCGAAATAATTATGACTTCTGCTACTGTTCGCAAAGAAGTTAAGATGATTGAAAAAGACAGGCTACCTCAAATTGTATTAGAGCCGAAAGCAGACCCTGAATATGTCACCAGACATATACTGGTCAAGTTTAATACCGTCTCCACACAAATGGTTAATAAAAGTATGTAGATCCAAAAAAAGATATATTTATTTCGTGATGAACCGTAATCGCATAAAAATAATAAAAGGTCAATTTGATATGAAACCTGCGCTAGTTACCCTACCGCACTTTGTTTTGCTAACGGTACTGCCATGCCTACACGTAGCGATTTTTGGACAAGATCATTGTCATAAACATCTTCATTTCGGGCACAAACGAGGTTAACAAGTTACTTTAGGCTGTAGCAGAATTTTTATGGTTCATACATACGAAAAAGGGGGTGATTGATTAAGATGGGAGTCTGAGAATGATAGTGGTGGTGGTTGCTGTTAAAGGTCAAACGTTAAATCATTTATTTTTCAACTATGTATTAGGTTATGTTTTACTCGATCCATAGCTGATCCATGATCATTAATATTTATTTATTTTCTTTCACTCCAAACCTAAAAGATCTGAATTAAATATCCTTATAACTTAGAAACGTATGCCTCGCAATCGTTCCTTATTCGCAAATTGTTAACAACCATTTGGTAACCCTACACCAATGGCCTTATGGACTTTCTCTTTTAGCACCTTAAGTATTAGTATTACTCATCCAACCATATCCGAAGCTGTTGATAATCCTTCTTGCGCAACTAACACCCCTAAAACAGTGTGTACGTGTGTTTGTTGAAGAGAGTAGAAAGTTCGTGGGCAAAAGTGAAAACGGCTAGGATCTCATTAAAGACGTGCGATCGCCCGCGGCTCCGCTCCACATCCGTTTGTCAATATAAGTAGTGGTTTTAGTTGATGGATCAAAAAAGGTGCACTTATAAAATGGAATCGCTGTATGCAAACAAAAAAGTGCGCCTCAATTCGCGCTCAAGTGCGGCAGGTCACGATTTGTTTGTCGCTCTCTCCGGTTCTTTCTAAAGCGTGTTGGTGTTTTATGTGATTCTTGTATTGTTTCTCTCTTTTTATCACCAGACGAATTCGAATTTATAATTAATTTAATCTCGAGCTTGGTAGTTTTAAAAACTATGTAAATTTTTGAAATATGTTAGTGTGGCAGAAAAACATTTGTTTGAACAGCTAGGCAGCAATGTATGCGGATACCTCTTCGTTGTTCCTTAAACTCAGCGGTAGAAGCGGTCAAACCCTCTGCCAAGTTGTGCTAATTTGGGTTACATTTACCCAAATCTGGGTTAAACTAATCCAAATCTTTCACACCTTTTTGTTCTGGTAATAAAAAACTCTTGCATTAGCAACAACTGTAGATAGCAATAATGCTCGAAGTATTTATTTACTACGCTATAAAGCGTTTGATAGGTTTCAGTTTAGAGACTGAGCGCGTACGTCGCCATCACCGTAACGTACGGAGTCCGAAGATCGTCGTAATAATAAAATAGTAAGAGGTTATTAACCTGTTGCCTAGTAGCACACATACACTGTAGGTTTCTGGCGATTTTCTTACATTTCATTTATTGGTCAAAATATTTTCATTGGTGTGAAAACATTGATTAGTTTATAAGCCCACCATTGATAAATAATAGACCAGTTTGATTGGCTACAAAATCTTTTTTTTTTGTTGCAAAACTTTAAATGTAAATACTACTCAAAGTTTATTTGCCAACGGGAGTCCCACAAGGTTGTATACTTTGCCCAACTCTATTGAGCTTGTGTTTCAGTACTAATAACTCAAAGTAAAATGTACTCTTTATGTTTAATAAATGATAAGTACCATCTTCATCACGCCTAACAAGGAAACCACTAGCGTATTAACGTGAACATCATAAAGTGTATAGTACAGTATTCTCATTAATTTGTCGTCTGTGGTAGTAACCACTAACCACATCAAATGTCTTAACCATCGAAAAAACTCTACCGCAATAAATTGAAACAATACGATTTACAATGCTAATAGGGTCTGTGGGCGTTACTTTCATTCACGGCTCGGAACAGGTGCGTCACCTACATACGGTACGACGAAACTTGCACATCTAGGTATACACACTACTAATGTACGACGTCCGAGGCTGATTTTAATAATGTTATCGCGTAATTATATAGTTTCGTATTCATACGAAAAGAAAGCTAGAGAAAAGAGCAACTGAGAACGAAGTTTTTATTGATTAAATAAGAATCTAGCTTATTCTTTCTTTAAAGAACGTTGCCCCAATGAATTTCTCTTGTGTCGAGGTCGCATTTACAATCACATAAAGTCACATACATAAATAAACAACAGACTCGAAACAAATACCGATCACACAAATGTTTCTCCCGTGCGGGAATTAAACACGAAACACACAGAGCAGTAGCCACGGGCATAACCACTGCACCAACCGTGTCTTAGCTAGATTTATATAAACAAATTTTACCTAAGAGGTAACATTAAAACTTGTAGAGGTCACACAGTGCACCTACACTTACAGCCTCCTGAAACTACCTGCTACAAAGATCCAAATGAAATGAAAACATCCAAACAGTTATGGTTTAAACCTGTGTTCTAATACCATCGTTGTTAATTTCAGGTGACATGGACAGCAGGGCAGTGTGCCGGGTTCGACTACGCGTCGGCGTGTGCGCGGCCGAACAGGTCGAGTCGCGGCCGGGCGCTACCTGACGCGCCCTGCGACCTCTCCAAACACAACTACTGCACCACGCCGGGGAAGAACTATCCCTGGCCTGCCATCAGGAGATTCGTTAGGGAGAATCAGGTGAGAAATATTTTGTATATTAAAAATCTGCTGGTAGTCGACAAAAGATGGCATGAGAATTTAAGCAAATGAATGCTAGTTGTATTGTTATTTATAAACACGATTTCTTTAACTTGCAATGGATAATTGAGAACTGATAGTAAAGTCAATGATAACATGTAAATAATGCTAATAAAAATAATTACAGGGTCTAATGAGGCGAATGTATGGAGAAGAACGTCAAATATCAATAATTAAAGCAGAACTAGAGAACTTCATAGAGGATGAAGATGATGAAGACTTTGACGGAAAATCTACGGACTTTGCAGAGGACATTATCAAAACCAAGATGATGTACACCAAAACGAGTCAAGGACGTGCCATGAGAGACAAACCACACTTCAGACCTATTAATAGCGAGAAGAACAAAAAACTAGACAATGACACGCTTAAAGTGAAACCCCTACAAACAAACCAGACAAAAGCGAGCAACACGGACAACGGCAACAAAACAGAGATGAGCAACGAAACGGTAAATGAAAAAGGTATATCATATAAAACAAAACTTGAAAGCATTGCGAATATAGAAATAAATAACTTAGAACCAGATGTTATTACTTTAGAGGCTGTTATAAAACAAAGTATTGAAACTAATAGCATATACCCAAAGTTTTCCGGTAATACTAAGGTTGAGGCGGCTAGTGAGTCAAAGAATAGTACAGACAAAAATGCAACTACTACAGAAAGTATTAATAATACAGAGACTACAACTGACGAGTATGACTCGACGACTGAAGCGGGGAAGGACGCGTGGCGACCAATGAACGTTGACACCTCGACGCTCCCGCCGACGCTCCTGTTCTCAGAGCATGAGAAAGTCAAGATAACTGACCGGATAGATACTAAGGTGCCGGATAAAAAGGAAGAGTTTCATCCGAGGCCCATGCAGCATCAAGAGTCGATGAGGCCGTCTGTCATAAAATTGAGAGGAGCGTAAGTTTTGTTCCATATTTTTAACCAGCTCAACTCAAAGATTTAATGGAAGTAAGAGACTCGAATACTAAATGCGGCTTAAACTTTCCAGTAACGCATGTGAGTCGAAGGAGCAGATAGCAGCGCCGTTCTGGGCAAACAGCACGCGAGGGGAGCAGCTGGCCCTGCTCAACATGTACCCCTACGAGCAGTACATACACCTGGAGACCTGCGTGCATGAGCGCAAGCAGATGTACTGCAGGGAGGGATGCAGGTACCTACTACAAAACATGTAGCTATACAAGTAGCTTATAATATCTCTGAAGGACTGGACTATGTATGTGCTATATATGTGATGTGTGGGCTGGTAGAATTGACCAGGAATAAGTACACAAACTTTAATGCCAAACATATTCTACTTGTCAACTAAATAAACAAAATTAGGCTTACCTGCTGCTATTTATACTGAGCACTACTTACGGCCATTTTTAATAATCGATCTTTAGATAGATAACATTATAAAGATAGATGTTTGACATAAACTCCATGTAGCGCATTTGTCAGATTGTTTTTACTATAGTTGACAAATCCGCTGATTAATAAATTATTGAGAAAGGCCGTTTAGGAACTTCGGACAGCTCTTGCAACCATTTCCTGAACGTGTAGTGTATAGTTAGAAGTTAGGCTGTTAAAGATCTATATTTTTTTAATGCGCTTATAAAGGGAAGAGTTCCTAAAATCCTTTGTTTGTTATCTCCTTAAAAGATAATAAACTTTGCCATTTTAAATCACTCAAGTTTGATAACTCCTGTTTTTTAATTCCAGGTGTGAGCAGCAGTTCCGTCTGCACCGCCTGCTAGCGTACGACCCTCGAAACGAATGTCGCGGCATCTTCGCCGAGTGGTTCAAGTTCCCCTCTTGCTGTGTCTGCAAGTGCTACGACGTGCCCCTAGAGTTCAGGGCTCGCTCCCCAAGGATCCTCCACCCCCAGTATGATGAGGACGTCAAGAGAGTCATCTATGAAGATGTGGCGAGGGACTGGTACTCCATGTCGGCGTACGGTGATGATGATGATGATTTGTTTTAAAATGTGAGTTTTAGTGTTATTTTTAGGGCAGGCGTTAGGCATGTGATATCAATAAGAGCCTATTATCGATTACAATTTAGACCTTGTACTCGTTCAAGAGCAATATCAAAACTCGCGCTTACGTCACAGGGTAGTACAGCTTGACTGCAAGGCACGAGCCGGTATTTATGTTGCGCGTTCTTCTAACTTTACTGTAACGTCTCTGCGTAACCTCATGACGCCTCACTGTGCAGTTGCGGAAGTCTCATCGGCTTCATTTAAAGTTTATATTGTGAGCTGTTACTTTCAATATTCTGACCCTGTGGCTCCTCACATACACAACCTCCGTCACGTCTTGCGGTCGCTCGCGGGCTGCAAAGTTATCGTTGGCGCGGATGTTAACGCGTCATCGTCTCTTTGGTATGGCAAAGTTCGGGCTACTGATACCGAACGACGCTGCGCTGTTGAGGACTTCATTGCTGAAATGAACCTTTCCATCCATAACACCCCCGATGCACCACCTACTTTTTGTAGCCAAATGGGCGAATCTTGTATTGACGTCACACTTTCTAGTGCCGACGTACGCTTGGACAGGTGGCGTGTCCTACCGGACGCGTCTTGTAGTGATCACCGCTTGATCGTGTACGAATTTGTTCCTGGGTTTACACAAGGTCAGTCATATATTTCGGGTAATTTTAGATATAAATGTAAAGGCGCGAACTGGGAATTTTTCAGTTCGATTTTTGCGTGTCATGCCAAAGACTTCACTCGGGAAGGGTTGTCAGCTGAAGAAAGTGCTGACCTTATGTCTGACACCTTTACTTACTGTGCTGACATCGCCATTGGTCGCGGATCTTTGACCAATATCCGTAGATGTGATTGGTGGAGTGATTACTTAGTTGAACAGCGTAAAAGTTATCGTAAAGCGCGTAGACACCTTAATAAGCTTAAAAAACGTAAGATTACCGGAGATCTGCTTACTATTGCCCTAAGTACTTTTAGAGTTGCCAAGTCACGCTACAAAGCATCGGTAGAAAAATCTAAAGGAAACTTGCTGCGGAAAATCGTTGATAGACTTGAAAAGGAAGGTCCTTGGTCTCCCTTATATCACGAGTTAAAGCAAATAGATCAGTCGACCTTGCGTACATTGAAAATATTAAAATTAATGGTGAGCACACCACCGGTATCGAAGAAACAACGGAAGTGCTACTTAATACTCTTATACCTGATGACTCGCCTGTACACGACAGCGACTATCATCAGCAGATCAGAGCGTGGGCTTCTGTGCCGCCTGAATCACCATCGTCAGATCTACCATCCACTGACGAATTCATAAACGTTGTCAGAAAGCTACCGCTCAACAAATCTTCAGGTGAAGACAAAAGAAGCGTGTAAAACAGCGGCCGACGCGATCTTAACTGTTTTTAACCGATGTATTGCTGAAGGCGTTTTTCCTCGTAACTGGCGCCGTGGTTTTGTACGAATAATTCCTAAGAGTGGCGACAAGCCCCCGGACGACCCTAAGTCATACCGGCCCATTACACTTCTACCATCCTTAGGAAAACTCCTGGAACGCCTTATCGTTCCACGTTTGTTACCGAACGGACCTAAATTTCATAATAATCAATTCGGTTTTACTATAGGTAAATCTACAGTCGACGCGGCACTTTCTGTTAGAAAAATCGTTAATTTTTCAGAGCACAAATACGTAATTGGGATCTTTCTGGATATTTCTGGGGCTTTTGATAACGCATGGTGGCCCATGCTATTACTAAAAATGAAAATTCGTGGTTGCTACAAAAACATATATAATCTAATTTACTCTTACTTTTTTAATGGTTCTGCAAAACTTAAGCTTGGACATTATTCTATGACTAAAGCACTATAACCATGGGATGTCCTCAAGGTTCAGTTATCGGTCCTTATCTTTGGAATCTAGGTTTTGATGATTTTCTCGCGATTCCGCTTCCAAGCGGCTGTTCACTAAGGTTATGCGGACGATGGCCTGCTGCTCATTCAGTCTAGTACTCGAGCTGGTCTTGAGAACTTGGCTGACGCTAGCCTACGTTTAATATCTCAGTGGGGTACTCGCAATCGTCTCACCTTCGCACCACAAAAAACCTATCAACTTATATTAAAAGGTAATCTCAAATCGTGGCCCAGTATAAAATTTGATAACGTCCCGGTTAAAAAACAACAATCAGTATGCTACCTTGGTCTGGTGTTAGAAAAGAACTTTTCATTTATTGAGCATATTAAAACAGTAGGCGAGAAAGCTAAAAGAAACTTTTATGCCTTGACGAGGATATCTAAATCTACTTGGGGTCTTTCATTCTTAACCCTCAAAACTATTTATGGGGCTACCTACTTGGGTTGCTTGTGTTACGGTGCACCTGTTTGGGCCGATAGAGCTACTATAGGGGCGGCACGTCGGAAATTGCTTCAAAGTCAACGTTTGGCTTTGATATTTTTATGCAAAGTGTATAGGACGGTTAGTACTGAGGCCCTACCAGTACTTGCAGGTGTGCTTCCAGTAGATCTTGAGGTGCAGCGACGTGCTGCAATGTACTACTCCGCGCGGGAGGCCATGGACACAAACTTTGTAACACAGCGTGACCTTAATAGAATTTCTAGATTACTTAAACCGCAGACTGAAGTCTGGGAGGAACTTTTATCCGAATGGCAGAGTAGGTGGGATAATTCCACTAAGGGCCGACACCTCCATCTGTTCTTTCCATCCGTTCGTGAGCGGCTGGCTAGGACTTGGCTGGAGGTGGATCACTGTGTTGCCCAATTTCTCACAGGTCATGGCAATTTTAAGAGTAAATTATATTCCTTTAAACTAGTTGCTTCGCCTTTGAATGTGTCAATGTTCTGCATTGGGCTGTGAATACGAACAATCTGCACATCACATCTTATGGGAGTGTGTTCTTTGGGAGAATGAGCGCAATATAATGTTGGATAGTATACAGGTTACATCTGGTGTCGTTTACTATGCGGACCTTGTGGAAACTAAAACCAATTTCCGTGCGTTCAAGCGCTTTTGCCATACCTATTATTGGAATCAATTGTAACAGCTCACAGTTTTAGGACCCAGTAATTTTACTACAAACTGTATTCCGTGGTGCTAGACAATCTGGGCTTCTCCCAGTTGTGATTGCCCCTTTGTGCCTATTGGCCTAGTTCTGTTCTGTCTCCTGCTTGTTATCGAGGGAAGTGGAAATATTTATTTTTCTTATTCCTCCGCAGTTCTTTCTGATTAATTTCGTTGCGGGATCCAAGACAGTTGAATCGTTTCTCCGGGACTCGTCGAGCTTCATTGTTTCGGCGCTTTTCTGGCGGACTCCACTGTTGATTCTGGCTTTCAGGAGTTGCAGTGGTTGGGAATAGTGTGGTGGGATTGTCCCAATTTAAAAAAAAAGAGCCTATTATAATTAAACGTATTTTATCTAAGTTTATCATATGATTCCTCTTTTTTTCTCTATGGTGCAGTAAAAATACAAACCACGTAACGATTAACTATGGAGCCATAATTTTATGAGTACTTATTCTTAAACACAGTTTGATGATTGCAGAATGTTGTTGTGTGCAAATTTTATGGCGTTGTAAATAATATTTAAATTAAGCGAATTATGGAATATAGTTAATAGACGGGACCCCTAATAAGTGGACATTAATTGCCTAAGTAGTTATCTGATGATGATAGCAATAAAAATAACTTGGCAACTTACAAGACTTTGTCTTTAGGTACATACAGAAAATAGGTCAGCCAATCTGCAACATACATTCTTGAAGCTAGTTTTGTTAATGGTAGCAATTATGAAATAAAATTAAAAAAGTAACAGCTAACAGGTTTTTTTAATTATATTTTTCTTTCAGGTTTACTTTAATCAGACTGATACGGGATGCGGAATCTAGCAGATTATTATTTTTACAGCCCACCAGGATTTATTTTTGAATCATCTTTATACTTTTTTTATTGTGTTGTGCCCATATTAAGATTATCACTAAAATTTATTATTTATTCGTGATTCTTAAGCGCCCAGTTAAATTATTTTAATTGTTATTTCTCTTTATAGTTTAAGTGTAAATAAAAATAATATTGATGTATAATAATTAGAGAAATAGTTTTATAAAATATAACACTTATTTTGTAAGGCTAGTGAAAATGTTGTAAAGAAATGTTAACATAATAGTATGCGTTGATTTTATTTATTAGATGAAGTTATATCAATAAAGTTATATTTTTATAATACTTTTGTTATTTATTTTATTTTGAGAAGTTGTAAAGGTTACAACGCAGCTTTATTTTAGCACAGCGAGGCCGAGGCGCAACAGATAAAATTAAGTCCGCCTGTACACTACGTACTAAGAATTAAATAAATAAATGAATAAAATTATCAGATAGAGATGTTGTATATGTCGCAGTCATCTGGTTAAATCAGCTATTTGATTGTATGACTAGCGCGTTCATTGAATGACTAGGCCGAAAGCTGATTAAACAAGCGTCACTCAACGTCCAACTAGATAGCTGATTAAAGCATAGCCCTTTGAACAGAACCAGTCAGGTGATTGTAATTTAGTTCATTTTTTTTCCACTGCCGTTTTTGTTTCAAGAAGGCGTCAAATTAATTAAATAAAATTGGTAAATAAATAGATAATTAAACCAAATCAATTCAAAATTCAAGGCATTTATTTCACTTAGACCATAGGCACTTATGAATTGTCAGAGTCGGTCGGTCAGTCAGAAAAGTGACGCTAATTGCCTGTTCCAAAACGTAGATCTCTATGGAGAAGAAAAATCAATTATAAAGACTTAGGTAAGTGGTTCTCCAGGACCACATGAGTACACTACTCACATACCAGGACCTTAAGAACTCCAAAGGTGCCTATTTACTTGGTAAAATCAGGCGTCCGTCGCTCGCTCAAGACCACGCGTTTTCTGCCTATCGCTTCGCATACCGCCGGCGGTACAACGAACAGCGGGCTGTCGCGCGCCTATATGAGTGCTCGCACGTCACGGTTACTGCGCTGACTATCAAAATGCCGAAACCACGTAATTATTGCGTAATTATTGTGCAATTCCCCTTTTTCCCAATTCTCCTGTTTCCCTTTTAATTTTTTATTAAAGTTATTTACACGGTTTCGGACATTTTAGACCCTAAAATTTAATAATCGGGAATTCAGGGAAGGAAAATTTGCATCAATCATTTTATTAAACTAAAGCTTAGGTGATCAACAAGTAAAAAAATAATTGTTTTTTCTAAAATCTTCGTTTTTTACCATTATCATCATACCACCAACCCTAGCACATTTGCTCGATGAAGCGCTCGCTCATTGGTCGCGGGGCGGGCATAACAATCTCAACTCTCTTTAACGTGCTTATGGTAAGTGAAGTACATTTCTCCTCGCTGCAAACATTGTTATGATTTTGTAGGCTATTATAGCGTAGGTGTTTTCGTTTTTGTATTGGAGTGATGTATCTGCTACGTAGTAACTATTTAGTAATCTGTGGTAAAACATCTATGGAGCTCAGGATCACATCGACAATTTTGTATAATAGTCTGTCTGTGGTAACATCTGTCAAAGTCAAGCTCGCGAGCAACGGTAGCGTCGCTTTTATTGTTGAATTTTATTTGTTTAGTTATTTCAAACGAATTTCGATTGCGTTATAATTAGTTTTTAGTGTCGTTTTGTTAAAATCTTAGTTGATTATTTTTATCAATATGGCTGGGCGAGTAAAAAAGGCAGCGCCCAAGAGAAAAGCCGCTGGTTATAAGATGCCAGCTCCCATTCCTGCTGGAGAAGTTATAAAGGACAATATCTTCAAAAAAGAATGGCGGATAGGTCCGTCTATTGGTGTCGGAGGTTTCGGAGAGATATATTCAGCTTGTGACCACACCTTGAAGGCCAAAGGATCTGATTACCCCTATGCTATCAAAATCGTAAGTAAACTCAAATATAACCAAAACTAACTCTCAAATGTTTTGTTTAACAAGCAGATAATGATGTTCCAATGTGTTTTTCAACAGGAGCCACATGAGAATGGGCCGCTTTTTGTGGAAATAAATTTTTATCTCAGAAATGCCAACAAAGATGATAGTAAGTACTAATCAAAATTTTAAACATATATTTTCCTTAAGTCCCGTATCTTATACTTTATACTTGAATTAAGTAATGTTATGAGTTTGTGGAGTATGTAGTTTATGCTATCTGTATAATTATTCAAGGATTTATGCATTTAGTGGTTTGTACTTGATTAATAATAAGATTCTGACAATTTAAAAACCAACTCTTTTTTGCTACTTGATGAAATTATACTGTACCCAAATACAAAAATAAAATATACCTACTAGTTGTCCCTTGCAGTTTTTCATGTGTTAAGTTACATCTACGCTTACTGTTCTGGTGTGTATTTCTAATGACATCTTCTGTTGATTCTGATTCAATATTACTTTAAAGTTAGGTCTAAATTACTTGGTTATTTTTGCATGAAAGAGTTACAAACGTCCATTCATCTTCAGAAACGTTCACACATTTATATATATACAGGATTGGATGAATAAATGGGAACTTTGTGATTGTTGAGATTGCATTTATCAATGTTATTACTAAGTAATACTATTGTATTATCTAACAATAAGATTAGAGATTATTTGCTAAGTTATGGTTTCTACTGCTAGAAATAATAAATTAAGGTAATACATTTATTTCATACTAGCTTTTGCCCGTGACTTCGTCCGCATGGAATAATAGTTCCCGTTAACGGGGGACTTCCGGGATGAAAACTATCCTATGTCCTTTCTCAGGTCACGGACAACATCTGTACCAAATTTCATTCAATTCGTTTCAGTGGTTTAGGCGTGAAGAAGAGACATTCAGACAGACAGAGTTACTCTTAGCATTTATAATATTAGTATGATTTTCACCAATCTGCAAGATTTCTGCAACAAAATAGTTTGTTGACCCCACATTGCGTGTCCTTGTAAACTGATAATGCAAATAATCTGATAATGTCTTGAAATAATTGTCGTGAGCACTTGTTTCAATAATATTGGAGGTATTTCTTTACCTGAACTAATTAAGTTTTTTCAGAATTTGTTGTCCATGTATTGTGTTACTTTGTTGTAAAACACGCATTTACACTAATGTTCTAAGAGCCATTTAAAAAAATAAATAATGAAGTGGCTTAGGTAGGCTCTATGTGGGGGAATTCTGGTACAAAGGCTTTCTTTTTGAGTTCAAGAAAAATTATTTACTATTTATTTAAAGAAGAGTCTTACTTTAACATTCTTTCTCAACTTGCATTTATATTTATACTAGCTTCTGCCTGTTAGAAAGAGACAAAAAGTAGCCTATGTTACTCTCCATCCCTTCAACTATCTCCACTTAAAAAATCACGTCAATCCGTTGCTCCGTTTTCCCGTGAAAGAAAGACAAACATACAGGCAGACAGACACACTTTCCCATTTATAATATTAGTATGGATTTTCAGGTTGCCAAAGATCCTGAACATTTCAAACTGAATCACATTTTATAACATGATTTTCTAAATTATTTCAGTTGCCAAATTCATGCAAAGCAAAAAGCTAACAAGCCTGGGTATGCCGACATACTTCGGCAAAGGATCTCATGAGTGCAACGGAGTTACATACAGATACTTGGTCATGGAGCGCTTTGGCAAAGATGTGTGGAGCCTCTTCACGGAGTCGGGGAAGTCATTCCAGCCAGCTACTGTTTTCCAATTAGGGTTACAAATGGTAATGTCTGATAATATTTTTAGTTACTGTGACTGTGGTTTGCTTATACATTGAATAAGCCTTTCATAATTAGTAATCGGATTTCGCGTGGGCATATGTATATGTATTCTTATATATATGTATCGATACGATATTATATTAGTATAGATACAAAATACACCCACAAGATAGCAGAATTCTGGAACTTTCTATACCCTTTCCAGAACCAGTTAAAGTTCCTTTATTTCGCTTCATAATTTAGGCAAAACTTTTCTGTTTTATTTTATTTTATTCACAGAGAATAGTACCTACAAGAAAATGCTAATTAGTAATGTGTGTATCTAAATGTATTTATAATGATAAGTAGTTAAACACTTCAAACTTGTCCTTGAATAAGATAATGCCATTAAACTCAACTTGATCCATAAAATAACTGAATATTAAACAATATATTATTTATATTTTTTAAATAGTATGTTTCTTGTCAATGATATTAAAGTAAAAAAAGACACAAACTTCAAAAGAGACACACATTTTGGAAGTCAGTGGCAATGTAAAACAACAATGAGAAGGGAAGTCGTCGACTTCCATAATTTAAATTATTTTTCTGTATATAAGTTTCATGGCTTATTTGTATAGAAAGCGACATACTTTAACTTCCAGTTAGACGTGTTAGAGTACATACACAGCCGGGGCTACGTGCACGCGGACCTCAAGGGCGCCAACATGCTGCTGGGCCTGAAGAAAGCCAAGAACCAGGTGTATCTGGTGGACTTCGGGCTGGCCACCCGCCTCAAGGAGGGCCAGCCCTTCACGCCGGACCCCAAGAGTGCTCATAATGGCACCATTGAGTACACCAGCAGAGATGCACATTTGGGAGGTACTAACATAATTTGTATGACACTTTATGGTGCTTATTTAGTTGTAGCAAATATTATAAGTGTAGTGAAATAATTGTCACCGTCAATGTGATACAAGCTTACTTAAGATCAATTCCGTAGCGTACCCTTGAAACTAGCCGAAAAAGTCAGCTTTTACTTATAAAATTACTAGCTTTAGCCCGCGGCTTCGCTCGCGTTAGAAAGAGAAAAAAAGTAGCCTATGTTACTCTCCATCCCTTCAACTATCTCCACTTAAAAAATCACGTCAATCCGTCGCTCCGTTTTGCCGTGAAAGAAAGACAAACAAACAGACAGACAGACACACTTTCCCATTTATAATATTAGTATGGATAATATGTCATCAATCATTTCAGTACTCCAACCAATAAACAAATTTAAAAAATTAAATACAAACAGTTAAATAGTTAGCTATTCGAGATATGTTTCAGTGATTTGCTAGGGTCTTTCTAAACCATAGAAATGTGATGGGTTTGTACCAATAATGGCTCCTTGCCACACATCTGGATTAACACTTACGTCATTTTTATTCCACCAGAAAAAAAAACATTTTTTTGGCAAAAAGAAAACTATTATTTGTCATGGACTTACTCTTTATGACTTATTCTAGAAATAAAATCTTCCGATACAAATGTTCTGCAAAATTAAATTTTTATTTCCTCTCATAGAGCCCACGATGCGCGGTGACCTAGAAATCCTCGGCTACAACATGCTGCAGTGGCTGACGGGCGAGCTACCGTGGGAGAAGTCGCTCAAACAGCCCAAGACGGTGCAGGCCATGAAGGAGAGCTTCATGAAGAATGTCCGGAGTAACATCAAGTCTAGTAATGTACCTGGTGAGTTGAGGATATTATAGTTTTTAAAGGGTGTTTGAATCTTGTGATTTTGAATACATTATAAGTGTCGTCTATCTGCTTTGCAAACTTATATAAACCCTGAATATTTTTTCTGTTAAATGCCAAGAGCAAGCATATTTGAATCCCCTATTATTATTTGGATATTTTTCATATACTGTTTGGCTATTCAGAAATAATATAGTACACAGGGTACATAAGCTATCATAGTGTTATATCTCTATTTTCACAGAAGCCCTTATCAAATTCTTTGAATACATAAACACATTGAAACCAAAAGATGTCCCCGATTACAAGAAGTGTCGGAAACTGTTCGAGGACTACCTCAAGACTGAAGGCAAAACCAAAAATAGTGTCATAGACTTCTCACCTAAGAAAGCCAGATCACCCAGCAAAGCTAGATCACCCAGTAAAGCTAGGTCACCCAGTAAAGCCAGGTCACCCAGCAAAGCCAAAACAAACAGAGTTCTTGCTGAAGACAGCGACGCTTCTGATGGTGAAGATGAAGAACCGGTGAAGGTTACCAAACAAAATGGAGAAGCGCCAAAGAAACGGGGACGGAAACCCAAGGTTGCGGAAGTAGACACAGAAAATAAGGTCCCAGAGAAGAAGACAACAAAAAAAAACGTGAAAAGGAAATCGTCGGAACCAGCCGTGCTGGTCAGCGTTAAGAAGACGAGGCTGAACCCGGTGGCCACGCCACCCGCGAAGGACAACCACACCAACATCGCCACACAGACCTCCGTTGAGAAGCTGAGGTACAGTCCTAGAGTCAACTCCTCGAGACACGTATCCTTCGACAGCCCGATCAGCGAAATTGTTGGCGAGAATCACAAAGACAGTCGATCCATCAATTCAAGTGGAGATATATTCGACGATTCCTTTACTATCAAGGAGGTGAAAGTTAAAAAACCTAAGAGAAAATTGTTGTCGAACGAAGAAGTAGTTGTAAAGAGGGTAGTCAGGAAAAAAGTGACTGCTGTTAAGAAGCCAGGTAGGTCGTGGAAAGATACGCCTACTGTAGTCAACGGTCGGTCGCCACCCAAGTAGGTTGGTAGTAATATATTATAATAATTATGGTCACATAATACTTACTTTTTAAACTCGCCATTGGCTGTGCATGTGTGTTATTGAGTGATGGTCGGATACGTTTTCTCAAATATTGAGAAGTAAATCCAATGCGTAGCAAGCAAAAAGGCTCAGATAGTATTACCCTTTCTAAGTATCATGTAAAAGTTTTTTAACAATAACATATCATTGACCTTTACCTTACGCAATGAATGTTCAATATACTGATGCACAACCAAACATACAGAATCATTTGACAATAATTCGTTATAAATAGTGCCATTAATCAATGTAATCCCACTAAACCAGCTTTAAAATATTTCCATAATCTACCAGATACCTTATGAGTTTGATAATTGGCTAAAAAAACTTCAATTTGAAATATGGGTTTGCCATATTAAAAAAATTGGTTACAAGTTAAAACTCTGCAGTGTTGGCCCTTTACCAATCCCTTAAATACTAATTTTACTATACTTTTATGTTAATTTTAATCATACCATCTCAAAAATATCTTCACGAAATTATGTCTAACCTTACTTTCCGATGTATTACTCTAGTTCTTGATTAATTCACTTCATTTAATAAGTAATATTTAATATGTTATAGAAATATTTATCTAGTATGCTATATGTGATAGGATAATAATATTACCTTATTTATATCGTAGATCCATTTTTATAAACTTTTCATACAATTTGAACTGAACTTAGAGTACTAGAGAATCTGTAATACATGTTTTAATGCTTGCAAAAATAACAAGCTATTTAATTCTTTGATTATTGTTTTTATTTCTACTATAAACCAGTACATGAACAAAACACGACGCCGACACTTCGTGTGCACTAGTTTTAGTTATTATGTAATGTATATTTATAGTATTTTTAAGTTTTATATTAATATTGTATTGTATATGTTTATATGGGCCTTGATGCCTGAAACAAATAAATAAATAAATAAAACAGTACTTAAGAGCACAAATAAGTTAATTTTCCACCGTAACATCGTACAATTTGTATGTAAACAATTTGTACCTTGAGCTATAGTTTTAAGAGTCAAAATCCAATGTGCGGCATTTTGACGTATTCCGCAACATTAAATGTTGCTAGAAAAATAATGTTCTGCAACTTTGTTAAAAAACTACCAAAATGTCAGTGCCATTGGATTCCCCACCCAATTGATACTTACCCTGTTAATATTATAATTATCATAATTGAGAACAATATTAATATTTTGCTGTATTTGTTGACAGTTACCTCACTAAAACAGTTTGCAATCGTTAGTGTTATAGGATTGTTGTGAGAAATTGTTAGAAAATGGCTTGATTATGGAGAGTTCATGTGATTCGTTATGTTACATTACTAACATGATTTAATTGCGTTACGGCGGTTTAAATCTTATTTATAACTCAATAAAGTTGACTTTACTGAGTAGCAGTAACTTCACAGGTTTTAATAAATTAAAATAATGTAAAGCGGCGTTTACTTGCTGTGCATAATATTAATTTTAGACTTGTTTTCGTACTATGCCAGTCTGTCGTAGGAATATGTTGAGATCGTTAAGTTTTAACAATAGTACGTAGTGTTTTATTAGAGGCACTCTGTTTTAGTGAGCGGGATGTTGGTGTTGATGTGCATTTGTTTTAATTATGCGTGATTAATTTGTAATTATTATGTAAAATAAACAGTATTTCTTAATTTCTTTTGTTTTATTTTGAGTATGGCATATAATGCAAAGTCCACTGAATATTTATTTTTATTTTTCAGTGATATATTCCAATAAGTGTTTACTTAAAGCGTAGCGCGCGGACCAAATAAAAAAGTGACAACAAAAAATCGCGCGAAACGCATATCGTGCGCTGTCGACGCTAAAACGAATTTATTTATATTTTATAAAAATGAGAGTATTTCTCAATTATTATTAGTGAAAACATACAAATAGAATAATAATCGTACCTCCTATTCTTATTCAGTATGTACATTTATTTTTCTCATAGGTAATCAAGTTTGTGGTTATTTCAACGCCAAGTGACGAACTTTGAGTCCGTTGATTCTCCATAGAATCCTTCATTGCACTGAAATAAAAAAGCACTCTGTTAATATAGTTCTTTGGTAATGAAACTACATTAAACTTGTACTTTTATCGTTTTACTAACACATTTTAGGCCAGGTGATAGTAGTATATGATATTATAGATGTAGTGTTTGGCCCTATTGATTTGTAGGGTGTACACTTAAGACTTTTGAGCAAGATGGCCCAGATTGGTTGATCGCACTTAACGTTCGAGTTTATGTAGATTGAATAGATTCTTTCTTTACTATTTATGGGTTTTATACTAATACTACAGGTAAGTATAATAAAAAATAAATTCGCAAATCCAAAGCTTTTATTTTTCTTTTTATTTACAATAATATGAAAGTAAACAAAATTTAATGTACCAAAGAAATTAGATTTAGATATTTTTTATATAATTTAACGGCGGACACGCCGACCGAGTGGCACGCATCGATCAACGAGTCTATAAACACGATTGACATTGTGATATTTTTAAGTGCTCTGTCTTGTGACTGCGAACTGAAGTGTAGCTGTTTCGATGCAAAGCGCGCGTGGCGAACGCACTAAGCTAAATTATTTTTTAGAAAAAAAAATGTTTTCAACCCAGTTCGCAAGTTACAAGTACAGGGGTCGCGAACAACGTTGCAAGTTAGAAAAGCTATAACTACAGCTAGTATTAACGTACTCAGTGTGGTGTTGTTCACTATATCTAACATTGTGATGCGCGCGCGTCTCACGCGCCACGCAACGATACGTCACATTATCTACATGGCAGTAGGAGCGGCTAAGCTATCATCGACTAAAACACAAAACGGTAGCACCATTTGTAAAAAAATATAATTATTTTTTTTCCATTTCAAAACAACAGAATGCGTCGTGTGATCGCGTCGTGTGACGCCCGCGACTCAGCAAGCGCGTGGCGACTCCAGGTACTACACCACTATCATACAAACTGTTCTAGACGTTACAATAGTTAAACTTATACTTAAACCTTATAAAAAACCTTTACGCCGTTTACAGGAACATTTTTATGCAAAAATTCTGTTTAACTTGCAATGGGACTAGTATAGATTTCTTAAAAAAACAACTCCATGTTGTGATGACGCAACACGCGGAGTTTGGTAAATTATTTTGTATATTTTTTTAATTATAAATATATTAAAATAAGGCCGCATTCACACTAGCTTTCGATGTCGCATATTACAAGTCTCACCAATGTAAATGTAGCCAAAAGCTCCTTTTAGAATATGCTTCGCGTGAAGTGCTCTCGTTCACCTTCTTTGTGACCTTGCTGTGTTGGCGAAGAATGGGCGTGCTCGAACGGACCTCATAATGGCATAGTACAACATCCCAAATGTAAAATAATAGAATTTTTTTATCTATTTCTCAAACATACTGCAACCAACGAGTGTTACAGAGATTAAAAAACACAATCAACTTCAACTAAAAACCAATAATAAAAATCAATTGTTAAAACAATTTGATCAAATCAAGAAAAATAAATTAAGATCGACATTATACCAAAATCAGTCCACGAACATGCCCAGAGCCATCTCCAATAACTTTTAATAACCGGTGATAGTTGGCATATTTTAAAAGGAGATTGTATCCAATGTTCTACACAACGCTATCGTCTGTACCCGTCTATCCTTACACCTATGTTAAACTCAACACTTCTTACGCTATGTGGAATAAAGTAAATGTATAATATACAATATATAATTATGTATCTAAACATGGTACTACATAACTGCGAGGTGGCACTAGCAATCTGCGAATTGGCTTATCTAGATTAACTGGTTGAGATGTCGTGGCTATTGAGATTTTATAAAATGTGGATTCTATTAAAACTTATTAGCATTATCGACCGTAAAATAAGAACAATTTATTTATTAAAATAAAAATAGCATCAATTTTTTACAAAAGCGTAAAATTAGGATTTGTTTTATTTTGCTCACTGGTATGACCGTGTTTAAATTAATGTTGCCATATAATATGTGATTTCAATTATTAAACAATATTGAGATAAGTCAGGTGCAATTCTCGTATTTTGAAGAACATATTTTAATCTGTCTTAAAAATCCCCCAAATATCCCATTTTCGACATCTATTGTGACTAGATTTTGATGTTTACAATGACAGGAATTGACCTACAGATCGGTAAATTATCATAAAATAAAATGTTCGACTCTCAACCAGTAAGTGACAGACCGCTCGAACAGAGCGAGTATTTCATCCTAAAAATATTAAAATACAAAATTGTAAACAGTGGCCTGGCCAAATTGTACTAAACTGCTACACAATCCGTTTTACACAACGTTCTATAACAGCGATGAATCAGGACTAATATCGTTTGGGCCCTAGGAATACCGTCTTTATGTCGGAGTTTTCCTTAAACATATTTTTGTCCATAGAAATTAGATATTTCAAATATCAACTTGGTTATTTCATTAAATTGAAGCTTAAAGACAATTTTAAACGGAAATATTTAAAGATAACTCCGACATTCACATCACACATTCCTAAGCGACATACAACTATAATTCTATTTAAAAACAAAAAACTTGTGCTGATTTTCATCTGGCATACTTAAAGCCTCAGATTATAAAACAGTAGGCAGATAGACAGCGCGGAACATTACGAGTGCGGCGAACGTCGAGACATGTGTGCGTGACTGCCACGTGACTGCGCTGTAAGAACACATCGTCTCTGTGTGCGTTCCGGTTGCCAGGATGATGAAAAATTACCCGTAATATTTCATTCTTATCTGTTTATATTAATTAAAATATAAATAATAAAGTGCTTAGGTGTATAACAATTTTATAAAGCTAAAAAGTTTGTTTGTTTGAAACTTGAACGCGCTAATTTATTCTCTTATTCACAGAAAAGGACAGAATATAAAATATTAGTTGTCATATTTTTCTGTTTACTGTTTTTTACTATATTTACTTTATGTTGGCGAATCGACTGGTGTACATAATTTTAGTTAGAGACAAAACATTCACTACTTTTATTAACGAAGACTTTTGACACATACAAGATAAGTACACACACATGATACAAACATACCAACCAAAAAGAAAAAAACACTCGAATTAAATATTCTTGTAGATCGATAATCCTGTGTCCAATAAATATTTCCCAACTTAGGGGTAAATTTTTTCACAATAAAATAGCAACACTGACAGATTTCTGTTGAGGTTTTGTGTTCCAAATAAAATAACATCTAAAAAGGCAAAAATACCCATATTAATCTATAAAAAGGAACTCCATCTTCTCTCTTTTGATTTAGGGAACAATTTTTGCAATGTTTAAAAACAAAAGACGGCATCATTCTCGAAAATATGAATATTTTCTGTGACATGTTTACGGCGCGACGCTTCGTGCCGTACTGACTCGAGATTGTATTCGCTTTTGGTTTTGTATTTGCTTTGTTGACCTCACTCGTGGTGTTCCGCGCTATCTATCTGCCTTGTGTTTACTAATCTGAGCTTAAAGCTTACACGTTGCAGTACAATCAGAGAGAAAAGTCTTTCACGTTTTACACGAGACTTCTCGCTAATACGCGGGAATAAATAACATTTTTTTAATATAAAAATTTGGTGTTGACTCAGTCACGCAATATTATACAGGTCCCATTACTTCTTTAATGAATCGAGCGCGGGCAAAGAAAGCTTTGTCTTCTAATACTACGTTATATTGGTTTTAGGAAGTATTTGAACACAGGAGGCTAGTCAATTGTTTTGTAGGAATGTAGAACATTCTGTTTTTTTTATTTCGTTTGTTTTTTTGTTGAGGCGCGTTTGTTTTTGGTTTCTAGAGTGTGCTGAGAAAAGTTTTGCTGTACCTACCAGAAACTTTTAATCGGTATACTTAACAGTATTATTAACTCATTTGTGTACATTTCTTGTAAGCTTTGTAACTTTTTGGATGGCATATTGACCAAATAAACATAATTTAAAACTTATACTAGGTATAAAAGTAAAGTGTAATTCACCCTCAACAACATTCAATTTACACAAACTTTTCTCAGCACACCGTCTCTATAATTGCACTTATTTAACGGAATTCATCGAAACTCGAACTATTATACAACGATCGTCTACACTATGTCCGTAAGTAGTCGGCTAACGATACAATTTCATCTACACGACAACGACAAGCGCTGTCGACCCGTCTCTTGTTACTGAAGCTTCGCGGTCACTGTTCAACATACTTACATCGCGGTTTTTCAAATAATAACGTGTATGTATAATAAGCAAACAAATAAAGAATTGTTTAAGTGTATGAACATTGTGTTTTGAGACACATTTGCAAGCAATATCACTCTTATTGCATCAGGGATATCGCAATACCAATCTTATTGCCTCAAGGATATCGCAATACCAATCTCATTGCCTCAAGGATATCGCAATATCATACTTATTGCTTCATTAATATTGTTAGAAATATTCTAAATTAAAAATCGAGAGTCTCTCTACTGCTTTAAACTCTGTACCTATTTTTTAAACGACAGTCTGAAAATCTCTAGTGTGATCAACTATACAACAGAACTCAAAATTAAAACAAATATGTCGGATAAACAATTAAACGAATTAAATAAAGTGAAACATAAAAACTAATAACCTGAAAGTAAATCCTCTTCAAAAACATTATAACATTCGACTTATTGTATATTATTAACGCCCATTTAAAATATAACATCGCAGCGAAGCCCCGTAACAAGGTAATATTATTTAATAGTAAAAAATAATAATCTGTAATATCGAGCTGTGTTTAAAATGTCAACGTTTTTGTTTATTTAAAAATATTCCTATAATAATGTTTCAGATATAAACAGCAGTCATAAGATAAAAACAGATTTGTATTGAACACATAATTTACGTTGAACTTGTTATTTGAGCTTGCCATTTGTGTGGAAAGAAATTTATAAACAATTTAAAAAGTGAATATAATTTTTTTTTTATATACTGCGTGCCATGGAGAGGGATACATACAATCGGGATGACGAGTCTCTCGGTTCAGAAAATATACAAAATTTTTGCTATTAGCCAGTTACTATTGAATATACATAACCTTTTTTGTCACACAAAATGATAGCCTAACATGTCACAAAATCAGGAGGTATGTACCTGTACCTGTCCTAGATCTTTTTCAATGTATGAAAACCCTTTCTCATAGAACCCCTGTACTGTATTTCCTTTTCAATGTATGATCAATGATGCCCTTTCTCTTGTGATGAGTACAATTAAGATTGCTTTGTAAAACAAGCAATTGTAGTAACAAAGTAAAATACTTCTATTTTCTGTTTAAAAATGTACATCAGAAATGTGGTGCATACAATATAAATTCAAATTCTTGGCTAAAACAGTTATGATTTTTGAATATTTCACGAACAGTAAGCTCAAATAACCAAGTCTAATGATAGTCTAAGTGACTGTTAGCTAGACAAGCAATCGTCATGTTGAACACGATTACTTATCAAGCCGTTACGGTGTTCCGTTCGGGATTATTCTACTAATTACTTTTAATTATTACATGAAAACGGATGACCTAAATATGGACATAATTACTTTATATAAGATAACATGTGTTTTGGAATATTAATTTTAAATACAGGCTATCATCAGATAAAATATTTTAATGAATTGATGTCTTGCTTTTAAACAGGTCAAAACTTGCGATGTAATTTTTATTCTACTGATTTTAGCCAGTTAAATATAGAATATACTCAGTTAAATATATTTTTGTTTAGGTATAACCACGAACGGAACACAAACTTGCAGTTAACAAACAATAACAGTGTAGAAATAACATTTATATCGTGTTTAAAATTGCACAGAGTATTCTAAGAACACAGTAGGCAGTATGTCACAAACGAACGTAAACACAAACGTGTATTGTAGCTACTGTTAGGCCTCTCTCACAACCGTGGCATTATAATAATTACGATAAAATTTACTTTTAAAAGTTCACGACGGAACCAACGCGTCAACACTTCACTGATACATTCCCGTGCACGAATATTATATTATATTTCTTAATGATTCTTCCGCGATTGTACTAGAGAGATACACTAAGATCTAAACAAATAAATATTTAATTACAAATGATAATGATAGTGTATTAATTAATTTAGTGAAAACTTTTGGGAGTTAGACTTAGTATAATTTCTTATAGTGTCATATCATATATTTATATAAGTTTGCTATACAAACATATCACTGTAGTCTCATAACAATAATAATAAAAATGTAATAAGAATAAAATTAATAACAAAATGGGTGTACTATTATATAGTAACAGAAGCAAGCGACATCAAGTCTAATACGAGTTGCAGGCGAATCTAAAAGATTGTATACCCAGTTATACATCTTTAAACTATGTATACTATATCATACACTTGTATATTCGGGTATACATCTTCTAGACTAGCCTAGAAGATAAGTGAAGGATATCGCTCTGTATAATATACTATCAAACTGCCTCTAAGATACAGGCTGGCGATGAATGATTTAGCAGCGGTGATCTTATTACTTGCATCCGTTGAGGTGGACCATCTATCATTACTCTTATAAGTTTCAGAGGTACAATTAATTACACCAAAGACTTTATGTTTTAGAAACAAGAATAACCGTTATTCTCTTTAAAAATCATGAATCATCTTAAATCAAAATTTATTTACACATAAGCAATTATTTTGTAAGTCGATAACTAATCAAAGTCTAAACAGCTTTTTTTTTATATTACCTAGCATATTCCATTTTCTTTTTTCTTAATAATCTATCTATCTGTCTGTCTACGTATAGTAGTATGGCCCACCTCAATGGGTACAGTGTGAGATAGCGGCGTGCTGCCGGTGGTGAGTGCATTCCATCAACACTGCGTCTAACGCACAGCGTGCCTACTTGTCTATGTCGATGAATCGTGCCAGGTACACTGAACGACTGGGTGGATAATTTAGTATAGCACAAAACAAAAGATTATGTGAGTTGGACAAGCCTTTTGAGAGATATTTTGGTATTGGATACCACATGACAAATTGATTGGTATACTTTTTATAACTTAAAACTGGAGTTTCGATACTGTAGTATAAAACTGTGACGACACATATTAGCTAAAAATTTAATTTAGTTAAAATTTATCGCACTCTCAGGATTAAAACATAGTTTATTTAAATTATATTTGAACGATATGACTATGGAACCAGGCTCAACTCATCGACACAAAACATCAAAACCGCGACAAAAGATTCAGTCTGACGCATTAATTTGACACATTCATAGCTTAACAATACGGCAACCGAATTTCACTATCGCTATGGGCCATTCTGGGCCTAATGTCACTAGGCTTAAATTAAATGGCAGTCGGCTACATAAGTAGGAGCGTCCATATCGCGGTCCGCGGCACGCTCGTCACTCGCAAACAGTTCAATCACATTCAACTATTTGGCTGGGCACTGAATTTCACATAGTTTTAACACTGAGTACGACGCGTTCGGTCCGCGGGACCTTTGAACGTCGTCGTGGTGGTTCGTTGAAACTCGCGCGTGTAGGTTCGGAGCGTGCACAGCGTGGAGCGCGCCTACGTGGCGTCGGCGGCGTGCAGCTTCTCGCTGCGGATGAAGTCGATCTGCGTGTAGGCGCGCTGCGGCGGCGCGGCGGCGGCGCGGCGCGGCTCCAGGTCCAGCGCCGCGTAGTTGAGCGGGGCTCCCGCGCCGCCCGCCGCCGGTGGAGACACCGGCGCCGCGCCGCCCGCCGAGCGCGCCGCCTCCAGGCTGAACCGTGCAGCCGCGCCGCCGCCCGCCAGCACTAGCGTCGCCGTAGCTGTCGTTTCAGCTGAAGGAAATATCGAATTGTCATTTTGTGAGGTTTTGGTACGTAGTTAGAAGGGATAGAGGATAGTAGGTTATTAATCTAGAAAGAAAAAAACTATGTTAAAAAAGTGAGTGTGTTTCTCAATCCATAAGACTCCTGAACGCATCGAAAGATTTCAAGGTGTAAAGGGAAGTCAACGTATTTTGAATATTTGTGAATAATCGTTTTTTTGTGATTTAGGACAGAAGGGACAAAGGTGTTTTCAAAAATGATAACTAAAATAAAAAAAAGACGTGTTGCACTCGGAGACTGACACGGCAAAACTATTGCATAGCATTTTTTATCAACTTATGTAATTATATTAGTAGGGATAATTATTATTTTATTTATTTTTTACTTTTTTCCTCCGGCTTAGCAGTCAGAGCCACTAACCACTGGACTAACAGGCCCTTTAGAATCACCTCATCATTGAGAAATATGACGGCCGTCATCTTCGATTCTCAAATCAACCTCATTTTTAGGGTTCCGTACCTCAAAAGGTAAAAACGGAACCCTTATAGGATCACTTTGTTGTCCGTCTGTCCGTCCGTCCGGCTGTCAAGACCTTTTTTCTCAGAAACGCGTCGAGATATCAAGCTGAAATTAATATCACATACTCGGGTCTGCTATCTCTTAAAGCAGTGAAAAAATCAAGTTTTTAAATCAACGCAATAAAAAGATACGGCGGTTTATATTGGAAATTTGGACATTTGCAAGGAAATCAAAACCTATAGGGTACTTCCCATTGACCTAGAATCATGAAATTTGGCAAAAAGCAAGGTCGCATGTAGCACAAGTAAAGGGAAAACTCCGAAAACCGTAAATTTGTAGTTAGTTCACACCAGGCGTCCGTCTGTCCGTCTGTCTGTCAAGAACCTTTTTCTCATAAACGCTTCGAGATATCAAGCTGAAATTAATATCACATACTTAGGTCTGCTATCTCTCACAGCAGTGAAAAAATCAAGTTTCTAAATCAATGCAATAAAAAGATACGGCGGTTTATATTGCATATTTAGACATTTTCAAGGGAATCAAAACTCAAAACCTATAGGGTACTTCCCATTGACCTAGAATCGTGAAATTTGGCAAGAAGCAAGGTCATGTAGCACAAGTAAAGAGAAAACTCCGAAAACCGTAAATTTGTAGTTATTTCACTAAGAAAAACAAATTAACGGAACCCTCGTTGCGCGAGTAGAACTCGCACTTGACCGGTTTTTTACCTTAGCACCCCAAAAAAACCATGAAAACGACACCTATGACGGTTATTGTGAGATATGTCAAGGCCGCCATCTTGGATTCTCAAATTGACCTCATTTTTGACCATAGCACCCCAAAAAACCATGAAAACGACACCCATGATGCTCATTGTGAAAAAGTTCACGGACCTTAGCACCCCAAAAAACCATGAAAACGACACCCATGATGCTTGTTGTGAAAAAGGTCACGGCCGCCATCTTGAATTCTCAAATCGACCTCATTTTTGAGCTTAGCACCCTAAAAAACCATGAAAACGACACCCAAGCGTGATACTTCAAAAAGTTATTAAAAGTTCTGCTATTCATCGATAGATGGCAAAACTAAAAAGTATCACCGCTGTGCCTGTGTGTGTGTGTAATAAAATTTTCGTTACGGAATTTCTGGATTCGGTCTCCACGCTCAAGGCCCGCGATAGAAGCTATGCAATAGCTTAAAAACTCAACTCACTTCTAGTCTCAACAGGGTCAGGTACCCTGGCGATAGTCTTGTTAGCGGTGGGGTTGCAGGACAGCTCGTCGCCGCTGGGCTCGGGCGTCTTGGGCGGCGCCGCCAGCGCCAGCGTCACGTACTGCGGCGACACCGACACCTCGGGGCTGCGGCGCGGCGCGGCCGGCTCGGGGCTGCGCCGCCCGTCCTCCGAGATCTCGCGGACTGTGCTGAGCGGGTGGTGGGGAGGATCCTCTTCTAGCGTGTCGGCGTCGTCCATGGGCGAGGCGGGCGAGTCTAACGACATGTCGAACAGCGTCTGCGAGCCGTGAGGAGTCCGGCGCCGGTCGTCAGGTGACGCGGCCATGGGTGGGGGAGGCCGTGTCGCGCCGATGGCGATGGGGCGTGTGGGCGCGCGGCCGTAGTTCATCTCCACGTAGCCGTCCGGCGTGGGCGGCGCGGCCGGCGCGGGCGGCGGCGTGCGCGCGCGGGGCTCGCCCGGCCGCATCTCTACGTAGCCCGCGTTGCGCGGAGACATGTCCACGTATTCATCGACGTTGGTTTTCGGTCGCGCGTCTATGAAGCTACTCGATGGAGGCGTTCGTGACATCATCTGTGGAAACAAAAACACAATATAAAACAAATGAAAAATCGAAAACATTTCAATTTAGAATTCACGTTCTAACATAATTTTTTAAAATCCTGAAAAGAAATAAAAACTAAATACAGTCACGGTCTGAAAGTGGTTACCACCATAAGGATCACAATTGCATGCACACATTAAGGCCACAAGTTCTAAATGTCTATTTCATGATAATTTGATTGATCATAGATTATTTTTTTCTAATGATATGACAATCAATCGCTTTAGGTGATGGACTGACTACTAAAAAGGTTTGATATACAGAAAACCTACTTTGAAAAACATTTTTTTTAATAAGAATATAAAGAAATAATAAATAAAAGTTTAAAAAAATCTTTATTTAATATCTGGTATAACATCACTCCGCAGCTATGACTAATTTAGTTTTTTGAATAAGAAAGGTGCGTTGGGGTAAGATCGGCGCTGGGGTAAGAACGTAGGAATCAAATATTCCACTTATTTGGGTATATTTTTCAATACTAGCCACATTGCGCAATACGTTATTTTGTTCCGCCCCACTCCGCAGTGACCGCCAGTCCCTCCGGCAGCTAGGACGAGTAATAAAAGGTAAAAGGTGAAACAAGGTAGGTTTTGTAAAAATGAGTGGATAAGATCGGACACATTCTTTTCTTGCATCTTATGCTCCTAGAAGTAGGAATAGATTAAATTGTTGTCCGAACTTGCCCCTTGGCGGCCAAATCGTCATTACACTCTCAAAAAAAGTTTCCTGATTTTACAGGCTTCTCAAACAAAAACTGTAGTGTGTTCATAAATGAACTAATATTAAAATTACGCTTTGATAATTCATTATCAATTTCCACCATTTCTCAAGAAACAACAACATGCTTGCAACTACTCGAAAATCCGTCCGGTATTACCCCAACGCACCTAATATGAAGAAAAAAACTGACCCCCGCGGTTTTACCCGCGTAGTTTCCGTTCCCTTGGAATTAAATAAAAGACTTTCCTATTCCCTTGCTCAGGCTATAGTATAGACTAACTCTGTACCAAATTTCATTTAAATCGTTTCGGTAGTTTTGACGCGAAAGCGAGACAGACAGACAGTTACTACTACTATAATAGTAGTATGAACTAGTACGGATCCACAGCTACGACCAATTTAGTTTTTTTAAATAAGAATATAAGGAAATAATAAATCAAATCTTAAAAAATCTTTATTCAATATCAAGTATAACATTACTCCGCAGTTACGACCAGTGCATAGATGCAACAAGACACGCGCATAGATCAGTATTTCTAGTATCATTTTCTGGTATCACTCGAGCACAGCGCGATCTATCTCGTAGTAGGCATCATCACTTCTTCCTGAATCATTTCCATGATCTTTTATTTGGTCTTCTTCGCCGTGACATCTTATTCAAACCTCACAGTAAATCACAATAGTTATAATGAATTTCGTGATAAGGCACTAATGATATAAAACTATGTCCATGTTCAAAGATTGTCCCTTGCTCCAGGGTTAAACTTGCCATTTTATTTCGATATGAAAAAAAATATTTCGTAAAATTTTACTCTTGTCTAAACGACGTTCAAACAATATTTTTTGACAAATGTCAATTCAAGAAATTAAGAAAAGAGTTTCAAAGCACTTACTTTGGCACTATACCTGTCACTGTTACACAACTGCCAAACGTCAAGTGTACGATAGAGACGAAACATGGCTAAGCCGACGCCGTTGCTTAGTAACGTCTTTGTTATTCTCGTTGTCTCATTTTGCATAATAACTTCTAAAAGGTAACAAGTCACATGATATGGCATTTTAGATTTTAATGAAAAAAGTGTGATATAGAATGTACTTTCAAAATTGGTAAACCTTTTCAGACCGCGACTTTACATATTGGAGTGAACATCATCATTTTATAAAACAAATACTTTTTCTCCTGCTTCTTTAAGCAAAGTTACATTTTTCAAGAAACAACATTTTCCTTTCTTTTTTATAAATAATTTAATTTGTACAAGTATTTTTCTGGCCTAATTTAAATACCAAGTCAACTTTTAGTTTAGCATAATATATTTATCGGAGTACTCACACTCACCCTGTTGGCGGGCGAGTTATTGGAGAAGTCAATCTCCATATGATCGTCAGTACTAGCGGGGGCGCGCGCGTGGCGGGGCGGGCGGGCGCGCGCGCCCACGCTGTAGGCGCGGTGGCGCGCCTCGGGCGCCGGCGGCCCGGCCGGCCGCGAGCCCACGCTGTACGCGCGCGGCGGCCGGCACTCCATGCCGATGTGGGACGTGGCCGGTTCCAGCTGGTACTCGCTGTAACCGCATAACGTGTAACTGTTACAGTCTTTCAAATTATGGTTTTGTTCAGAACTATAATCCAGTGAAACGAACGAACGTTACTCTGCACATTACGCATTGATTTTTGCACTTAAAAAAATAAAGACATTTTTCAGCAAAAAAAGTCTATCAATGTTCCACGGTTTGATGGGGATCAAGGTCTATTCGATGTGTCTTAACAACCTGTACATGCATAAAAAATCTGGCCATTGCAAAGTCTACAGCAATGTTTGTTGCACGTCACATATTCCTTACTGAATACACACATGTACTATAGCTCACCTGAACCGCGGGTCGGTGGAGGGCGTGCCGCTGAGCGAGCCGCTGGAGGCGGACACGAGGCCGGCCACGTGCTCGTGCGGCGCCATGGGCAGGTAGCCCTCGCCTACTGACGACGTGCGCGACACACATGTACTATAGCTCACCTGAACCGCGGGTCGGTGGAGGGCGTGCCGCTGAGCGAGCCGCTGGAGGCGGACACGAGGCCGGCCACGTGCTCGTGCGGCGCCATGGGCAGGTAGCCCTCGCCTACTGACGACGTGCGCGACACACATGTACTATAGCTCACCTGAACCGCGGGTCGGTGGAGGGCGTGCCGCTGAGCGAGCCGCTGGAGGCGGACACGAGGCCGGCCACGTGCTCGTGCGGCGCCATGGGCAGGTAGCCCTCGCCTACTGACGACGTGCGCGACACACATGTACTATAGCTCACCTGAACCGCGGGTCGGTGGAGGGCGTGCCGCTGAGCGAGCCGCTGGAGGCGGACACGAGGCCGGCCACGTGCTCGTGCGGCGCCATGGGCAGGTAGCCCTCGCCTACTGACGACGTGCGCGACACACATGTACTATAGCTCACCTGAACCGCGGGTCGGTGGAGGGCGTGCCGCTGAGCGAGCCGCTGGAGGCGGACACGAGGCCGGCCACGTGCTCGTGCGGCGCCATGGGCAGGTAGCCCTCGCCTACTGACGACGTGCGCGACACACATGTACTATAGCTCACCTGAACCGCGGGTCGGTGGAGGGCGTGCCGCTGAGCGAGCCGCTGGAGGCGGACACGAGGCCGGCCACGTGCTCGTGCGGCGCCATGGGCAGGTAGCCCTCGCCTACTGACGACGTGCGCGACACACATGTACTATAGCTCACCTGAACCGCGGGTCGGTGGAGGGCGTGCCGCTGAGCGAGCCGCTGGAGGCGGACACGAGGCCGGCCACGTGCTCGTGCGGCGCCATGGGCAGGTAGCCCTCGCCTACTGACGACGTGCGCGACACACATGTACTATAGCTCACCTGAACCGCGGGTCGGTGGAGGGCGTGCCGCTGAGCGAGCCGCTGGAGGCGGACACGAGGCCGGCCACGTGCTCGTGCGGCGCCATGGGCAGGTAGCCCTCGCCTACTGACGACGTGCGCGACACACATGTACTATAGCTCACCTGAACCGCGGGTCGGTGGAGGGCGTGCCGCTGAGCGAGCCGCTGGAGGCGGACACGAGGCCGGCCACGTGCTCGTGCGGCGCCATGGGCAGGTAGCCCTCGCCTACTGACGACGTGCGCGACACACATGTACTATAGCTCACCTGAACCGCGGGTCGGTGGAGGGCGTGCCGCTGAGCGAGCCGCTGGAGGCGGACACGAGGCCGGCCACGTGCTCGTGCGGCGCCATGGGCAGGTAGCCCTCGCCTACTGACGACGTGCGCGACACACATGTACTATAGCTCACCTGAACCGCGGGTCGGTGGAGGGCGTGCCGCTGAGCGAGCCGCTGGAGGCGGACACGAGGCCGGCCACGTGCTCGTGCGGCGCCATGGGCAGGTAGCCCTCGCCTACTGACGACGTGCGCGACACACATGTACTATAGCTCACCTGAACCGCGGGTCGGTGGAGGGCGTGCCGCTGAGCGAGCCGCTGGAGGCGGACACGAGGCCGGCCACGTGCTCGTGCGGCGCCATGGGCAGGTAGCCCTCGCCTACTGACGACGTGCGCGACACACATGTACTATAGCTCACCTGAACCGCGGGTCGGTGGAGGGCGTGCCGCTGAGCGAGCCGCTGGAGGCGGACACGAGGCCGGCCACGTGCTCGTGCGGCGCCATGGGCAGGTAGCCCTCGCCTACTGACGACGTGCGCGACACACATGTACTATAGCTCACCTGAACCGCGGGTCGGTGGAGGGCGTGCCGCTGAGCGAGCCGCTGGAGGCGGACACGAGGCCGGCCACGTGCTCGTGCGGCGCCATGGGCAGGTAGCCCTCGCCTACTGACGACGTGCGCGACACACATGTACTATAGCTCACCTGAACCGCGGGTCGGTGGAGGGCGTGCCGCTGAGCGAGCCGCTGGAGGCGGACACGAGGCCGGCCACGTGCTCGTGCGGCGCCATGGGCAGGTAGCCCTCGCCTACTGACGACGTGCGCGACACACATGTACTATAGCTCACCTGAACCGCGGGTCGGTGGAGGGCGTGCCGCTGAGCGAGCCGCTGGAGGCGGACACGAGGCCGGCCACGTGCTCGTGCGGCGCCATGGGCAGGTAGCCCTCGCCTACTGACGACGTGCGCGAGTGCGCCACTGAGCCTGATCCCACCAGTGATGAGCTGAAACAAACGATTTTCAACGTGACGAAAAAGTTTTTACGTGAAGCTCCAAGGTAACACAAGGAATATAATCTCTTAAATGTCATAGAATCAGAAAATGTCCCGCGTTTCTGAATTTTATCAAAAGCTAAAAGTGGGTTTCTGCAGCGTGGGTGGAATTTTCTACTGCAAATCTTGCCATAAAAATAAGGTTTGCTAAAAAAACTCCAAATTACGGATTACGCTTACGGACATTAGTATAAATACTAAAGTACCTCATAAAATCTCTAGATATGTCGCAGCAGTCGGGCTCCTCGGGTATGCGCGGCGTGCGGTACCACTCCGTCACCGCGTCCGCCTCGTCGCGAGACACCTCTAGACCTGCATACATCGATAAGTTGTCATGTCGGGGACTAAATCCGCTGTTTATAATATTCCAATAAAAAAATTCTTTTGCTTGGCGTTAAAATAAATAATTTTATCTTTTCAAATGTGTATAGGAAAATAGAGAAGTCAAATGAGTCAACTTGCACACGAAGGGTTCGATCTGCATTTGGCAAGACAGGTTGACATGACCTTTAGTCAAAAGTTAATGGCATTTATTTCACTTAGACCATGTACTATCGACAAAATTGAATCATGACCCATTTCGACGACAAATTGTTTGAAGCTGTCAAAATAATAAGACTAGACTTGTGACATTTTTTATACATGTTTACGCAATAGGGTATTACACTCTTTTTTTTAAAGTTGTTCAAATACCTCCTACGGTGCTAAGAAACCACTAAAAAAATCCAAAATTTTTATTTAAACGCTAAGTACCCTAAAAACGCTTTTAAAAATTGTATTTTCAAATTTCGCGCGGAAATTTCCTAAAACGGAAAACGCCGTGGGCGTGGTTTTGCTTTGGCGATATGACGTCCTGACGTCGTGTAAATAAACAAATGCGCTGTGATATTTTACATCATTATTATTGTTTTTATCTAAAAAATTAGTTACTGTTCGACTTACCGTTGGTGTGCGTTCCGGAATGCAAGAACACAAGTGTGAAAACATCGGAATAATTGTGAATTCTAGTGTTAACTGATTCAAATTTAAGAAAAACTTAGTTAAAAGTTGTGGGAAGAGTATTCCAACTATTACACCATAAAAACCCGTTTGTACTTTAGTAAATATCACTTTGATGTAAGTACCTATGTGCTTTAGCCATCTAAAATATCTTTCACAATAACTTCCATGAAAAAGCATATTTTTATAATAAAGATCGTATTAGGAGGTTATAAATAAAACAAATAGTGACGTCTAGTTGACACTGTTGACAGTCGACAGCTGTCACTGTCTGTGGTCTGTATTTCGGTGTGTTCAGGAACAGATAAAAAAAACTGAAAACTTTGAATTGAATTTAAAAAAATATTTTCTAGTTTTATGAACTAAAACTAACACTGTTCGGCTGCTTTTTGCATAAGCTACCTCAATAATATATTTTTAGATTTTTTCTCTTATACAGTGTAATACCCTATTGTCGACCTAATTGTATTTGAATGTCTGTAGGAAAATAAGCTTATGGTGGGTCATGATTGCATTTTGTCTATTGTACAGGCACTTACAAATTGTAAAGAATCGGTCAGTTAATCAGAAAGATGACGGTAGTTCCCTATTTTAAAACGAAGGTAGATCTCTATGGAGAAGAACATGCAAAAAAACTCCACGGACAGTCTTTTCAAAATATTGAGTTCTACAAAATGTTGGTTACATTAATAGTGTTGCTTTTACATGCGAAGACAAAATATCATATACCTAAATTAATTCCAGGAAATCAAATATCATGTCATGGCAGTTAAGATTTATGGCCTGTTTCACATTCTACAAATAAGTTCTAGTTAAAATAACTGACAGATAATTTCAGTTACATTTTTGAAATTATCTAGGAGATAGCGTTTATTGCGACATTGTGAAACGGCCGTAAGTCTTTAGAAGTCACTTACCATCAACATCAGGGTATCTCGGCGGCGCCCTATCCACCTCGAAGGACGAACACGCCCTGGAAGGCATACTAACGCAGCGGTTCCGTAGCGTTTCCACGTCTGTAGGCAAACGTTACTCGCACTTACACTACAGTTAATACAATATAAACTTTATGTCCTGAGTGTAAAGTTTAGTTTCATTTGTGAAATTTTGGTTGGAGAGGTAGAAATTTTTGGATTTCGGACGTAGTGTATGTTGTAGAGTTCAGTTTTGTCTGTGTTTTGTGATTGTTATACTTTTGTACATACAAACATTAGGATTGTGCCGCATTCACATTCAAAGTAAAATTAAGGTTCCTCCATTCTAGTTTGTGAATCCGGCATGCTATATTGGAATTCGAGCGTGCTTGTGTCTTTCGCCAAGCTTCATTTAGTAGGGTGACAAGCAATTGCAACTTTATGGGCATGTGATAAAGCCCAAGTTTCAGCCAGATTTTAATCCCATAATTACCTAATTTTGTTCAGTGTTTGGGTTTTAGTTCGAAGAAGAACTACAGGGGAAAATATTCTACATATCGCATAATTTTGTTAATATCGACATTAAGAGCAAAGCATTAGAATATGTGAACATAAAGAAACAGAGAATTTGTAAAAAAAAAGAGTAGAAGTTACCAGCTTTGAGAAATTATTGGTATAATAGTGAACCGATATACAAATAATAATTAAGAACTTATTAAAAAGAACGCCAAGAAGCAACTTATTTATACAGAATTTCAATTTTATTCCATATTTTAATTTTATTTTAACGTAGTTATCTAAAGAATAAATAGGCGGTTAGACTTGCATTGATTTACTCACCTGTTTAATCTAAATATTTATTTATAATTAATCTATACAATACATAACTTTAATATTTAACATTGCCAATACAAAAACACAAGAAAGCAGACAGAAAGCATGCACACACACAAAATTTGTCCGTCTGTCTGTCTGTCTGTAAGCGTGCTCACAAAACGCAACGAAAACATTCCAACACAAAGTTGCCAGTTGACAATAAAATTGTTATCTGGCAATACTAGACGAAACAAAACAAGGTTAGTTATGTGCAGTGCAATGTAAGGTTAATATGGATATGCATGAGCATAGGGAGCGTTCATATTACACTAACGAATTTCAGTAGACATTTAGAAAAAATCATAGAATTTTATAAAAAAAAATATTCATTACTAAAGAAACAAAAAAAAAAGTACAAAACTTTTAATTTTAAAGTAAGGACGACGTAATTAAACTTGGCGCGAACTTTGGCTTGGCATTATTCCTATCTCTGTCGCACAATTTTCAAACTATGGGTGTAAAGATAGAGATAGGAACATAACTAAGCCAAAATGCACGCTAAGCATCGCTTATTTATCTCGACTTTACAATTACAAAGCATTACAAAAACATCTAAGATAAAAATATCAGAATACCAATAGCCAAAAAACCATAAAGTGGTATGAACGCTCCCAAAAAATACATACTCTTAGTATGCGCCGGTGACAGTTTATGTAACCGCGTCCCAGTGCTCGCCCGTCGCGACCATTGCGTCTTCTTCGCCGCCGTGTCCGTTCCATTGATGGCTTTACACGACGAGTGAGAGACGCCTTTCTCAACAAGCACGCGATCTACCTCTTCGCCGGTCAAAGGCTCAGATCTCGTCCGTCCGTGAGAGATCCTCAATGGCTCTTGGAACAGAGGGTACCCGGTCGGGAGGGACTCTGTCCGGTGATGTTTGATCACCCGTACTGGGTTTGGGTTGTCTGTTTTATCAGTTAGTGTGTTATTCTGGTTGTCGGCTGCGAAAGACAATGATAAGCGACAAGTAAAACATATGGCACCCAGCTCACCCGGTGCGGTTATGTATGAGATGTGTGAACGATGGCGGTTTGTTTAGCTTGACACATGGTCTATCTCTTATTTATTTAGCAATAGTGTCAGTGAGTGATGGTTCTAATTTGAAATTTTCCGATTCTAGCAGCTAAGTAATCTGTTTAGCGCCATTGACCACGTTCGGTTACAATGTTTACACAAAAATGTGGCATATTATTATTATTCGTCATTTTTTCATCGCTAAAAGAAAATAGCTTTATTTTCCAGCGAAACCTAACATTTATTTTAAGATAAATATGAACTTTTTGTGTTTTCTACAAGTGTATTCAATTTATTTTTTTCTGGAATGTTATTTAAATATGACTTCTGGTAGTATGAAGTAAATAATTTCAATATTTTCCGTATGATAGATATATACAAGTATTAGCAATTTAAAATACGTTATCGATAACAAGAATATGCCACATATTTACAAAATAATGATATCATGAAGATTGTTTGGAGTCCGGCAAAATTACAAATCTACCATACATTATTTAGCTAGACATTGATATTTTTTAACAGTTAAACACATATTATTCGAACTATCTAGACGTTATACAAAAAAAAACTATAGCAGCAATCAAATTAAATAAAATAAAAAAAAATAGTACAATAATTTTAACTAAAACACAAACTGCACACTTATTTTCAACAACTTTTTTCAATTTCTATTCAAAATTTTGCCAGACCCTGATGTAAACTAACATGTTTATATGGCCCCTCTCCATGTATATGACAATGTACTTGACGCAGACAACACGACAGTCCAATAACCCCACGACATGCGACAACAACCGATCATGATGCTCCGACAATATCATGCAAGCCAAATTAAACCTTAATTCAATTAACATTGAATTCCAATTGATGTTTACGAAGATTATTTGTCCACTATAGCTATAGTATTATGTTTTTATCTTTGTTTTAAGAAGGCGAAGAATCAGCGCTTTTTTTGAAGTTTAAAGAGAAGTGAATGTAGCGCCTAAAATGTAGTTTAAACAAAGAATGAGTACTTAATACTCATAATGGTTTCTTAAATCAGTTCAAGTCGATATCAATAAACACGCATTTCAATAACTCGTCTCAATTCGCTCAAGTGGACAGCACCTTATTAGCGCAAGCTGATGATTTTCACAGCATTCTGAACTTAACGCAACTGTTTTAAGGTTCATATTAGTACGTCGTCATTAAAACTATGTTATTGAACATTGGTAAGCACGGTCGTGCGATCAATATAATAGATAGGCTATTTATAACACCGTAATATTGAAAGCTTTTCGTAAACTTAATACTGTTATTTCGGCTGGCAGATTGTTAATCAAATTGGGTCAATAATTCCTATGTCAAAGCTCATAAAATACTCAATAGTATTCCAATTTAGTACAAAGTTTCCGCAGAAAAAAGAAAAAAGGTATTGTATCCAAATGTTTTGAATTTTCAATGAATTCCTAGACGGCATTAACAGTACAATTTTCTCGTATTATTGACCCTAAAAGCTTATATTACAAAATTAGTACAGCGCAAATTAGTAACACTAAATATTCGAAAGCGGGGCAAGCGGCTGGTTACGTCTGGTTTTGACACAATGATAGTCGAATGTTAGAGACAACACAAATAGTGAAAACATCTGTAAAAAAAAATTACAAAACAGCTGGACGATTCGGTGAAAATCGCCTCCGGAATTGAGTGAAGTGAAAATGACATTATCGTTTAATCCCTAGCATGAGGTAAGATGACAGGGTTGTCTATTGTTTGCCCGAAGATTATATGCCATAATCATCATTTTCCCGAATTTCATTTACCCGAATTTCATTTGCCCGAATGTTTCATTTGCCCTAAAAGACATATGACATACTTTTAATTGCCCGAATTTTAGATACCATAAGATACGAATGCCATAAGTATTGTTTGCCTTATTTTTATGTGCCATAATAACTATTAGACATAATATTTAAATGGCATAACTTATTTATTTTGTGCATGGTTTTTTTTCTGTGCATGGTTGATGGTGGGCTAGGTCGACGGAGCCCCGCTTCGCGGGGCTCCTACTTCTGTGTGGTTTATAAAATAATAACCACGAAGGGGATGGCGGGGTCTATTCGCTCGCTTCGCTCGCTCACACGACACCGCCATCCCCTTCTAACCTAACCTGTCCGAGTCGGGATGCCCTAAAGTCCCAATTGCATTCAATTTCTCTTGATATAAACAACCGTTACACACCCAATGTCGATGGCAAATTATGTTATGGCATATCATAATTATGGCATGTGATAATTAGGGCACGTGATAATTAGGGCTTACAATGATTATGACAAATGATGTTATGGTAAGTGACTTTATGGGAAACAATGATTCTGGCACGTGACTAATATGGCAAATGAGAGTAGGGCAAATGAGTATTATGTCGTATGATATTATGGCTGTTGACTATTATGGCAAATGATATTAGGGCAAATAAAATTCGGGTAAACGGCGGTATACCAAGATGACAGACCAGCCTCAAACTCAATTTATAAGTTCATCAATGGAGGTTAATATTGAACACTCAACAGTAAATGGTAATTTACATAGAATGAAGAATTAACTTTAGGAATTCACATCAAATGGTGAGTATTTACAGCAATATTGGTCTATGCGAAATGAGGGGTCTACTGGGCAGGGGACAAAATTGGAACAAGACCGACAGACAGACAACGAAGAAGAACACAATTCTCCAAAATTTATGATCTTATTCATTCTAAAATGCACCCTACTGGTATGTATTTTTTTTTATCTGAAATCTAAAGTTATGATGAGTCAAACATAACATATAGGAAGATCACCAAAACTCACAGATAATGCTGAAATGTTCAGGAAAAAAAGGAACTCTGATGTTTGAAAGAAAACTTTCTACGAGAGGACAAGAGTGAAAAATATCGCCAGTCACATAAAAAAAGGAAAACAGAGTGTAACTATCATTCAACTATCAGTAAATCAAAAGCAACACACGTCCAGTCTCGATCGAACCTAACGTCAGACTGAGCAAGTCAGAGCATACTCGTTACTCATTCATGTTACTGGGTTACCAAATATTCAGATGGTACTGGTTTTAAACATAGTTGAAAAATGGAGTTATAAAGTGTGATGTCCAGGAAAAAAAGCATTTACCATTCAACATAGAAAAAGGTTGAATGGTAAATATTTTATTTGGTTTTTTTTTTAGTAATAAGTTACAACACTATTCGTAAAGTACAAGTTTTTGGGATAAACTAGGATGATATTTACCATTGTTCCTGTGTTAATGGATTCCAAAGTCGCCAAACTTACTTTATTACAGCACGGCTTAAATTTAGTAGTATGTTTTGAGACAGTTTGGGAAATTGTTAATTTCAACCACTGTTTAACGCAACGAGAACTGTAGCTTTTCTACAAAATACTTTTTATTGAAATGGCAACTAACAAAATCAATCACACAACTGACATTCCCCAAAAAAATCAGCCATCCATACTAATATTATAAATGGGAAAGTGTGTCTGTCTGTCTGTTTGTCTTTCTTTCACGGCAAAACGGAGCGACGGATTGACGTGATTTTTTAAGTGGAGATAGTTGAAGGGATGGAGAGTAACATAGGCTACTTTTTGTCTCTTTCTAACGCGAGCGAAGCCGCGGGCAGAAGCTAGTATTTACATAACGCTTATCTGGTGGCCCTTGTAAAATTCATACTAATATTATAAATGGGAAAGTGTGTCTGTCTGTATGTTTGTCTTTCTTTCACGGCAAAACGGAGCGACGAATTGACGTGATTTTTTAAATGGAGATACTTGAAGGGATGGAGAGTAACATAGGTTGCTTTTTGTCTCTTTTTAACGCGAGCGAAGCTGCGGGTAGCTAGTTAATCTTAAGTCCATTACTATTAGATTTTTACATTCATGTTTCAACTGGTAAGAAAAAGTCACATTATGTTGAAACCAGTATCATCCGTATACAGGGTGTCCCAGTGACATATCAATGGTACATATATACAGGGTGTGTACCGTTGAGCGGCGGCGGCGGCGGCTCGTCGATGGAGTAGGTGGCGCTCGCGCACACGCACTGCCTAATGCACGAGCCAACGCACAGGCCCTTCTCTGCAAGAGACAGCCTGCCAGGTTAGCCCTTACATCCTTCATATTACAGTCCAATTTTCTATGACAAGTTTGTCTGACAAGTGCTTTTTTACGTTGATTATGGATATGTTACTACAAGCCTCTTGGGCTTTGACGCATTCGTTAACACAGTATTTTACACTTCGATGTAATATAATTAATGTAACAATAATTTGGTTTTTTTAGATGTAAGGGCTCATTTCTGCTTCTTGTTATTTTTACATTTTACACAAAATTGGTATTGACATAATTATTAACGTTTAAGGTTAGTCACTGATCACTACAAGTATCTAAACTAAATCAAGCATCTAACTTCTACAGGTGATATGAATGCAAGCAAAAAGACGCTAAACTACATGTTCTAATGTTTTGTCAAAGGAAAGTAGCCCTTAAGACGATCGTGATACGAACTACAGACTAATTAAATGAGTTACGATACGAAATGCGTGGTGTTTACATTTGTTTGTTTACGGAGCGAGGTTGAAAATTAGAACATAAAGTGATACAAATGAAGAAACTTTTTAAGAATCTAAGAATTGAAAACTATGTAGTAGACTTATCACCAAAATCACTCACTCGTCTCTTTCAGTCAGCAAATATAAATCAAATTAAATTTAAACAATTTAAGAATAGAGTCAAAAATTGCGTAATAAGGGTATTCTGAAATGACGCCCACTAGGTGGCAGCACTGAGTCGTGAGGTAAAAAAACCACCTATCGTGTCTCGAGGAAAAATTTACAAATATATGGCGGGAGCCATAGTGGCGTAAATTTTTAATTGTCATTGCGAGCAAGACAACAAATTCAACACAAATATCTCGCACGCAATTTCCAACTCTGCCTGCGTTTCATTATACTTTACTATCGATTGTACGTACATACACTTAGAATTTCCCCCCTAGAATTCTAAAAAAACACGTATAAACAATCTCGCTCCGTACCCAAACCCCCTCCCCGTACATTTCCACCCGACTTACCGTTAGTGAGTCCGGCGCGGCCGGCCCGTCCGTCCGAGTACGACTGCCGCCGGGCCGGCAGCGTGTTGTCGCCCGACTTGGGCAACACTATGTGGTCGCGCTCGTTCTCCGTCTCTTTCGCACAGTCGCGCATCGCACTGGGGGGAGGGAGATAGAGATAATGTCGTTTGGCTTATGGAATTGATTTTTAGTAAGTACTTAGTAATCATCATTTTTAATAGCCTATCTATGCATAGATTAGGCTTCTAAATCTTTACTAATATTATAAATGCAAAAGTAACTCTGTCTGTCTGTCTTTCTGTCTGTCTGTCTCTTCTTCACGCCTAAACCACTGAACCGATTTAAATGAAATTTGGTACAGATATAGTCTGGGACCCGAGAAAGGACATAGGATAGTTTTCATCCCGGAAATCCCCCGGGAACGGGAACTATTATTCCACGCGGACGAAGCCGCGGGCAAAAGCTAGTATATAATAACTAAGCCAAAGTGCGCGCTAAGTATCGTTTATCTCAGGTTGAGGTGCTGCCATGTTGTTTGACTTCATTTGAAGTTTCTTGCACGTTTTGCTGTATATATTTTAGGAACATCATCTTTACATATAAATGTAATTTTTGCAAAATAGTGTATAACATTTTTGGAGTTTTTTGTTCATACTTTATAAGAAACCACCTTTTGGAAATTAGATTCAATTGCATTCCTATTATAAATGACCGGTTCAGTTCTTTTATGTGCATCTGGATTAAGAGCCCAAATTTTAAATCTTCTCAAAAGGAAATAACATTTACATAGGGCATTTAGTTAAAATTTAGTAAAACTTAGGGCAATATGCCATGAATTTCTTAAACGTGAAATAAAGCTTTTATGATGAAATAACTAGGGCTCTCAATCCAGACGCCTGCATAAAGTGGCATAGCCTGAATCTCAGAAAGTACTACCTCTGGGCTCATAATTTTTATTTAAGGATTTAGTTAAGAATTTCTTACAACTTTTAAGAAATTCCCAAATATGTAAAATACTATATTACAAGCGGTATATCTAGGGCCCTCAGTTCATAAATGTTTGTACTGAGGAATCATCAAACTAATGGATTTATTCAAAGAAATACTTAAATGCGACCGTTATATATTTTACTTAAACGCGTCTGTAAATTAGTAAAAAAGAAATAATGACAAAAAAGTTAATAGTTACACTGTAAATGGAGATTGAGTTTTCCTAAAACGTCTGAACTGAGGGCCAAATATTTTTGGCAGTATTGACTAGGATAAGCCTTCTACACTACCTTACACAAGGTTAAGTATTTTAACTAATTCTTAATTAAAATCTAGCAAAGCGTCCATTACTCTAAATTTCGTACTTTTAGAGATAATTAAATAATATTTTTTTATAGGAGGAAATTCTGTAGGGTAGATATAGTTTTGTTACTTTTTGAGACTAATCAGCATGTACCCTCACACAAGCTGTTTCTTAAACGAATAGTTGTTGCTTGAACTGTCGGAAGCGATTACAGGAGATATGTTACCAGGGCCATAAGATATAATTAAGGTTTTCTTGAACACCGATTGATGTATCCAAATGAAATTTAAATGGATTGAAGAACAAACTACTTCCTACAAGATTTGAAATTTTAATTATATTACACACACACAAAAAAAATTTTAATTTTAATTATATTACAGCACAGTTGGTGCGCTGCTGAATATAACGGAAGACATTAGGTGTGCTATGGATAACACCAAGCTCACAGCAATGGTGCTGTTGGATTTCAGCAGCGCATTCAATTCTGTTGATCATGACATACTTCTTGGTGCTCTTCGTGCAGTGAACATGTCCTCTTCGGTTCTTGACTGGTTTCAGTCTTACCTCTTCGGTCGCCTGCAGTTTGTGAAAACAGCCGATGCTAATTCGGACTGGTTGGATCTCACTGCTGGTGTTCCCCAAGGCGGCGTACTCTCCCCATTACTTTTCTCTGTATTTATTAACAACATATCCCAGGTTATCTCTTCTCCCTTCCATCTGTATGCAGATGACTTACAGATATACCAACATTTTGAGTTAACGGAGTTGCCCAGGGCTGTTGAGATTTTAAATAAAGACCTTGCTGCTGTTCAACTATGGGCTAAACGCTTTGGACTTCTTGTCAATCCCACCAAATCACAAACCATCATTGTAGGCAGTAGCAGGCTCAGATCTAAGATAGATTGGGGATCAGTACCTACACTCTCTTATGACAGCGTCACTATCCCGTATTGTGACAAAGTCAAAAATTTGGGCATAATTATGGATTGCAATATGTCCTGGGCACCTCATATCAATAATATCAGCAGACGTATGTTTTACACTTATCATTCTCTAAAGCGTCTCCAATTTTTTCTTCCTTTCAACACCAAAATTATGCTAGCGCAATCTCTTCTACTCCCTATTCTCGACTACGCCGATGTCTGTTTTTTGAATGTGACAGAGGAGCTACTTAATAAGTTAGAGCGCCTTCAAAATCTTGCTATCCGATTCATTTTCAGTTTGCGTAAATACGATCGCGTTTCTGAATATCGTGCTCAACTTAAATGGCTCCCTATCCGTTTTCGCCGTGATATGCATATCCTCACCTTCCTCTACAACATCCTACATGATCCCAATTCCCCTCCTTACTTACGATCCAGGTTCCAACTGCTCCCACCTCCTACTCGCTCTAGGCGCCCCTGTATCACAACGATGCTGGAGGTGCCTAGTAGCAAAACAAATTTCTATTTCCACTCCTTCACCGTGCGTGCCTCTCAATTATGGAATCGGCTCCCGAAAGCAATTCAAGAAAGCCCATCGATTAACTCTTTTAAAAACAGATTGAGAAGTTATCTACTATCCCAAGTATCTGACGCATCATCATCATAGATTCACTACATCACTATAAGGTTAGGTATATATTATATTTATGTATTTATTTTATATTTTAGTTTATTAGTTTATGTTTTCAGTATTTATAAATTTATGTATTTGCATTCATAAATATAGATTTTTAGTCGTTGTTATTATTTAAACACTCTCTTGCACTATGTTGGCCCGTTTCAAGTACAGTCTATCGCAATGCCCTAGGTTGACTGGAAGAGATCTCTTCTAGAGATAAGTCCACCTTTGTAAACAAATTACAGTTAAGTTCTCTGTTAAACAGTTATGTGCAATAAAGTATATTATTTATATTATTTTTTTTTTTTTTTTTTTTTTTATTTTGTTTTGGCTGATTCTTATTTTGAAGAATAAAGATTCTGGTAGGGCTATCGCCTTTTTTCGTATTGCTATTATGATCATGTGTTATTTAGTTAATTATTTGTGTTGTTTACCTAAGTAAATTTACTTTTAATCATAAGCATCACAGACTAGTTATAAATTACGTGTCGTTTTAGTTTAGATATACAAAATAGGTAAGTTTAACATCATTAAAATTTGATTACGGTTTCTCTGATGGTACCTACAGATAGTCCATACTAAATAACATATTACATGCTACTGGCCTATTGAAGCTAATATTGTTAAATATATTAATTACTAATATTTTGTTAATTCAATTACCTACGTCTAATATTTCATTGGTTATTGATACGTTTTTTATTTTATTGTTTCACGATATGAGGTGCTGGCATAGCAAAGTTAGTCGTACACAATTATAATTCTCTATCTGCGCATTACAAGATACTACAAGAACATGTCGAACACTTTGTTTATACTTACATGGAACATTATGGTCACCCTACAGAATTTTCTCCTATAAAAAAAATATTATTCAATTATATCTAAAAGTATGAAATTTAAAGTAATGGACGCTTTGCTAGATTTTAATTAAGAGTTAAAATACTTACCCTTATGTGAGATAGTGTAGAAGGCTTATCCTAGTCAATACTGCCAAAAATATTTGGCCCTCAGTTCAGACGTTTTAGGAAAATTCAATTTCCATTTACAGTTTAACTATTAACTTTTTTGTCATAATTTATTTTTTACTAATATACAGACGCGTTTAAGTAAAATATATAACGGTCGCATTTAAGTATTTCTTTGAATAAATCCATTAGTTTGATGATTCCTCAGTACAAACATTTATGAACTGAGGGCCCTAGATATACCGCTATAACTCTGTAATATAGTATTCTACATATTTGGGAATTTCTTTAAAGTTGTAAGATTTTCTTAACTAAATCCTTAAATAAAAATTATGAACCCAGAGGTAGTACTTTCTGAGATTCAGGCTATGCCACTTTATGCAGGCGTTTGGATTGAGAGCCCTAGTTATTTCATCATAACAGCTTTATTTTACGTTTAAGAAATTCATGGCATATTGCCCTAAGTTTTACTAAAATTTAACTAAAAGCCTTGTAAATCTTATTTTCTTTTGAGAAGATTTAAAATTTGGGCTCTCAATCCAGATGCACATGTTCTTTTTAATGGTCGAAAATGGTGAGACAGTATATTTTTCAACTTAACCATTTACAGTAAACTTTGGTCAGTTATTCAACGTTGAATGTTTGTTGCTTTTTTCTTCCCAAGAAAAGTCCGCCACAAAAGCGCCGAGCACTGAAGCTCGACGAGTACCGGAGAAACGATCCAACTGTCTTGGATCCCGCAACGAAATTAATCAGAAAAGAACAGCGGAGTAAGAAAAATATGTTTGGCATACTGGTAGATAGTAGAGTGCATGCTCTGTGCGATGTTGGAGTCATCAGTGTGCATCCAAAGCTCGCCGGCGCCTGTCGTGGTCTGCCGCCCCACCTCCATGTAGAAGAAACGCTCGGAGTCGCCACATCTAGAACATAACGATAATGGTAGTTTCTTATAAATAGTACACTATTACTAAGTATGTTACTTGCGTGGTTTGTCGGGGTTATGGGACATCCCGCACACGAGAAATCTCGCCCCGGACGAGACATAGATATACCCATGCACATTTTTAAAAGTGGATAGAGAGTGGACAGTACGCCCGAAAAATAATGTCCTGTGTAAAATAAATGATACTGGGATGTCTCCTATTAAAAAGTAAAGAGATATTTTGGCTAAATCGTATATTTTTTTACTAAATATCAGATAAATCTGCAAACCATAAAGTCAAATGACCATAATTATTTAAACAGAACCTTTGGTTTGCGGGATCCCGTTTGTTGTACACAAATATTGAATATATTTTATTGTGAGTTGAGAAGAGAGAGACTGCTCCCTGAATTTGTTTCCGCGTTTTTTCTTAGAGGTAGAGTTAGCTAGGAAGTGCAGGGTCAAACTAGTTCAAAAAATATGACGTGTATAGTGATTTCAAGATCCTACTTGAATAATAAACAATTTTATTTCACTTGCGAAGCAGACGTCGACCTGGTTGATTTAGTGTTCGCCTACCATTGCACTTAAAGAAGTTGCATATGGCCTGCGGGTCAGTATTTTCGTGGGCACATAACCCCAAATGTCTCGAAAACCAAACCGACTTTTAATCTATCTTAAACATATCCGGTTAGGTCGCCTAGTTTAAAAAAAAACGGTTTATCTGTTTGGGAGCTATATGCCTCAGCTATAAATTACAGTCAACTTAAGTAAAAATTACCTCATAGTCAAATTGGTACCGCCGCACAACATTGTATCGTATAAGTTGACTTTTAAGAATATAATATATAATATTTAAAGTTCTGCATAATAGATTGTGTAGTCTTTGTTATACTTTGCGGTTACCATGAAGTGGTTATATTTGACATGTTTTATTTTATTAACTTATGTTTTTCTACAGTATATTATTATAAAACTACTAGCTGCCTCACGCGGTTTCGCCCGCGTTTTTTGTTACTGCTTAGCTCCTGTAGGTCGTAGCGTGAAGATAACAACGCAAAAATAATTTTTCAATTCGGACCAGGATTTTCAGAGATTACCTCCTATAAACAAAAAAACTTTACCCTAATATTAGTGTAGATTTAGCTTTCTGCACTCTTTAAAATGCTTTTGCTCTTTCAAGCATTAACTGTTTTTTATACTGCTCCGTCCGCATTATTTTCAAAACCGAGAGGTACAAAGTTTCAACATACATAATATAGATCCAATTCATAAACTCAAACTACAAACTGCGTATAATAATACATGTCCCATTTGTAAGTACGTACGCAAGTCAAACCTTGTGAGAAAATAAATACATTCATAACAGTACGCACGCCCGGTGCAATTCTGAGTAACAAACGTCATCCGTTACACAAATAAAACAAGGATTCGAAAACAATTATTCATCATTCTTAGAAAAATGCATGTTATTACCTACTTTTGAGCGGTTCATGTGAATCCGTGTTTTGTGGTTAAGCTTAGGCCTTGGACCTCGGTCAAAGATGTAGCGGAAGCGGAGAATTGGAGAACCGAGCGGAGGTTTAGCTACAAAGTGCCAGGCCACACGGTGCGGCAACGCGCCGCACCGCATTACTCCGCACCGCACTGGCGGCCACACGAGCAGTGCGGCGCCGTACGGTGCCGCACTACGCCGTACGGCGCCGCTGCGGCACCGCAACAAGCTCAGTACTGCCATCCCCATGAACTGAGCGGCGCCGCTGCGGCGCCGCTGCGGCACCGCACTGCTTGCACCCCTTCCCGCCTCGTCTGCCTCGCGCCGTAGTCCGGTGAGCCTGCGGTGCGGCGCCGCAGCGGCGCCGGACGTACCGTGTGGCATACCATCCAATTTTATATGTAGGAAACCGTTGCGGCGCCGCTCAGGCGCCGCGCCGGAGCCGCAACGCACCGTGTGGCCTGGCGCAAAGGCCCATAAATTGGGTTACCAGAAGGAAAACAAATTCGCGAAAGTCTGAAGGAAAAAAATAAAAAAATCTCCTGTCTTGTCTCATGTCCAAAAAAAAATGTACCGGATTACCCGAATTCTTTTTTTACAGAGTAAAAGTGGACACCTAGCCGCCACTGAGCTTTTAAATCGAAAAATTCATCATTTGACGGGCCTGTTGGTGTAGTGGTTAGTAGCCCTGACTGCTAAGCCGGAGGTCGTGGGTTCGATTCCCACCCAGAACAAACTTTGTGTGATGAGCATGATTGTTTGTTCTGTGTCTGGGTGTAATTTATCTATAATATGTATGTATTTATAAATTATATAAGTATGTATATCAGTTGTCTGGTTACCATAACACAAGCTCTAAGCAGAGCTTAACTTGGGATCAGATGACCGTGTGTGAGTTGTCCCAGCATATTTATTATTATTATTATCATGATTAATTTTAATTAATTTTTTTGAAATATTTGGCAAATTAAATTAGTTTGATGTATTCTGTTTACCCGTAGATGCATCGAATCGCCCTATTGCCGTTTAGAGCGAATAAAACTTTTTTCATTTCTCCTGTGTCTTACTACTCCGCTAACCTACGGGGTTGCAGCGTGAAGTTATACAGGGTGTCCCACGGCTATGCCACATGGAGGGAAAGTACCTTAAATATTGAAGATAGAACATTTTACTGAAAGAAGACATTATTTGAATTTGAAAAACAATTTAAACTGTACTCTTAGATTTTTAAATAAATACATAGTTGAACCGGGAATCGAACCTGTTACTCGAGAAAATTAATCAGCCTGTAGTTTTATCCTACCGATCGAAAGGCTTTATCACAAGGATTATTTTTTGCTAAATAACATAGTGTCAAAAATAAAAGGAAGACCATGAATTTTAACATTTTTAATACAAAATTAGTCAATTTTCACATGCTCAAAATGAGTTCCTTCTTCTTGAATACAAAGTGATAACTTTTGATTATTTCGTTCCCTGACGATTTTTTGGTCTTGATGTGGTGGATATTTATTTATTTAAATGATGTGTACTACTGAAATGGGTAGATTAATTAGTAATAATTAGTTATTATTGAATTGTATGTCCTTACGGCAATGTAAGCATTTAACTTTTCTAAACAAAATTCACATCAAATGTTAAAATTCCCGGTCTTCCTTTTATTTGTGACACTATGTTATTTAGCAAAAAATAATCCTTATGATGAGACCTTTCGATTGGTATAATAAAACAACAGGGTGATTATTTTTCCTCGTGGAACAAGTTCGATTCCCGGCCCAACCATTTAAATATTTAAATATCTATGAATGCAGTTTAAATTGTTTTTAAAATTCAAATAATGTCTTCTTTCAGTAAAATGTTCTATCTACAATATTTAAGGTACTTTCCCTCCATGTGGCATAGCCGTGGGACACCCTGTATAACTTAACCTGTTTCTTATAAATAAGGCTATCATAATACATAATTAAAGGTAAGGTAGACTGGCAGAAAATTCCTGAGGCATTAAGTCCGCTGTTGTGCAATGTTTTTATTTGTGCATAAAGTTTTAATAAATAAATAATTATTCCAGTCAGAATCTAACAACTGGTAGTTTCAGAGACCGTTTAAAAAACTGAAAACAAAATCTTTAGCCTTATTAAAGTTGACTAGCTTAATTGAAAGCGCTAACATTAAAAGAGCGGCAATAAACTAATTTATGTTCAACATAATTTCTTGATACAAGTTAGGACTTAGTTGCAAAATAGCATACGATAAGCCGTTAGGTACAGCACAGCTTACATTCATTTTATCAATAATTACAAACGCAATCAACCGCGACCAACCACTGAACTATCGTCAGTATAGATCTATGTCATAATTATGAGTAAACAATAGTCATTAAATCATTTGTTTATCACCTCTACGTTGGGGGCTTAGAGCCAGGCCACACGGTGCGGTGCGGCTCCGGCGCGGCGCTTGAGCGGTGCCGCAACGGTTTTTTACATACCTATAAAAAGAGCGGTGCCGCACCGCATGCACACCGGACAACGGGTGCAAGCAGTGCGGTGCCGCAGCGGCACCGCTCAGTTGTTTATACGGCATAGGCAAAAGTGCTCGCTCGTTGATAATAATTACATGTAAGAAAATTGCGACGCCGCACTGCTCGTGTGGCCGCCAGTGCGGTGCGGAGTAATGCGGTGCGGTACGTTGCCGCACCGTGTGGCCTGGCACTTATGCGGTAAGACTTCATAAATAAATAAGGACGTAATAATTTTAAACCGTATTTTTTTTCCTTAATTAGAGTTAGTAAGTCTTCGGTCTATTTTAACTAGGTTGACTATGTAGTAAGAGATACACTTTATTTTGATTTTATTATTGCATCAAAATATTGATTATATTTTGATGCACTTTAAGATTTGCGATGTACGTAATTCTGTGGGCAACTAGATTAATTTTTTTGCCTGTGCCTTTTAAATGGTCTATTAGGAATAAATAATTTGAGTTTGAGTTTGTGTTCGATCCCGGACCGGGTTTTTGAGGTTTATTGTTACGAATTCTCAATAGTAGCGCGAAGTTAGAAAATTGCTAGATATCACCCCCCGTGCCACCGAAAATGAAATTGTTAATCCAGGTTGTCATTCGTAGACATCATCACAGCCTTGTCATCACGAGCCAGAAAGTCTTACCAAACTTAGTATCACTCTTCCTAAGGAGTATCGTATTACCGCTTTAAACTGGGCTTTGATAAGTAATAATAGTATAAACTTTAGATATTTTATAGTATAACTCCTTTTTTGTGCCAAATAGCATAAGTTGCACTTAGACCACGTTGCGGCCAAACTGTCAACGACAAAAATAGCACAACACATCCGATTTTAAAATTCCTTTCCAATTATTCAACTTAAAGAAACACGGAAAGGATAGGAGATAATAAACTTAAAGCTATAAGTGACCAGCGAGCAACTGATCGGAATTTATTATATTACTTTTACTTCTTAACATAAAAATGTTGAAGGACATCCCAAAATACCAGCTCAGAATAAATTCTCAACCTTTTTAATATCGTGTATTATCCCGCTCCGATAGCGCTATGGTATTTTCCCCACGCTTAAGGATAAAACCGCAATGGCCCTGAATATTAAAATGTGTAAAATTCTCAGAACAAGTGCTAATCACTGAAATGTAAGATAACTAACGTTTTGCATTAAGTTGAAGGTATATTCAATTTTGTACCTGTTTATTAATTAAAGAGGAAATTGGCTGTAGAACAGGAATGATTTTGAAGTTAGTAAAACAGACTGCAAAATTGCTAATTAAAAGAAACTTTTTCCTTAGAACCTAATCTCAGTAGCCAACTGCCAGGTTCGTGTCTGGTGCCAGATAGAGTGAACAGCTTGTTATAACTAAAACTTTTAGCCGCCAAATACAGATTTTCAGCTTCAGAATTTGGCCGGTCCGACATCTAGGGGGAACGGGCTGCATTCTGACAAGTGGCATTATATAATACTAGCTGCCTCCCGCGGAATGACCCGCGTTAAAGATATAGAGGTATAAAAAAAAAATACATAGTAGCCGATTCTCAGACCTACTGAATGTGCATATAAAATTTGGTAAAAATCGGTAAAGCCGTTTCGGAGGAGTAAGGTAACTAACATTGTGACACGAGAATTTTATATATAAGATAATAGATTGTTTAATGTATAGTATTGACATAAACTAATTCATCTGTTTTAAGCGTCCACCTTGTTCGAAAAAGGGACGTTAGACACTTGACTAACTTTGCTGTACAGCAATGCCATATGCGTGTTATCAGCGACGAGTTACGCGATACGGGATCAACATATTAAGTCGGGTATCCACTGTGTTCTCGAATATCTCGCACCCCGTGTTCCTGGCGATATTTGCGAACCGATGGAGACAACTGATAGAAAGATGGAGATATCCGCTCTGATGGAGACTGAACTGGCGCTCCCCTTTGTAATGGCCCAAAAAGCACCACCGTTGCACGCATAAGGAGCGCGAACGTATCCACTACGGGAGCAGTTGCAGCATTGGTTGTATAAGTTGGAGGATGGTCGCGAATAAAGTGGATACCCGGCTTTACATGGTACATTTTTGAAGCGGATAAACAGTCAATGCCTAGTCTCTTCTTTATCGGTGGTGAAACAGATGCCTTTATGGGGGAAATCCTTACAAATTCCATCATTTTCTTTAGGCGGAAGATCAATCCAGAGAAAATGAAAGGTTGTCAAGGCTCTTATCGATTAAAACCCCGCGGTTCCTCCTGCTATCAAGATTAGGATGTATACAAACCTCCGAATGTTCTTCAAAGAGTACTCGACGCGCTCCAGGATGCCGAGGTCGCTGATGACGTTGTTATGCGACTTGATCTTGACGAGCGTGAGCGTCTTGTCCGTGAGGCACAGGTTGTAAAGACCCTGGATGTTCTTCGTGGCACCCAGGCCCTTCTTCTGCACGTTCACTTGCCATACGTGCTCTGAAATTTATGTAAAAGAGATCAGTTAAAATACTGCCGGCAGTGGCATGATCAGGAGTAAAAAAAAATACAAGTTCAACAGATTTTTTGAATTCAGTATCGTCCGTTCAGGTTTCGTACAAAAACGTTATTTTCTACGGCCATAAGCTGAATGGAGCTGAATAAATATGCGTAATTCCTTAGTAGGACCCCACCAATTTGCTGAGACACTTCTACAACAGTTATTTTTTCTTAATATTACATTTATTCTTTTTATATTTGTTTACTGCCAGGCTCATGTTATTACCATATTAGCGTAACCCAGGCACTCTACTGATTACAAGTGAAAAGGCCTAAAGACCAGGGTTGCCCACCAAAATTGCGTTACGCAGGATAGACAATTTAAGTTAAAGTTTCCTCACGATGTTTTCCTTCACCATTGTCCAAGACAAACCCAGATACCAATTAATTTGTCAGTCCTGTTTTCCATACGATGTTTCCTTGTCTAAAATTAATACAGCCTTAGCACTTTCTGAACATAATGTGAAGTGCCAAGACTAAAATCATATCTAGATTCTGATCAAGTTCACCATACTTTCGTGTCTCGTGTTTGAATTTAAACAAGCCACCCATCTGATGTTTTGTGGTCATGCCGCTGCCGTCACTATCAAAACCCTTCAAACCGAAACACGGCAGTGGTGCTTTGAGGGAGATATAAGTCATCGTCTTCCCAGCCTTATATCAACTATGTTAGAGCCAGGTCCAAACCTAGTCTGAACTAGCCTAATACCATTTTTAATTCCACAAAAATTCCATCGCAACACCACCTGGCGAATTAAATGCTCTTGCCACTATAGGTACCCACAAATACATTTACCTTATTAGTTTAGTAGGCAGCATGGTGGACACAAACAAATAATATTTATTATTTAGGTACCTACCTAAAAGTGCATATTACGGAAAAAAACACTTAACACGGCTTTTCCAAGTTAAAATTAACACTTGTTTATTTTTCCTTTTAAATCTAGGTATTTCGTTTACTTAACATGTATTAATTAATTGTTTTAGGTACCTACTTAGCTTGATTCCGTATATTTGCTTGGCTCTAATCATGCGACTTTGCAACAACTTTGCACACAGATTATATTGGAGTTTTAGCAACGGTAGAACCAAGAGATGGAAAACGGACTTCTTCGAAAGTCACATTGGTACTTGCCCGGATTCGAACATTTCGAACCCACAACCTCTTACACGAGAGGCGGGCGCCATATAAGGAAAAAATATTTAAAGAATAATCCGAACATTTAAAAATTACAAGAACTCAAATACCAAAACAGTTCACATATTTCAGCTAACATCATACCTACATAAGTTAAGTAATTACTTATTAGCAAGAAAATTACGAAAACAAAGATCTAAACATCTGAAGTATTCGAACAAAAACAGCTTTGATACCTCGCAGAGCATTCCCAAGCCAATCTAGATATAACTACACAATGCCTAGGTCATTAGCGTTCAGCTATGACCTAATGACCTAAACAATGATTTAGATTTATTCGTCATCGTGTTTTCATAGTTCTAGAGAACGTTTATAACATTGTTGCGATAAATGGATTGTTACTGTAGAAAAACAATGTTTCACGGGTTACTTGAAGTGGTGTGCATACTCGCCGTGTGTCCCTCTTTTTCCAGTATAAACTGGTATCATATTGTTAAGGGTTTCCGTGCACTGCGAGGTCATCCTGTAGTGGAGACGTGTAGTCTTGTGTACCTCGTTTATGGAGATATGGAATCACTGTCTCGTTACAATTTATAACAAGGTTAATCATATATTTGAGTTCTAGAGGAGTCCATGGATAGAAGTAGTAAAGCTCTTTGAAAGCACATCTAGGAAAGTTCTATCGAAGCAAGGTTGCAGTCGGTTCTAAATAATCACAGAAAATATGCTGAACAAAGAAATAAAACAGACTATAGAACTCAAACAGCAGTCGAGTTCATTAAAATTATCGTCGCCTGTCCTATTCATAGAGCTGACTTAACAGCGTGAAAACTAAAACATCCGGAGCCTATAGCTGATTTGGTTTCTCGCGTACTTTCACACGATGGGCATTCCCAAACCGAGGAGAAAAATCAAGGCGTTAAAACCAGGAAAGCCCTCTAACGGTCCATCGAGTGATTGGGATATTTAGATCATTGGTTATTTATCTATTCTGATAATTTTACTATCCACGTCAACCGACAATGATAGCACAAATATCCAAAGGTTTTTTCTACAAAGTTGATGACCCTTTGTAGTCTCGAGTCGACGTTGAAGTTCTTATTAACATACCTAATGTTAGAAAGAACGGTACACTTTAATTAGTTTAATTAGCTACTATATAAGGTGATTCGCAGATAAACAGTTGTTATGACGCAATTGTTGTTGTTATTGCGCTTCTGTTTACGTGGCCTAGAACGGTGTTAATGTACTTCTGGGAGGTATTTCTTTAGAAAGGTACGGTAATAAACGCAACAAACAAATACATAAGAGCTTAGGGTTGCTATATAGTACACTCGATGGGAAAAACTGTTATGCGGAAGGTGATTACTAGCCGAGACCTTGGTCCGGGAAGACTAAATGTAAAGTTAGTAATTAAGTATCCTCAAGTGGACTAGAATTCCTGGCACCGACCGGTGTATATAGCACCCTGGAGTTGACCGTGATCTGATTGGATATAACCTTCTGTAGTGGACTTCATAGACGAGTGCTAGGTATCAGCGAAATTTCCACCAGTCCCAAATGAAAAAAATAGTGCCTTGATTCATCTAAAATGACTGCCTGGCAGCAATAATTTCAGGGGCAGTCAGCAGGCTATGCTCGATTATAATACATATTATGGTCTATCTAGTGATCCTTTCCAGAAATAAAAAAACATTTCCCGGATCAATTTGTGAATGTCGTAATATCTGCAGATTTCACCTCTAAAATAAACTCAATCGATTTAAACCTTCGAACACACGTGATTCGAGACACAATAGAAAGACAATAGCAGCCCGACAGCCGGCTGTCGCTTGGCCATTGAAAGATTAATCAATCAGTTTTTCCCCAAAATAAGACTAGGTTGACTACAGTACTACACTGTGACACAAACATATACAACACCTATCTGCGTACCCACTCAAAAAGCAAAAGCGTAACACTGAGTTACATGTGATAAGATAACAATGTATCAGCTGATTGTCCTTGTGCACCAACTGCTGAAAGAAATTATTTGTTATTGTAGTTCATTATCATCATATAAACGCATGAACGATTCCGACATTTATTGCAGACCTTCTTCGTGGTGAAATCGATGTTTCTGCACTATCCGAAACAAATTCAAGGTAAGTGTTTGTAACTAGGAGAAAAGAAGGCAAAATGAAAAGGATGCACACCTAATACTTGTGTGGGGTAAAACTTTGATAAAATTCTATCACTCATCAGCTAAAAAAATGGCCATAAGCGTCGTAGACACAGAAAAATATGAACTAATCGGTTCTGCGCATCAATTCGCAACAAAGGTCATTCGATGCGTAGTGCGTAGCCAACGGAACTGCGTGCAGAAATACAAAGCAACAGTTTGTTTACATGAGTGAATGAACAAGGCAAGACCACGGCCGATGTTTTGCTGACATTGTGTTATTATAGAACTGAATATTGTTCATTGGCCTTGATTGGAACCGTGTGTGTAAGTAGAGTAGCATTTTAAGAAATACAACTTGACATTGGACTGTCTCAAGGATTAGTGTTATGTCTTGTTCATCGGATTCTCGCGACCTTCTCTGGGTCATGGATCCATCTTATGGAGAGCCTACAAACTTTACTACACCATTACGCGTAGCTAACTTCTCTAAACTTTTGACCATCCAGAGTCCAGACTTAACTTTCTCAAGTCTAAAATTTCGCAATAACGAAAGGTCAACCCTACACCAAATTCCAATCTTATCATTAATTTATTGAATACTAGTTTATTTAATATACTGAAGAAAAACACGACGTGGACATCTTCAATTGGAATGGCAAACGTAACACAGTATAGGTGCTACACGTTGGCATGTTTGCAGTTCACGTGCCACGATCGGTAAACACAATCGTTACGGACAACACAATAAACAATACAGTTAATCATTGTACTAGTAAACACAAATTAATAAGCAAACAAACATGAGATCACGCTTGACCTATGAGTGGACGACAGTTCGTGTGCGTGCTCTTTAAAATTAAATGACGCCCTTGATCGTATAGAAATATATTTTCGGGTTCTGCGTTTAATTGTTTACGACACGGACAGACGTAGAAAAGTTTAAGTCTACTAGCTTTTAAACGCGGCTTTACCTGTGTTGATGTTCAAACTTCTATCCCCAAGTTTATCTAAAGATGTTAAAGGGGTTGGAATTTCCAAAAATCCTTTTTAGACGGTCAGTTTTCCATTTTATATATAGATTTTTAACCTTTCAACGACCAAGCGACCACCGGCTGTCGGGCTGCTATTGTCTTTCTACTGTGTCTCGAAGCACGTGTATTCGAAGGTTTAATAGAAGTTTCCCATGAATAACTTTAAACGATATTGCTTTTTATTTCTTACAAAGGGGCTAGCTTCGTCACGGTTGAAGAGGAATATCGATTGATGAACGGGTGTTAAATAGATTGATGATCGCAGTTTATTCCATTCTAGATAACATTAAAATACTCTGTCCGTGTGTTATGCTTTCACGGCCAACCACTAACCCGATTCTAATAAAATTTGGTACGGAGTTAGCTTGTTTCTCAAGAAAGGACATAGGTTACTTTAAAATCTGCGACATCGAATGGCAATATGATAGGCTCCTTTTTAATCTTCGACTTCGGATGCATCTGCTATTGATGAGCTTTGAATGCACCTGCGAATAGATGTGCGGACGGGGTCGCGAGCGAAAGCAGGTATAAAAAAACAACAGCCTATTTGTATCAATACCCAGAACAACCAAATTGTATAAATCTAGCACGCTAGTGCCAGTCATGAGTGTATTTGCTAGCTTATGATCTCATGGTGTTTACATTCAAGCCGTAACCGCGCCACATCACTCACTTCTGGGTTTTTCTCATGATGCCATGGCTGAGGCCAGGGGGTAGAAAGTCTACCTACTTCAGTTAAAGAGTAGCGATTAAGCGTATGACTCAGATATTTTAGGCAGGATCATTTATGACTCAGTTTGATGTATACCTAGGAAGTAGAACTGTAGTGGCTGTCGTTTTGTTTAGATTAGACAAAGAACCGGCCAAGAGCGTACTTTAAAAGTATGTGTAGGTAGTTATTTATAAAAAAAAAACGAATATTTCATTATTTGATGTAACCGGACAATAAAATAAATGCTGAAAATTTCTACCCATTACGTTCATGAGATCAGATACAGTTCACTGACCAATGGACAGACCAGTAGAGGCTTAGTAGTATTAGTATAGTAGAAATCTGTTGGCACCCTTTGGATACGGAAGCATAAAAACATTGCGTCGTAGCAAAAGCATCGAGTGCGCAGCCCCTACCAAGGTAGTGACGTGAAAAATCTTGTTTGTTGTGAGATTCGGGAGACCCGTGAACTGCGGTAGGCTGAGTTGATTGATCGCTTCATACGATCGAGTAACCGTGAGGCCCCGAGGCTAGACCGCCTCCTACGTCACAAGTGCAAAAACCGTAAAAATACCACAACACATCGGACGGGCCGCGTCAATGTAGTCTGTTAAAATACCTACTAATAAAAAAAAACCCGTAACGTAAACGTAGAGCTAATGACTAATCATGACGATAATGATATCAGCATTTTTCAGTAACAAAAATTAAACAGTCCAGAGTCGTTCTGAATCTCAAAACATCCGGTGACCCTTACAACCCTACAATTGTAACGTGTGAAAGGGCCGTCAGTCGCTTCCGACGAGCTCGTATTAAGATTAATGATTGTTTCGTATGTTTACCCACAGCATCACAATATTACCGCGGGTCAACGACTCCTCTTACGTACGTACGCGCCTAAATTTCCATAGTACTTGGTCGTGCTTTGGGCTTTTTATGGCGCGTTCGCAGACTCGCAGTCGCTTATTATTGTCAGTGTAGTAAGTTACCTATTAGTAGGTATTTTGTTTTAATGTTTGTTTGTTCGCAGTGGCGCCCGCGGCTGCGGCCGTGTGCTTTTCCGTGAGACGCAATACGGTGACGGACGGAGTATGTTTCCTACGCAGTTATGTCGTCTGTGTTCGCGTTTTCAGATTGTTTCTCTTATATGGCGTTACAATCAAGATTATCAATAAATCATTTAGTATGTACACTATGTACTATATTGCTTAAACTACATTTGTTTATGCACTTAAAAGAAAGTGAGAACCTATTGATTTGAAGTATGCAGTACTATACAAGGTGTATTTTTGGTATTGCTCAACCCGCTAGGAGATGATTCTACCCATGAAAACAAACAACTTTTATTATGGAACCAACTCTGAAATAGTTAATATGTATACTATAAATGTATACTATAAATGTGTTGTTTACATTGTCTTACCTTAACCATTGGACTATGAACAAAGTCCATAAGCCAAAAGAACTCATAATTAAAAAAGCATTGTTAATAGTTTAAAAAAATATATTTTTTTTACATCGAATCATGGATGAATTAGAAATAATATCAGAGTTATTGAACTCAAAATCCTACAATATTGATTAACTTTTGTCTATAGGAGTTTGAGGACCGTAGTAATTTAATTTAAAAAAAAAATGTTCATAAATACCATACTCCGCTATATTGACTGAAAACTTCAAATTGATTTGAGAACAATTACCCTTAATTGTTAGTTCAACACTGCTATTAATCCTTCGAACACACGTGGTTTGAGACACAATAGAAGGACAATAGCAGCCTGACAGCCGACTGTCGGTTGGTCATTGAAAGGTTAAGAAACAAAGTTAGAAGTGTTTATGATATTACAGACCGCAAATAAAGTATTTATTTAATGTACATACAATTCACTACTTCAATTGAAGTTTAAAGCAAAAGAGAAAAATATTAAATAAAATTGGCAACTTTTTTCAAATAAAAACTGTTACCAATTTAGTTATTAATAAAAACACATAATACTTCAAAGCAAGCACCTAGACCTGTTAAATTAAGAAACATGAGGAAAATAATTTAATATTTCCTAACATTATGTCATTGGAATTTTGTTGTTGAATGAGTGAGGAATTTCATTCACAAGCTCAACATTATCAAATAACTGTGAAAAATAAATTCCATTTAATTTACTGCTTTCTGATCATTGTTTAAAGGTTGATTAAAAATGCCACATCAATCTATTGAATGGAAAAAGGTTGATTAAAAATGCCACATCAATCTATTGAATGGAAAAAGGTTGATTAAAAATGCCACATCAATCTATTGAATGGAAAAATTAAATTGTATGGTGGAAAATAAAATAGGTGGAAAAAAAAATTGTATGGTGGAAAATTAAATTGGTAGATTTAAAAGTATCTAACTAGCTAACAAACACCATCATGAGAAAACAGGGTGATGTATGATGTGTTCATGATGAGAATATTTATATAAGTTTTTAGTTATATCAAGTGCTAACAAAAAAGGAAATATTTGAAGATTCTCATACAAAATACTTAACTAAACTTTAATGATGGGAATGACTTTGAGCCAATATTTTCATAATAAATTAACTATGTTTTTATATTACTTTAACTATTCAAATAATCTGTTCTTTTAAACATTCAGTGTTGAGTTGATCTGCATAACTGTAAGATTACTGCATTTCGCAAAAAGTATAATATGCAAATATTTAGTATGAATCCATGAGAATAGATAAACAATATCATCTTATTGGTACACAAAACAATAATTAGAAACTAATTTGATTTACTCAAGCATTTGAAAACAACACTACTAGCATGGTTTACATTTGCCAAGGTAGCCCCATCACAAATAGTGGTCAGTAGATGTTCAAAGAAGTTTACTCTTGAACATGACACTGTTACCTACATAACCTTAAACATTCCAGCATGTACTCATGTTGGTTGTAGTAAACATAGTGGATGTGACACTTACGTATGGGGTGCAGCAGCTCGTCGCTGGCGTCGTCGGTGCGGTGCTGCTTGAGGATGGCGGTGAGCCAGGCGTGCAGGTCCTGCTCGTTGTCCGCCACCACGCAGAACTGCTCCTCGCGCGTGAACAGCGCGATCACGTGCTTCTGCTTCAGGTCCAGCCGCCGCATGATGTTGTAGCAGCTCTTCAGCGGCAGCACGCGGCGCGGCGCCACTCCCGCGCGGAACTTCTTCTCCGACTCGTAGTACTCCAGGCGCGCGGAACACTCCGGCGTCTCCGCGCGCAGCACAAAGTACTTCTTCTTCATCGTCTTCAGCTTCCGCAGTTGCCCTTGGCGCACCACGGCGCCCGCGCCCCCGCCTCCCGCCGCCGACATCACTCCTGCATCCCAGTCCCGCACCTAACGACTCTGGCACATGCCAACCGATAACCTTGAAGTTGTTTACACCAATGATGAAATTCACCCTAATAAACGTCGAATAGTAAAACACCGTCCACGGACACGCGCCACGACTAAAAATACTTACAATAATCACCCTAAAGTGCGTAAATAGTACCTCGTTATGATAAATCGAACGGCGTAACGAATCCGACGTAGTACCATGAGAATTTATTCCGTGGGCAGAGTCGCGGCGATTCCTCACTAACACGATAACACTAATGTTAAAAATCTTATCTTTCCGAAATAATCATAATACATCAACAACAAACACTATTTCAATCCATAATTTGGTACGCTCGCTGTTACACTCGGTCATTCACAGACACTCGAGTTTAGAAAGAGATAAAATCATTCATAGTAAACGTAATTCGCACCGCACGCCCTTCCGTAGGTACGCAGGGCATGGAAGTCATGCCGTGGTCATGCCTCGCGACATCAAAACATTCGATTTTCACGTTATCACTCACTGCTAAGACACACCACTGTTTTGCAAACCGTTACAAATGATAAACGAGGAAATGTTTTTGTGTTTGATCACTTAATTTATAAAAAAACACGTATTTGCGCCTCGTTTTTTATTGGTTCTTCACTATTGCGTGTCATTTATTTGTACGACGAAATAGTACTCCATCCAACTATGTATACGGCGTGTTATCTTTATATGTTTGTCGCGTAACCACTAACCAATCACAGAGCAGTATTCCGCTACGGAATAAAACATGTTGTATATCGTCTAATAGATTGTCTGTGCCATTTTATATTAGCCAATCATAGTCTACAATTCCCGAGTTGTAGCATCGATTCTGATGAGACCGTGTACTGCAATGATTGTAGTACATTGAACATTATTTTGCAAACGGTCTCCCGCGTTTTTTAAAAAGCACGCAAGCTATAACTACAAAAAAAAATGGTGTGGGAAATGATTCCAGAGTAAAAAAAATAAGTTAATGAAAAACAAGAATAAAGTAAAATATGCACGGGCTTTATTAGACAAATATTTAATACATAAAATAACATGTAATATGTGTAATACTAATAAATATTTTGTGGTGTTATCCAAGTTCTGTTAATTTAAATTTGTTAATTATTTATTTATCATTTGTGTAAGATTATTGTAAGCATCGGATGGTACAAAATGCCTACTTTAAAACTCTACGTACCACTTATCGTACTTATTTTCTTGTACAAAAAACTGACTTTATAAATAGAAAAGATTGAATATTACGAATAAATAATAACATTTCCAGTAAAGATTGAAAAATAATTCGTTTCTAATTTTTCAATTTCTGGTCCTTTTGGTTGTAAAAACAATGACCATGCTATTGATTCAAACATATTTTTGGCTTGGAACGCAGTAATTGGCAGTAACTGACAGTTCTTTGACGGCTGAAAACCTGTTTGGATACTCCATAGGGATAGGGATACTCTTGTTTCGAACTTTCTCAGTGTATTTTGTTATAAATTATGAAAATGATTTTTAGATAAGACACAATAAATTACAAATCCTTTGCTTGCATAATTTGTGATTGAATGTCAAAATATTTTGTATTATTTTAAGCACCAATATTTTTTCTTTGGCTGGAAGATTTCTTGAAAATCGTAGGTGGCATATCCAATTATTTGTTGCTGGTGACACTGGTTCAATATGTCCGACGACGTCCGTCATTCATTCATTCATTTGCCTTGCTAAAAAAGGTATAGAAACGAGAAATGTTGGCAAATTAGTGACGATAATACGTGTTATCTTTCTTGTTCAAGTTATTATTGCTTTTGTTTTACACAAATACTCGTGAATCGGGACGCGCATTGTTGATTATGAGCCGCTTTGGTAATACTCAATATGTTTACATTGTGAAATAAGTTCGTAGACAGCTCTATCGCCGTGAAAATCATATTCATAGCGAAAGGAGAGGTTTTTTGTTGCGCTTGCTGTGTTTGATAAGTAATTTGGAAGTGCGGCGACGTTGATAGACTGTGTCTGTGTACTGTTAGTCGATAATTGTGTGCTGTGAAGGTGTTTCATGTTTCGTTGTCCGTTTGTCGTATGCAATCGCAACAGTCCCCGCTTTGCGGTACAGTTTTGTAATAGTCATTAGAGCGTAGAAAATATGTCAAGTGGATTGACCCCAGTAAATATTCTAATTTTACAGTAATCTCCTTTACTGGGCATTCCTGCTTATTTGTTTATTATCATGCTATTGAGGTGTTCCTTATATCTTGTTGTATTTTGCACAGGGCCCAATGTATAGCTGTGAAATGGAACAATGGATGTAAAATTCTAATCAATAAGGTAATAACTATTTGTTTTTACTGCCTTCTTATTGTGTTGAGTGCCCAGGGACACTGACAATAACTATGAATATGTATAAAAAGTGATTGTCTATCACATCACTCAGTTAATGAGAAAAAATGCTTGTATTGTTATGTTTAGTAAGTATATATACATCAGAGCAGGAAGTAAATGAAGGAGTAATGATGAATTAAAATCTGTAAATGAAGTGTTATACTAAGGTCTATTGTATCTATTGACAATTAATTATTTCCTTTATAATTTATTTTCATTCATTACAGGACTTGTCTCTATCAATATTCATGTTCCTTTTATTATTGCCAATATCTCCGTCTCTCTGTGTTTCAGTTGATATGTCCTGTTATACACTCAGTGCTAAATTGCTTAGCTAATTTTGATAAAATTGTTATGAAATAAGTCTGAGCCACAAGGAATAAACTGGAGAAGTCAAAGCCTTCAATGGCTTAACTGTGAAAGTGTAACAGACGGACTCAGTAACTTTTGCAGTTTTAATTATAGCATGGAATTGTAGCAAATCTCGTGACTAATTCTTATGGGAAGAAAGTTCAACCAGCCTTATTGTGTAACCCATAATCTCAATTGTGTTACACAATACAATTAACACTATCGTAATTATTATCCAGCTGTAACAGTCAGAGATTATACTTAAACAAGTTAGTCATCATTTGGTGTAAATTATTTGTGTTTGGGCAAGAACTGTTAAAGATTTTTTGTGTTGTCTGTGATTGGATAGTTGCCGTCCAACAATAAAGTTTATTGTCTGATAATCACATGTTTCAAACTATCTATCAGTAGTATAAAATGTGGTTAATGTTAATTCTTTAATTCTTTGTTTACTTTACTATAGGCCTTACAATTTTTATTCTTAAGTATTTACTTTTGTTACTACTGCTGGTGGTTTTGTACCACTGGTTGGTTTAACTTCAAAAGGTTTACACCATATTCCCAATGCAAGTTGCTAGCACATTTTAAATGTTTTAGTGACAAAATTCTGTACTGTTAAGCTGAAGAGTATGTTTACTTGTACTCACTAATTTCAGAACATTCTGGTCCGAGTTTAAAAAACCTTGTGTTTGTGTTTAGATAGCCCATTCATGGAGGAAGTTTATAGGCTATGAACATCTTGCTACAACCTATTGGAGCAGAGCATAGACCATAAAACCGCAGGGTACAACTTGTTGACTTATACATTTTTAAGTGTTTTAATTGCTACAATTAGCTACTAAGCCTGTTTAGTGATCATTTAAGTTAGCTACTTATCAAAAATTATCATTATTTAAAAGCTTGTTTATTTTTGATTCCAGATATATTATGGCATCTGGGACATCATCTTTAGAGAGTAATGGCAGTAATGGTGGGTATCTTTTTAATTATTTTTTGCTTATGTTTGAGCTAAACTTGATGACGATTATTTAATAATAAATAATTATCCAATTAAGCAATAATGTAACCACAAAAAAGCAGTTTTTTTTCCAAAATAACCTTTAAAATGTTTCATTAATTTCTATAAGACAATCTGTTAAGGGAAAACATGTGATAATGTTATTAATTACTGAGCTATTTTAGTACTCTTAAAACATACAACAATTGATTCCTAACCCACATTTCCGAGTTGGTAAAATCATCATTGAATTTGGCTGAAGCAAAACTGTAAGAGATTAGTTTAAATCACTTGTATTTTAATTTTTGATTTGCTAATAAGATAGGTGATGATGACTAACAAAACCCATAGATAAGTAAATACTTTCATAGTGCCAACCTTGAAAAAGTTGAAGATTAAATTAAATAAGTTATTGCTTTGTGTGCTACTCGTAGTTGGTGTATGAAACAGTCCCAGTACTGTTGTTAAAGTTTTGTTAAAACATCATGCAAGCAAAACTATCTTTTTTATTTCAAAATCTTTAATTTCGGAAATCGGCGGTTTGGTCTTGTCTAATAATCCAGAGATTATTTACTTTTACAACTACAAATAAGCTGTTTCTATTTACTAATATGAGTATAGACAACAATTAGTTTCAGTTTTTCTGATATAGTAATAAAAGATTTAGTCTCAGTTACAGTGCATGCATATATTTCATGTGTTACCTTGCCAGGTCTACCTGTCTATGTCCAGATGGCCGCACTTTAACCTACCTGAAACTCTAAAATGTTCCCATTCAACCGTGAACCTAATGCTCTAGCGATAAAGTTGAAAATCTATTATTAAAAATTTGACAGATTGTGGTAGCCTGTTGTGCTACTTTACACGAACGCGATCCGAAACATGCTATTTCAATCGCACGCGTTGGTTTCAGACTTTGGCTATCGGACCTTTCACTTATCATTCAGTTTTAAATGGCTGAACGAAATTGAACGTAACATTAATGAATTTACGTTTGCGATTCGAGTGACACGTGTGATTGGGTGGATAGAATGAAAAGACATTTTCTTTTTAATTGGTCAAATGTTCGAACAGTAAGCGTCAATTCACACGTACCACAACCACACCACGTCGCAGCGACAAAATGTGGTCAAGATGTGGTTACGTGTGAATAGTGTCGCAGCGGCTTTTTGCAGCTGCGTTGTGGTAGCCACAAAATGTCGATGTGGTTGCGTTGTCGCTGTCGTTGCGATGTGGTAACCACGTGGCCATGTGCAGTTATACTCTGGCTTTCGTAGAGGAAACACGGCTTGACTAAACGTAGTCATGGAGGAAAGATTGTTGTTGCTATCCTTGTTATGGCTAATAATACTACGCAAAATGAAAGAAGGCCGGGGGAGCGCAGGCGCCAGCTTGGCGCGCGTGGACGTCATGTCGCGGCGATGTGGCCGCGCTGACGCCGCGCTGCCGCCGCGTTGCCGTCGCGATGTGGTTGCGATGTAGTCGTATTACACAGGTGGTCGATAACAACCACAAAATGTGGTGCGTGTGAATTGTAATATTCATTTTCAATACAAAATTTACGCCCGACCACATCGCGGCGTTGTGGTGTGGTTGTCGCTGTGGTGTGGTTGTGGTACGTGTGAATTGAGCCTAATGGCGCATTTCTTCCTTTTACATTCTTTTTCTTTTAATTTTGACAGTTGTGCAACAGTGACAGAGTTGCTGTTTTGCTAAAGCACGCGTTAAGAAGTGTTTAAAAATGTCGGTCATTTAGTCTCATGGTACGACTTCACCTGGCGTTTTCAGTAAAATATTGCGTGGTTGACGCAACGCAATATGAACCTTATTCTAATAAGTCTAGAGTATAGTTTGTATTGGCAAATATTTTGCCAAATACGCCAAGTCTAGTCGCAATAATAATTAATTGTGTACTTTAGCTTAGCTATACTCCGTCTCTATCTTGTCATTATTGTTTGACAGTTGTGGGACAGTGGTGCCGATTCTCTTATTCACAAACTAAGCTAAATTTGAGTTAAGTGCGTCTTTCTCTTTCCATTTCATTAAGAAAAGGACAGAAAATAAAATATTAATTAAGTCCTGTCAAATTAAGACACGCCATAGATAATTTAGTCGCGAAAAACATGGCGACTAAAAATACGTCGATTTACTTTAGGCGTTGTCTAATTTGACAGGATTAAAGTAAAATGTATCGTCTGTCTTTTTCTTTAAGAAATGGAAAGAGAGAGATGCACTTAACTTAAACTTAGTGAAGTTTGTGTACAAGAGAATTAGCGCCAGTGACAGTGTAACTTAGCTAAAGGATTTGCTAAGCAAAGTTTATTCATCTCGGCTGTGAGTTTCAAGGAATTATAAATTGATTTATTAGATTCATATCTCTTCAATGATGTACTGAAAGATGTTTTTAAAAAACAACAGTTATCTTAAAGTTTCTGATTCGGGTGGGCCCTCAAAACCTTGCAGATTAGATAAAGTCGGCGGTAATCTTGTATTACATTGCATTGTCTAATCTAAACCGATGTACTATTGTTTTGATATTTGATTAAGAAAGGAATATCTTTACTAACACAACACTACAATTACAAGTGTTTTTCATGCTTGGTACACCCTTATTTTTAATGTTATCTAGACTTTGAGGTTGTTAGTTGTTACTTGTGATTTGACAACACAAAATTGATTACTTACTGCTTGTACAGAGTGTCCGCCGCGGCAGATTTTATACTTACAAAATAAAATAAAACAAAAATATAAAGAAAATCAAAGTTATTTATTTATCATCGTGCGAAATAATAATGCGAATTTTTGGTTTTAAAAATCATTCCACTCAAATGACGTCCTTCTAGCCGCAAACATTCTTGCAATCTTTCTTTCATGTTGGTGAAAACTCTCTTGCAGAGTTCTGGACTAATAGCCGCAATCTCACGTCGAATATTTTCTTGCAGGGCCTATACTTTTTTTTTTTTATTTATTCACAGTACAGTATATACTTAATCTAAATATAATGGTCCACAAAACTGTTTTGATGGCGAATTGCTATAGACACGAGATTTGAAGTATAAAAAAAACAGTGTGGGTAGATTTTTGCTACAAGTTGTTTAGGTACTTAAAGAAAATAAATAAACAATTTTAATATGTAATTTATTAACATACGTTTGTCCTACGGTAATTGTTCAGATTTACTAAAATACAGATACTGGGTGGACCGTGAGTTTGTTCGCTTTATTAAAACTTACACTTAATTTTAATCTCAAGGGAACTGCAAAGTTTTATAGTAAAATCGTATCCCTTTATTTACTCTACATTTTTATGATATAAAATAGAGAGGCAGCTAGGTTTAAATATGTGAGGTTGGGGTGACGAAGAGCCTCCTGCCCTCATAAAGCCCCATTGTATCATTTGCACCATTGACTGACACTATCAAAAGTGCAGAAAAGACAAAATATTTTCGTATGCACCATGTGGATATCTATCTATACATATAATAAAATCGTAGGAAAGTCAAAACTGTACATTGAATATTTTTTTAAAAGAATACTTGAGGCGTGATCTACAATCGATACCGAAGCCAGAAATATAGTTTTTAGAATTTTTGTCTGTTTGTTTGTTTGTTTGTCTGTATGTATGTCCGGGATAAACTCAAAAAGTACTGCATGGATTTAGTTCAAATTTTGCAGGGATATTACTAAGAGGTCGGGTCAAAACATAGGCTACAAATTATCACGCTATCACCTACGGGGGAGGAGCTGGAGCCTTCACGCTGACGACGTCGCGGGCATCAGCTATCTTCGGAATTACTCAACGGATTTCAATGATTTTTTTTTTGTTGTATAGGTATTAAGTCTGGGCGTCATATAGGCTATAACTTATCCTGGAAACTTGAACTTCTGGTGCAGGACCGCAACAGACCAGCTAAACTATAAGAGATACAAAAATTTTATAATAGCAAAAATTGCTTCACGTGATAAGCAGTTTCTGTTGAAAGAATAAATATGAAGATCTGGAACAACTGAGGTGGAACTCCATGAGCCCAGCTAAACTATAACATATATAAGTATGACGTCTTAGCAGGAATTGTTCAGCTTGATAAGCACTTTCTGTTGACGTATACAAATTGAAGATCTGGAACACCTGTTGTGGACTTCCATGAGCCCAGCTACGTACACTATACCGAACATATATAAGAATGACGTCTTAGCAAGAGTTGTTCAGCCTGATGAGCACTCTCTGTTGATGCATTATATTGAAGACCTAGAACCAACACCTAATGTGGTACTCCAAGCACCCAACTACACCATAACACATTAAATAAGAATGACGTCTTAGCAAAGTTGTTCTGTCTGACAGGCATTTTCTGGTTTATAAGATCGAAGGTTAGAAAGATCTGATGTGGCAATCAAAGCTATCACTGATTACAATGCATAAAATAACTTAAGCTGGGAGTTTCATTTTCCACACATTTTCCGGGAGCAGTCTTTATCGAGTGGAGGTACCACTCGATGAAGGCGGAGAAACATGCATACAAACAGGTCGAACAGAGAACCTACTTTTTACTTTTTTAAGTCGGTTAAATCCATTAGTGTTATATTCCCCAGAGTGTAACGAACACTTTACTAAAAATCGCATCAAAATCGGCTCAGCCAAACACCCAAACAAACAGGTCGAACAGAGAACCTACTTTTTTTAAAGTCGGTTCAATGATGATGATCATTTTTCAATTTCATGTTTTTAGTACTGAATAAACATTAGACTGTTAATACTTTTGTTCGGTATTTATCTGTGTGATTATTGCTTTGTAAGTAATATAAATGTTGGGGTTGCGGAATGTTTATAATAGTTACCGTGACCCTGGAACATAAAGGGCAATCGAAGAAACATGTGGTTTTAGTCAGTAAAAGTCTGACACGCCCTCCCGCCGCACCAAGGACGGGAGCAGTCATTTGATGATTTCCCACTCACCAAAAAAAAAAAGTAATATAAATGTTCATGTCGTTGTACACCTAATTATGATGATGATGATGATGATGACAGTCCCAGTCGCATGCGTCATCTGTTTGCCGTCATTTTGGTGTTTTGTGGAGTTGCGAACCCGGTAGCTTTGTGGGAGAAGTACCGCCATCTTCTGTTCGAGGACTTTTTACGAGCTTTGAGGCGTGCTTCTGAAGGTGAAATCGAAGCAACTGATAAACGCATGCTGAACACCTGTCTCAGTTCACTTCAAGATGTGGTCATTTCAATCGGCGGTAAACCACTGGTAGAGTACGGGTTGCGAGCTCTCAGATCATTACCACATCAAGACCGTGGAAATCGGGAGTACACCGCCGAAACCAATTACGATTCGGGTTTAATGACCACTATCCGAAATGACCACGTCACTAGGTTCACCTCAGAGCTAAAACAAATATATGACACTGTTCTGGAAAGCATTGGGCTCGACCAGGGTAAAATGTTTTTCCTGGATGCTCCTGATGGAACAGGGAAAACATTCATTATCACTGGTATCCTTGCAGAGGTCAGGACGCAAGGCAAAATTGCCATTGTTGTAGCATCGTCAGGAATCACTGCTACGCTGCTTTCTGGTGGCAAAACAGCGCATGCCATGTTCAAAATACCCATAGATTTAGAAAGCGCCGAAATGCCTGTTGTGGGGTATCCCGTAACAGTGACAGGGACATGTGCTCAGGGATTGCTCTCTGATCGTATGGGATGAGTGCACGATGGCTAATAGGAAAGCAGTGGAGGCCGTGAACAGAAAGAACTCTGCAGGACAACCGCAGGAATGAACACTTGATGGGTGGTGTTACAGTTCTGTTCAGTGGCGATTTCCGGCAAACACTCCCTGTGGTGACGCGGGGGTCTAGGGCTGACGAGGCGAATGCTTCGTTGAAACAATCTTCGTTGTGGTCACAAATTCATAGGCTGCGCTTGACCACCAATATGCGAGCTCAGCTCGGTGGCAATCCACGTGCTCAAAAATTCTCAAAGAGGTGAACGGTGGTGCTCCCAGAGTCCCTCGGTAGAGTGGTGGCCTCCTTAGAAGAACTCATTTGTTGTGTGCAGGGGGACATCAGTCGAATACCAAACCAACAGAATTCTTGGATGTGAGAGCGAGCCATTATAACACCCAAAAATGATCAAGCTGCAGCCATCAACGAACGCATTCTCTCGGAAATTGAGGGAAACGAGGTAGTTTATACGTCCATAAACACTTCACACATTATCCCGTAGAATTCCTAAACTCCCTTCCAATTCAAGCGCGTGCAGTTCCCTGTGAGTGAGTGAGTTCGCCATGACTATCAACAAGTCGCAGGGCCAGACGCTGCAGGCTGCGGGTGTCGACCTCAGGACGAGCTGCTTCTCACACGGGCAGCTGTACGTTGCTTACTCCCGCGTCACGAGTCCTGATTTTCTGTATATTTTGGCTGCTGAGAGCAAAACTACAAACGTAGTTTACAGAGAAGTTTTGTAACAATTCATAATCGTTAATATTTTTTTATATCGTGGAATGTAGAAAAAGTTGGTCAAGCGCGTGTCAGGTCACGGATAGACTAGGATTACATAACGAAACACATCGCATTAACAATTTAACAACGATTTCATCTGAGCCGTTATACTTAGCTTTCTTTTAAGGTTCAATCCAAGGACTACCATCATGTTTTTTTTTTCGAACCAACCGTTTAAATTTGAGAGAGGAGGGAGACTATTTGACAAAAAAAAAACGCTTGAACGTTAAATATCTTTTGTTGTTTGTTTGTCTGTATGTATGTCCGGGCTAATCTCTAAAAGGACTGCATGGATTTACTTAAAATTTTGCATGAATATTACTAAGAGGTCAGGTCAACATAATTATAAACTACATATTATCACGCTATCACCTACGGCGGCGGAGCTGAAACCTTCACGCAGACAACGTCGCGGGCAGCAGCTAGTAATAGATAAAATACAAAAACCTACTTTGTAATATAGCTAACCTACTTTTCTCTCCTGCACCTTTGATGGTGCAAGTGAACTGTATGTACTTTGCATAGTTATACTTTAAACTAGCTATCGAGTAAGACGGTTGTATTATTTCACACACCAGCAAGTCAATGGTGTAAACGTTACAACGCGTATTCGCTTCTATCACCAACTAAACCCATTTATTCCAGAATCAATATCCCACAATTACGTAAGCACGGAGCGGCACACGACAGCCCAGCTCCCGACGATCCCAATCCCGATAGAGTACGACGTGCTGACGTCGAACCAATGCTACGAGAAACAGAACTACACCGTCAAGTCGCACGGTGCGCACGTGATGAGCGGGCCTTACGAGCCGCTGCAGTATGACGTCATTCCCAAGCAGACCAATGAGAGCTTGAAGCAGCAGTGCGAGAAGGCGCTCCATGATTTAAATCAGCTGCGGCGACAGCATACGGAGACGTCGCGCCGGTGTGAGCATGTTATGAAGGTGGGTTTTTGAGATTAGACATAAATAGAAGGAATGGAGTGTAGTTTAGTTTTTCTGCATTTTATTAGGAGGATTATCATTACTTACAGGGCATGTTATAGGTACCTACATGGTCAAAATATTCAGTGGGGCAATAGCGGGAACTATCTTAACCATTGCAGCTGCACAAAAGTGGCATTTTCTAAGTGGAGCATTCATAATTGTTTGTGGAATTTTGATCTCTATTTACAGTACTTTAAAAAATGTAGAAATTCTACAGGGCGAATTGAAAACCTCGAATCCAGTTAAGAGATTCAACAATTTTTTTAATGTTAAACTTAGCCAAGAATTCTATATTCCATGATGGATCCACCATCATCCTTACAAAACAAGTCGATTCAAATCACAAAAATTCAATTGAAAAAAATATTCGAAAACTATAAGTATGGTTGTATTACAAGATTCCTTTCGATCGCAAAAGCTCTAAAACTTTAACTCAACTTAAACCACCACCTCTCGTTTCCCCTCAGGAGTTGGAGTACGTCCGCGGGCAGCACAGAGCAGCTATGAACCAGCTGGAGGTGTCGGCGCAGGAGGCCAGCAGTCTGCGCGGCAAGTACGGAGACCTGCTCAACGACAATCAGCGGTAAGCCTTCTCTTGAGACTTTGCGTACCAGCAGGATAAGACAAAATTCATCCGTTGGTCTTCTGCACGCGCCACAGAATGAACGCATGAATTATTTTTGAAGTCCAGTTTCTTCTTGATGTTTTTCTTTACTGACGACCTTTCGAAGTTCATATGAAATTGTAAATGTCACACTTACTTTCCCAAAATTTTTGTACGAACCCACAGCAATGAGAAACTTAGAGCTTGAACAAAACTGTGATGTGCGGAGATGTCTTTTGTCAGCTTGCGTTGTTTTCACATTCCACCGTTTATCTTAGCGTGATGTAGTGTCCTTATTGCTTATTTACGAGGCATCTCCGCACATCTCCGTTTTGGTGGAATCCGGACCTTCTTCTTCTTCTTCTTCTTCTTTATGGACCTCCCTCTTTTTTTTTTTTGGTTGTTGAGAATTATCCAATGACTGCTCCCGTCCTGGGTGCGGCGGGAGGGCGTGTCAGACTTTTACTGACTACGCATGTTCCTTCGGTTGCCCCATATGTTCCGGGGCCACAGTAACTATTATAAACATTCCGCAACCCCAGTGGACCTCCCTCTGGGAGGGTTGGTTTCCGCACTTAGTCCGGGATCCGGACCTTATACCATTTGCAAAACAGATCGCGTCTTTAAACCTTCGAACACACGTGATTCGAGACAGCAGAAAGACATTAGCAGCGCGACAGCCTGCTGTCGCTTGGTCGTCGAAAGGTTATATAAATATGCTCGTTTACTTTATTCAGCTTAGAGCGCGAGGTGCAGCACCTACAGAACAGCAGCACTGGCGAGGGCAGCTCGGACGCGCTCGTGCACACGCTCAGGAAGTACGACGTGCTCAAGGAAGAACTCGAGTGCTTTCAGAAGAGGTAATGTTGTTTCCCCTTTTTTGTTTGGTGAATGTGGGCTGTTATGGGTGATTCAGGAATATTTTAGATCAGTAATTCAGCAGTAATATGACACGTGACATTAATGACAGCTGTCAGATTGACATTTCGCCAGACCACAGGTTAGGAAAAATCGCAATAGACACAATTTCTGGATCTCGCTTTTTCTTTTTACTTTAATTTAAACTAAAAAGGCAATTAAAGACCTTGTTGTGATCCTCTGTAGCTGTATGTTTAGGTATTTGTTTTGTGGTTTTAGATACGACGATCTAATAGAAACACACAACACAACATTAGAGAAGCTCCGAATCGTACAAGAAGAGAACAGCAGACTGAAAACACAATGTCACGACTTGACACAGGAGAGAAATGCTGTTGTAAGTATATTTTTACGTCATGCTTTTTCCTCGTTTCGGTTTCACGTTGCGACACCAATAAAATGTAAGGACGGACGGTACCTTTATTAGCCACCAAGAGAAAATACCGTACATCATTTTATTAGATACGCGTTGCGCCACCAGCAAAATATTTTCTATCGGCGGCGCAACTGGTTTCGTGTTGTGCCTACTGAAATTTGACCCTTACAAGTTCCATTGCAAATGTTAACACGAAAACTTAAATTTGTTATATTTTCCCTAGATCCGCGAGCGCAACGCCCTGAAGCAGCAGGTGGCGCATGTGGTGCGGCAGTGGGAGGGGGGCGCGCGCGAGCGGGCCGACGTCAAGCGTCTCACCGACGAGCGGAACGCCGCCATGGCAGAGTACACGCTCATCATGAGCGAGAGGTAACGTATCTATGTCAAGCAGCAGGGGGCGGCAGTGGGAGGGGGGCGCGCGCGAGCGGGCCGACGTCAAGCGTCTCACCGACGAGCGGAACGCCGCCATGGCAGAGTACACGCTCATCATGAGCGAGAGGTAACGTATCTATGTCAAGCAGCAGGGGGCGGCAGTGGGAGGGGGGCGCGCGCGAGCGGGCCGACGTCAAGCGTCTCACCGACGAGCGGAACGCCGCCATGGCAGAGTACACGCTCATCATGAGCGAGAGGTAACGTATCTATGTCAAGCAGCAGGGGGCGGCAGTGGGAGGGGGGCGCGCGCGAGCGGCCGACGTCAAGCGTCTCACCGACGAGCGGAACGCCGCCATGGCAGAGTACACGCTCATCATGAGCGAGAGGTAACGTATCTATGTCAAGCAGCAGGGGGCGGCAGTGGGAGGGGGGCGCGCGCGAGCGGGCCGACGTCAAGCGTCTCACCGACGAGCGGAACGCCGCCATGGCAGAGTACACGCTCATCATGAGCGAGAGGTAACGTATCTATGTCAAGCAGCAGGGGGCGGCAGTGGGAGGGGGGCGCGCGCGAGCGGGCCGACGTCAAGCGTCTCACCGACGAGCGGAACGCCGCCATGGCAGAGTACACGCTCATCATGAGCGAGAGGTAACGTATCTATGTCAAGCAGCAGGGGGCGGCAGTGGGAGGGGGGCGCGCGCGAGCGGGCCGACGTCAAGCGTCTCACCGACGAGCGGAACGCCGCCATGGCAGAGTACACGCTCATCATGAGCGAGAGGTAACGTATCTATGTCAAGCAGCAGGGGGCGGCAGTGGGAGGGGGGCGCGCGCGAGCGGGCCGACGTCAAGCGTCTCACCGACGAGCGGAACGCCGCCATGGCAGAGTACACGCTCATCATGAGCGAGAGGTAACGTATCTATGTCAAGCAGCAGGGGGCGGCAGTGGGAGGGGGGCGCGCGCGAGCGGGCCGACGTCAAGCGTCTCACCGACGAGCGGAACGCCGCCATGGCAGAGTACACGCTCATCATGAGCGAGAGGTAACGTATCTATGTCAAGCAGCAGGGGGCGGCAGTGGGAGGGGGGCGCGCGCGAGCGGGCCGACGTCAAGCGTCTCACCGACGAGCGGAACGCCGCCATGGCAGAGTACACGCTCATCATGAGCGAGAGGTAACGTATCTATGTCAAGCAGCAGGGGGCGGCAGTGGGAGGGGGGCGCGCGCGAGCGGGCCGACGTCAAGCGTCTCACCGACGAGCGGAACGCCGCCATGGCAGAGTACACGCTCATCATGAGCGAGAGGTAACGTATCTATGTCAAGCAGCAGGGGGCGGCAGTGGGAGGGGGGCGCGCGCGAGCGGGCCGACGTCAAGCGTCTCACCGACGAGCGGAACGCCGCCATGGCAGAGTACACGCTCATCATGAGCGAGAGGTAACGTATCTATGTCAAGCAGCAGGGGGCGGCAGTGGGAGGGGGGCGCGCGCGAGCGGGCCGACGTCAAGCGTCTCACCGACGAGCGGAACGCCGCCATGGCAGAGTACACGCTCATCATGAGCGAGAGGTAACGTATCTATGTCAAGCAGCAGGGGGCGGCAGTGGGAGGGGGGCGCGCGCGAGCGGGCCGACGTCAAGCGTCTCACCGACGAGCGGAACGCCGCCATGGCAGAGTACACGCTCATCATGAGCGAGAGGTAACGTATCTATGTCAAGCAGCAGGGGGCGGCAGTGGGAGGGGGGCGCGCGCGAGCGGGCCGACGTCAAGCGTCTCACCGACGAGCGGAACGCCGCCATGGCAGAGTACACGCTCATCATGAGCGAGAGGTAACGTATCTATGTCCAGCAGCAGGGGGCGGCAGTGGGAGGGGGGCGCGCGCGAGCGGGCCGACGTCAAGCGTCTCACCGACGAGCGGAACGCCGCCATGGCAGAGTACACGCTCATCATGAGCGAGAGGTAACGTATCTATGTCAAGCAGCAGGGGGCGGCAGTGGGAGGGGGGCGCGCGCGAGCGGGCCGACGTCAAGCGTCTCACCGACGAGCGGAACGCCGCCATGGCAGAGTACACGCTCATCATGAGCGAGAGGTAACGTATCTATGTCAAGCAGCAGGGGGCGGCAGTGGGAGGGGGGCGCGCGCGAGCGGGCCGACGTCAAGCGTCTCACCGACGAGCGGAACGCCGCCATGGCAGAGTACACGCTCATCATGAGCGAGAGGTAACGTATCTATGTCAAGCAGCAGGGGGCGGCAGTGGGAGGGGGGCGCGCGCGAGCGGGCCGACGTCAAGCGTCTCACCGACGAGCGGAACGCCGCCATGGCAGAGTACACGCTCATCATGAGCGAGAGGTAACGTATCTATGTCAAGCAGCAGGGGGCGGCAGTGGGAGGGGGGCGCGCGCGAGCGGGCCGACGTCAAGCGTCTCACCGACGAGCGGAACGCCGCCATGGCAGAGTACACGCTCATCATGAGCGAGAGGTAACGTATCTATGTCAAGCAGCAGGGGGCGGCAGTGGGAGGGGGGCGCGCGCGAGCGGGCCGACGTCAAGCGTCTCACCGACGAGCGGAACGCCGCCATGGCAGAGTACACGCTCATCATGAGCGAGAGGTAACGTATCTATGTCAAGCAGCAGGGGGCGGCAGTGGGAGGGGGGCGCGCGCGAGCGGGCCGACGTCAAGCGTCTCACCGACGAGCGGAACGCCGCCATGGCAGAGTACACGCTCATCATGAGCGAGAGGTAACGTATCTATGTCAAGCAGCAGGGGGCGGCAGTGGGAGGGGGGCGCGCGCGAGCGGGCCGACGTCAAGCGTCTCACCGACGAGCGGAACGCCGCCATGGCAGAGTACACGCTCATCATGAGCGAGAGGTAACGTATCTATGTCAAGCAGCAGGGGGCGGCAGTGGGAGGGGGGCGCGCGCGAGCGGGCCGACGTCAAGCGTCTCACCGACGAGCGGAACGCCGCCATGGCAGAGTACACGCTCATCATGAGCGAGAGGTAACGTATCTATGTCAAGCAGCAGGGGGCGGCAGTGGGAGGGGGGCGCGCGCGAGCGGGCCGACGTCAAGCGTCTCACCGACGAGCGGAACGCCGCCATGGCAGAGTACACGCTCATCATGAGCGAGAGGTAACGTATCTATGTCAAGCAGCAGGGGGCGGCAGTGGGAGGGGGGCGCGCGCGAGCGGGCCGACGTCAAGCGTCTCACCGACGAGCGGAACGCCGCCATGGCAGAGTACACGCTCATCATGAGCGAGAGGTAACGTATCTATGTCAAGCAGCAGGGGGCGGCAGTGGGAGGGGGGCGCGCGCGAGCGGGCCGACGTCAAGCGTCTCACCGACGAGCGGAACGCCGCCATGGCAGAGTACACGCTCATCATGAGCGAGAGGTAACGTATCTTTGTCAATCCGCCTGGCGGGGGTTGGGGTGGGTGGCGCGGGCGTGCGGGCCGACGTCAAGCGTCTCACCGACGAGCGGAACGCCGCCATGGCAGAGTACACGCTCATCATGAGCGAGAGGTAACGTATCTATGTCAAGCAGCAGGGGGCGGCAGTGGGAGGGGGGCGCGCGCGAGCGGGCCGACGTCAAGCGTCTCACCGACGAGCGGAACGCCGCCATGGCAGAGTACACGCTCATCATGAGCGAGAGGTAACGTATCTATGTCAAGCAGCAGGGGGCGGCAGTGGGAGGGGGGCGCGCGCGAGCGGGCCGACGTCAAGCGTCTCACCGACGAGCGGAACGCCGCCATGGCAGAGTACACGCTCATCATGAGCGAGAGGTAACGTATCTATGTCAAGCAGCAGGGGGCGGCAGTGGGAGGGGGGCGCGCGCGAGCGGGCCGACGTCAAGCGTCTCACCGACGAGCGGAACGCCGCCATGGCAGAGTACACGCTCATCATGAGCGAGAGGTAACGTATCTATGTCAAGCAGCAGGGGGCGGCAGTGGGAGGGGGGCGCGCGCGAGCGGGCCGACGTCAAGCGTCTCACCGACGAGCGGAACGCCGCCATGGCAGAGTACACGCTCATCATGAGCGAGAGGTAACGTATCTATGTCAAGCAGCAGGGGGCGGCAGTGGGAGGGGGGCGCGCGCGAGCGGGCCGACGTCAAGCGTCTCACCGACGAGCGGAACGCCGCCATGGCAGAGTACACGCTCATCATGAGCGAGAGGTAACGTATCTATGTCAAGCAGCAGGGGGCGGCAGTGGGAGGGGGGCGCGCGCGAGCGGGCCGACGTCAAGCGTCTCACCGACGAGCGGAACGCCGCCATGGCAGAGTACACGCTCATCATGAGCGAGAGGTAACGTATCTATGTCAAGCAGCAGGGGGCGGCAGTGGGAGGGGGGCGCGCGCGAGCGGGCCGACGTCAAGCGTCTCACCGACGAGCGGAACGCCGCCATGGCAGAGTACACGCTCATCATGAGCGAGAGGTAACGTATCTATGTCAAGCAGCAGGGGGCGGCAGTGGGAGGGGGGCGCGCGCGAGCGGGCCGACGTCAAGCGTCTCACCGACGAGCGGAACGCCGCCATGGCAGAGTACACGCTCATCATGAGCGAGAGGTATTCACTAACTAAAAACAAAAGAAACTGATTTTTTTTGTGAGTGGGCAATCATGACATGACCTTTCTTCTAACTATTATAACAATTCCGCAACCCCGGCAGGCGTTGGCCCTGTTGGGCCCCTACCCGTGCTGACTTCTCTTTGAGGCGCGCGTGGAACACTAACACGCCGTCGACGCGGGCCTGGTCCTAGCCGGGCGGCATAAAAAATATGTCAAGGGACAGATGATCAGTTGACATGCTTTTTGTCAACTGCCAGATCATAGTTTTCCGAAACGTGTAAGGGCCCTGTTTCAATAGGATACCACGGTTGCGCCACCAACTAAATATGTATACTTATATGGAGGGTAGGGCGCAACAGGTTTCGCAGCAAAGTGAACCCTCCGTATAACTGTATACATTTTATTGTGGCTCATCCTGGGTGGCGCAAACATAGTGTGCTAGTAAAAAAGCCCCTAAATACCCTTTCCGTCCAATTAAGTCCTTTCCTCTCCCTCCATAACGGAGGCGACACCAGCTTTGAAAAAACTATAAACCGATTTCTATTTTGTATCCTTAGGGACACGGTGCACAAAGAGATGGAGAAGTTGTCAGATGATCTCCAGGCGGCGTTGAAGCGTGTCGCGGCGCTCGAGTCCGCGCTGCAGGCGTCTAGGGAGGAGCAGAGGGCTACTGCGTTACAGGTGAGTTATGGTGGTAGACATTTATACTTCAAATTGACGAAAGACTCTTAGGGCCGTATTTCTTTGGAACAACAGGTTGCGAAATCGACACCAACAAAATGTATAAAGGCCGAGCCACCAAGTGAGTCACACCATACATTTTATTGGTGGCGGGACCAAATTGCGAAACCTAGTGCTCTAATGAAATAAATAAATAAATGAAATCTTAATTTCCCATTTAATAATTTATATTGACCACTCGTATATGGCCCTTAACCGGCATTATCTATACTGCAAAATAAATCTGGCAAAAGAGCAGTAGTAGTAGGGCAATGTTTCCATTTTTTTTCTATAATGATAACCATTGAGTGTCTTTTCCATGTAGGCGGAGAGCCTTCGTCGCGAGATCGAGTCAGCGCTGGTGGACCGCGACCGCGCGATCAAAGAGTGCACCGACCTCAAGACGCCGCAGAACACATCCACACTAGGGAAGTCCAGGTATGTACGATGTCATATTCTTGTCCTGTTGCAAATTGTATAACTTGTTCGCCGACAGGTTGACTAACCGGCCAACAGTCCAACTGACCAACCAAATACTAAAATTTGATAAATGAGGGGGTATTGTTTAACCTTTCGACCGCCAAATTGTGCCCAGTTCGATACATATTAAAAAGCTTGGCGCTGAGGCCAGGATTTCGTTGACGTGGCGGTCTAAAGGTTAAACTGTCTTTGTAGTTCTTGACAAAAAAATGCGTTTTTTTAATTCCGAGAGTTGGCCATCAGACACGAATGTGAGCATAGGTAATTCAGCGTGCTCTCTGAATTATTTTCACATTGGTGTCTGATCCGACTACATCGTCACAAGTATTCATTGAGTCCATTTTTGTATTGGAAAATACAACTTTCACTTTGAAAAGTACGTATTACTAAGTTTTTGCTTTCGTTCGGCAGACAAGACAACTCGGCGTACCATCACTTGGGGCTAGCAAGTGGTGTGGGCAATGACGGCTTCCTCAACGGACAACACTCCAATGACCCCTCATTGGATAAGTTGCAAGGTAAATACGAAGCAGCGGATCCATATCGATTTATATGATGTTATTACATCGTTAAAATACGTTGATTTCAGGTCCTTAGAATCGATATAATGGAGCCGATTTCCTTATTCGCAAACTAAACTAAAGTTCAGTGCATTTTTTTCTTACCATTTCATTAAGAAAAGGACAGAAGATACATTTCCGTTTAGTCCTATCCTGTGTGGCTTTTCTTAACGAAAAGGAAACACTTAACTTAAATTTAGTTAAGTTTGTGAACAAGAGAATCAGCACCATTATTGTCTCTGTAAAAATAATACATTATTTTTTTTAATTTTAAAATTAGGGATCAATCATTTAGTTACACTGGATACTAATTTGAATCTTTGAAAGCTTACGTAAATATCTTCATAATAACCATTTTTTTTTGTAATATCGGGCACAATTGTTATCGTTATTGTCTTACCGTGTCTCCCCCAGGTCTAGTGGGCATGGTAGTGGACGCGGTGGACAAGGAGCGGGTGGACAACCTGGAGCAGGCCATCCAGGAGCTCGAGCGACTGCGCAAACAGATCGACCGCCTGCAGGCCGAGCTCAACGACGCGCAGAGGGAGGCCGAGGTATGTGCGCTCTCAAGATCAGTTGACATTAAGCTTGAGGCCTGGGGCTCTAGTCTGCTATTACAATCGTGCCTCAATGACCAGTCATCGGCCGGATATTTGACAACTTTGACAGTTTTTGTATGGAAAATGTGTCAAAAGTTTGACGTTATACGTTAAAAACGGAGATGTGCAAAGAAGTCTCGAAAATGACCAATAGGATACTATTTGTGCCAAAGCTACGCGGTGGGAAGTGAAAATAACGCTAACAGATTGGTTGCCCGAGACATCTCCATGGAGTCAGCACATCCGTGGAGTTCGCATAGCCTTTGAGTCACTTATACGCACGGTTTTATTTCTTTCTTTTTGAGGTGTTATATTTTACATAAAAAACATTCTATATTACAGGTATCGAAACGGCGGAGAGACTGGGCTTTTTCAGAAAGAGACAAGCTTTTGCAAGAGCGAGAGAGTGTGAAGGCACTCTGTAATCGACTCAGAAAGGTACCGTACACCCTTACTAAATGCAACCTTACTGTAGACTTGAATTTACTTTCGTATCAGTTAGTTTTGTACTTTTCACTACCAAATTGTCAAAAGCAATTATTATTTTAAACACTTCATTGAAAAGTAGGATAAAGATGTTAGTTTCTTGATTGTTTTTCTCCATGTGAACTTACGTTTACCTGGCAACTTACTCCAACTTTCTGAAACTGATATGCTTTAAAATAGATTCATTTTGACAAATGTTTTGATTTTGACCTTTGATGAAACAAAGTCCTTTTGCAACTTCTTCTGTAATCTTGGGCTTTTAATCTTAGACTTGACGAGAATATCTTTTATAATTTTGATCAGTCGAATATATTCGTTGACTCTCAAACATCAATTGCTTTCTCCAGGAGCGCGATCAAATGGTCGGCGAGTTAGCGGACGCCCGTCGCCATGGCAACAAGAAGGAAAACAAGGAGAAGCGCTCCACGATGGCCGACGAAGACGAACGTAAAGACTGTAGGAGGCACGCGATCTCGAGAGATTCCGCAGTAGATGCTGATGTGCAGGTAAAAACTAACGCACTATTTATGGAACTAATATTTGTATGTTGGAAAATGCTGTAAGTCTACACTTAATTCCAAAATTGAATAGTCAGCGTCAAACATATCAGGGGGCCTAGACAAAATCCCTTTTCTGTAAGCGTTAACGCCAACAGAAAAATCAAATTGTATGGAATTGACATTTGCTAACTCGATGTCACGTGACTGCTGCTAAATTGGTAGACAAAGTCATTATTCCTCATGCGGAAAGGAACGTTGGAGTGAGCGTGAAACGTAAACGCCAAAAATGTTCAACACAATCGTAGACAAGTGGCACTTTTGACAAACGCTAGTGATATTTTGGCGTTTCCGCGGCACGCTATATTAGCGGGAGATCGGACCCTGACGCTAACCGTAAGAAGGAGTAAACAGTGATATTTTGTGAGTGGGTTTAAGTTCAATTCATTAGTGAAAATGCATTCTTTGAGATTATTTTGGGAAGCAAATAATGAAGCAGCATTGCAAAGACGTCAAACAAGAATAAATCGTCGTAAACTGGAGCAAATTGTGGATATATCGGATTAGGAATTTGTTCATCGTTTTAGGTTAGATAAACAAAGTTTTTGGAGTCTTTGTGATGATTTGCGGCATTAATACATTTAAATAAATGGTCTGCATATGCAACAGCTATACATTTATTATCCTTTTGTCAGCTTTTTTCTTAATACCACCACCCACCGCGTTTAAAACTGCTTATTTCTGCCACAAACGTTCACTCCACACCTTTCCTTGAAGTCCCGTTTGAGGCCTTGAAAGATCACCATGGCTAAAAATAGAATTCAAAGAGCCAGTAAACACAAAGTTTGCTACTAGCATTCTAATACTATACCTAATAAACAAGTGTTAAGGTTTGGAATCAAGTTTATCTTTATTGGAATAACAAATGTAAGACCCACAATCATATAGTGCACCATTGTGAGGTTGTTTACATTACGCATTCCATAATCTTAAGTAGGTCCAATACTAGTTATAATGGACAGACATTGACAGCGACACTTAAACGTAATAATGTCACTGTGACGTTTACTATACGCTATTCCATAGCCTAATTATAGAGTGTTTCGGTTAACGCTACGGAATGAGCGTTTCGCGTTCCATTTGTAACTTGTCTACCATTTTTGACACGCTAACGCCAAGTCCTTAGCGTGAACGGAAAACGCTTGTGCGGAAAGCGCTTGGATTTTGTCTAGGCCCCCATGACGAACAGACTTTTCAAAGTAACGAAACATTTATGAAAATAAAACTTTAACTCTGAGACACAAGGAATGTTTCAGAATGTAGACAGTACGTGACAACTGCCATTATGACATGAACTTGGTTACGTTGACATAAAGTTGTTTTTTAGTTGTTTCGATATTTGTAAGAGTCTCGTCCCGATATTTTTGACGCGGACTGTGCTCGTAAGAAGTTGAGCTTATTTCGCCAAGTAACTGTCGCGCCGTTTTAGTTTATTATATAACTTTTATAGTTCAGTCAATAAGGTTCATTTTTCTCCAGGACTTTGAATGGGAGATAATCGACGTGGAACTATCAGGGTTGGGTAAAGACGGCGAGTTAGGCTTCGAGCTGGCGGGCGGTCGAGAGGAACCGTACTATCCTAACGACTGCAGCATTTATGTCACCGCGGTGAAAAAGGGATCCATTGCTGACGGGAAGATCAAGTGAGTTGATATTAAAGTTTATTAGTATTAGAAACAACATTGGTTTAGATAAAAACAGAAAATGTGTGAAAGTTTCAGGTGTCAGAGAGCTAGAAGTATAGGAGATGTTCAAAGACTTTTTTATTATTTCAATCATACTTGGCAATGTTGAAGTTTTCGGTTTGTATTAGAAATTGGTTCGCTTGGTGTTAGAAATCGGTTCGATTGGTATACAAAATGTTTTTGTGTAAAATGACTCTATAAATTCTTTTTAAATTGTAAATGTACTAGCTTGTCTTGTTGGGCATTTATTTTAGGTTCTTTGTGTAGCATAGTATGCTGTCAAAGTTAATTTTATCTTTTATAACAAGTTTATAGAATAAGCTTTTGTTTGCGTGAATGTAGAAATTTCTATCAAAGAATATACCCACTAAGTTTTATGTCTCTAGGATCAGCGGTTTGGGCTGTATGTTGGTTATCAACATTCAGTTAGTTTACCATTTATAGACTTATTTTTTAATAAATTCAAAATCAAACCATTTATTTCTAATAGACTATTTTGGAGACATTTTTGAACGTCATTAATAAAAAGCACCAAATTTTTTGTTGTGATTACATATTCATTAATTGCAAGGTGGTTTAGTGCCTCCATTCTTCGATTACCTACTGTAGGCCAGTCATCTAAGACATAAAAATCGCGTTAGGTCGCAATAAATTGCAAGGTCCTGATTTTTTGTGATGTTGTTAGGATAGATACCAATGGTGTAAATCTAGATTTGCAACCTCGAAAGGCCTGTGCTAACTTCGTGGTGCTCGAAAAACCTCGAAATTTTCGAACTTTTTTCAGTTTTTGGCTTACAACTTCTAAAATATGCATTTTGAAGCAAAGTCATCTATGAAACTTTTAAATAAGACAAAATAAGCAACAAAATGAGTGTAACCCTAGCTCTGTATGTTTAATAGATCCCAAGATATGACATTTCGAAAATGGGCAATTTGTCCCAAATTTTATCAAATTTGTAGTTAGTTAGACTTTAGATCGAAATACTGTCTATATTACTCATCCTACAAGGAAAGTCAATAGAAGTTAAGTTGTAGAGCAGTTATTAAGCTTTAATTTAAGTGTAAAAGGAACTGTTCAGGACCAATAGTTCTCATATTATGAGGTAAAAAGTAATAAAAAGGATCGAATTTCGCAAGAAAAAGTTATTTTTTCTTATACATTGTTGAATGGAATTTACAATACTAGCAGTCCGCCCCGGCTTAATCCGTGGTACATACATAGCCTATGTCACTCACGGATAACATACCTATCCAACGGGGAAAGAATTTTAAAATCGGCCCCGTAGTTTTTGAGTCTATCCATTACAAAACAAACAAATAAACAAATCTTTTCTCTTTATATTAAGTATAAGTATGATTGATGGCGCCATAAGTTCTGTCAAAACCTTGTTATTTTAACTTTCGAGTACTGGCCAGATATACTTTGACTAATTTTAAAAATAGAACATTTGGAATTGCCGAAAATAAAAAAGAAAATATTAAATATAGAGTGGTCGAAAAGGGATGATAGAGTCGCGGTTATCGCTTTGCACCGCTACGGTTACGCGCCAACAGAAATTTTCAAAATTCTGCAAAAGTTGAAAATAACACTACGGTTTGTTTATCGCACTATCAAACGATACATTGAAGATTCAAGCTTCAAAGATCGTGAGAGGAGCGGCCGACCTCTCACAGTTCAGACAGTCACACACCAGCGGTCATCAAAGCAGTGAAGGCCCGAATTCAACGAAATCCCTCGCGTAAACAAAAAATCTTAGCTCTTCACATGGGGCTAAGCAGAACCACGGTTAGAAGAGTGTTAAACGAAGACCTGGAACTACGAGCTTATCGTAAAAAGCCGGTCATTATTTGAACGAGCGTTTGAAAAAAATTTGGCTGGAAAGAAGCGCTTTGTTACGGCGGTACGCGGGAAAAAAACATCGCAAAATTTTATTTTCAGATGAAAAAAAAAAATACTTTTGAAGAAAGACAAACAAAATGATAAGGTGTATGCCCACAGCAGGGGGGGAAGTATTCCGAGGGTCCAGCGTGGGCATTATCCTTCCTCACTCATGGTTTGGCTTGGAGTCTCATATTCAGGCTTAACTGAGGTGTTTTTCTGTGAAAAAGATGTGAAAACCAGTGCCGTTGTGTACCAAAATACCGTCCTATCGAATATAGTGGAACCTCTTTCTCAAACAATGTTCAAAAACAGACATTGGATATTCTGACAAGATTCTGCACCAGCTCATAGGGCACGAAGCTCGCAAAACTGGTTGACCGCCCATGGAATTGACTTCATCGGGCATGAAGACTGGCCCTCTTCTAGTCCAGATTTAAACCCCCTGGACTACAAAATATGTCAATATTTGGAGGAAAAAGTCTGCGCTAAACCTCATAGGAATTTGGAGTCTCTCTCTCTGAGTATCTCTGGTTAAAGCAGCGGCAGAAATAGATATGAATGTGGTGCGTGCTGCGATCGATGACTGGCCGCGTCGATTAAGGGCATGTATTAAAAATGGAGGGGGGCATTTCGAATAATGTAAATAAATTTGTATTGTACATTTAATTATCTTTCATTTCATATATAATTTTCAATTAATTATCAAAAATTATATCGTTAATTACATTAAAAGTTTTTGACAGAACTTATGACTTGACTAGGTATTTATATATATGTATATGTATTTTCAACATACGCATTGAAAACATTAAAAATCTCATTACAGTGGACGCTGCAGGGTGGTAGATTGTAAAGACGCTAGAAATCCTTCGCGATTTATATATATATATTATTATATAAATTGAAAACTATATATTTATATATATATAGTTTTCAATTTTATTTTATTCAATAAACAGTTTTTACTGAATTGTCTGTTTTATTTTATTTTTAAAGTAATATTTATATTACACACATCAAAAGTGTCTAGGGATATTTCAATTAAACCTAAACAACTAAAATTCTATTAACTTTTTGTTAAGACACCTCACATTAAAATAAACCTTGTTTAATAGCCTATCTAATCTGATAATAAACATTTAGATAAATTTAAATTAAAAAAAAACTCAGAAGAAGAGGAATTCTCAGACAAAATTTCAATCTTAACTTAATTTTTGAAACATCAAAACCTGAACAAAAAAACTATTTTTTTTACATATATTGTTGAAAACATAAAATTAATAATCCGTGGATCCACTTAAGACTCTCCTGCAACGGTTCTGCATATTCAAAACAAGGTGTCAATATCCTGTTGTGGAATACTGTCCCAAATTGCGGTTTCTGAAGCCATGAAGACCAGTCAGAGCGTTATATCTAGGCTTTGGTCACGTTATCGTGTCACGGGGGAAGTGGTTGAACGGCACCGAGGACCTCAACGCATTAAAACACATGTATTATATATATACACTTATTTTGTCTTATTTAAAAGTTTCATAGATGACTTTGCTGCAAAATGCATATTTTTGAAGTTGTAAGCCAAAAACTGAAAAAAGTTCGAAAATTTCGAGGTTTTTCGAGCACCACGAAGTTAGCACAGGCCTTTCGAGGTTGCAAATCTAGATTTACACCATTGGTATCTATCCTAACAACATCACAAAAAATCAGGACCTTGCAATTTATTGCGACCTAAATGTCTTAGATGACTGGCCTACTGGCATTATATTTATTGATCCCCCTTCCCCGCAGGGTGTGTGACCGCGTCACAGAAGCGTGCGGCGTGTGCGTGTGGGCGCGCGGCTCGGCCGCGGCGCAGGCGTTGCGCGGTGCGCTCGCGCGTGCGCCCGCCGCCCTACGTGTGCAGCGTGCGCGCGCACGGAGAGTGCGCCTACACCTGTCGGATGCCAGGGGTGTGGCGCTGCAGCACGGTGAGACACGCACATATTACCTGTAGGGCTCGCATTCCAGTAAGGTCCACAGATAAGTTAAAGAAGAAATGAACCGTAGCGTTGAGCAACGTGCTCGTACGCACAAGATGCGGTTACATCTAATTGATGTGCAGGGCGTGGCATTGCAACACGGTGAGGTATTCATATACTACCCGAGTATCCGCACCACTTAAACTTAATTTTTTTTATTGCTTTGGTATTCAAGTTACCATATAATGACACACACAGATTGACTACTGTTATAATATTTATAAAAATGTAAAACAACATTCCATTTAAACAGTTTAAAACTTTTGATTTATTTAACCTTTTTGTGAAATCTTTAAAATCCATTTTAGTTGTTATATTGTCATTAATGTATCTTCATAAATTTACGCTCAGTTCACACATAAGTCTGAGTATAATATTTATTTATTATTCTCAGGTATTTTCATTAGTAAAATAGCGAATGGCAGCGCTGCGGCTAAAGAAGGAAACCTGTTCATTGGCGATCGCGTCGTTAGTGTAAGTAATTTTTATAGATAAAACTTTGTCATACAAACAAATTGCGCGAATTCATAGAAAATGTATGTAAAAGCCGCGACAGACGCCTTGCGCGCGATGTTTGAGACATAAGGTTAAATTAAAATCATGGTTTTATTTTATACAAATTGAAATGGGTACTAAAATTGTCACAAAAAATATAAATATAATATATTTTTTGCAATCATGTGTTTATTTAACAGTAATAAACAAATCACTCTATATAACATATTGTGCCAAAAAAAAATGCTAACAAATATCTAACGCCCTAAATCTTGCAGATAAACAACGTATCTCTGGAAGGCGTGAAGAGCGTGTCGGAGGCGATGGCGCTGCTCAACGAGTGTCAGTACGAGTCCGTGGCGCTCACGCTGCTCCGCCCGCTCTACACCTGCTGCAATAACACTAGAGACAGGTAACTTATCATTAAAGCAGCTTATTCAAGGCATCCCCCATCGCCAAGGTTGCGGAAGAGGCCACGGATTTCAATATACAAGTCAATAAATGTCTTGATATTACCTTCCGCTCCACCCAGAACGAAAGGATTGAATTCCCTAATCATATAAAAAGATCGCCGTTAAAGCCATCCCGGTACTGGGCAACTCGAATCCACCCGTCATCTCGTTTACATGGTAGTACGGCAGTGTCCCATACTACGTTACATTGGTTCTGACTTTTAAGTCATTTGATTTGAATTTGCGCCTCAACACGTAGTTGATTGCTTATCAAATGCAACTAGTTTGAAGAAATACAACATGAAGTCTAAAAGTGTTTTAATAATCTACTTGCATTACTTACAATTTCATTTTATTTCCAACTATCACGTTTTAGGAGTTTTCCATTCAGTATTTTATCAGTAGCAGCGCGGAATTCGAAAGTTGGTGGTGTGCTAAACCTATGTTTAGGAAAGCACGTAAAGAATGTTGTTTATCCTTTTGGTTTTTTTATAGACGTGAAAGTTGTAATATGACGATAAGGGCCAAATTTCCTTAGCACATCGTGGTTTTGCAACCCGGGTTCCGCCACCAACAATTTGTATGGAATTATATGGACGGTATTTCACCAAGGGACACACTTGGGGACTTATTGTCTCCTCATACAATTGTATACAATTTGTTGGTGGCTCAACCACGGTGTTCTAATTAAATATGACCCTTAAAAAATAGTCCGAAAAGGTCCCGCACACAAGGGATGGAACTTTTGAATGGCATCCTGTAATCTGTTACATGAATAATGAACTTTTTGTAGTATTTTTCCCAAACACTAATAGGTTTATTAAAGTTAGAAAAAAAAAATACAATCTTGTCAATAAAAAGATTTAGATAGTAATCTAAATGTAATACATAATTTCGAAATTAAAATACACGTAACTACAAAAATGTGATATCCGCTTTTCATGACTTACGAAAGAAAAAGCGGAACTCTAAAAAGGAGATCCGTATCTCCCCACCTTTGTTTACCAATAGTTGAATTTTGTGTTCATTTCTGCACGCGCACAATGGCGCGCGATATCCGTCATACAGATATTTGAGATATAGCCCGAGAAAGATAACACTCTCTGATCTTTCAGTATCGTTTTACTAGCTGTACGAAATACTACAGATTGTTTTTTGAAGTGAAAACTTTTTTAGCGGCGTTGAGCACTTTTTCTGTAATGGGTATAAAATCTTAAACTCGCGTCAGGACACGTGACCTGATCGAAAAAGCGTAGGACGGATGGATAGTAGACAGCTATCCCCTCTCTATCAAGTTTTCACTTCTGCCGGCACTCCCGGAGTGCAATCCGTCTTTTTTTTGTTTTTTTTTCCCGGTTTTGTCCTAATTTTCTCGCCCTTGACTTCCTTGATACGTTATCTGTTTTATATTGAACACGTATTTGTTATGAACGTTTACAAATCTGCATTAAATATTAGGTTATCGTATTTCTAATTCCTTTTTTTTTGGTTTTGGTAAAAATGTGTGCTCAACTTTTGAATTTGTCATGTAAGTTTTTTTTTGTTTTGTGTATCGTGAATTTATTGTTTAGATAGTCCACTTCTCGTGTAGGTTGTTGGTTCAAATCCGACAAGCAACAATGTGACTACCCAAGTTTATCTTTATAACCGTATCTCAAAAAGTATATTAAACCTGTCCTTTTAAACTTGGTCCATCCGATTTAAAAAGTTTTGTATTAGTGCCAGGCCACACGGTGCGGCAACGCGCCGCACCGCATTACTCCGCACCGCACTGGCGGCCACACGAGCAGTGCGGCGCCGTACGGTGCCGCACTACGCCGTACGGCGCCGCTGCGGCACCGCAACAAGCTCAGTACTGCCATCCCCATGAACTGAGCGGCGCCGCTGCGGCGCCGCTGCGGCACCGCACTGCTTGCACCCCTCCCCGCCTCGTCTGCCTCGCGCCGTAGTCGGGTGAGCCTGCGGTGCGGCGCCGCAGCGGCGCCGGACGTACCGTGTGGCATACCATCCAATTTTATGTAGGAAACCGTTGCGGCGCCGCTCAGGCGCCGCGCCGGAGCCGCAACGCACCGTGTGGCCTGGCGCTTACATGGATGTAAGAATGAATGAATGGATGGACATCAAAGTATATGCGGTACATATACTTTGATATCCATACCTTTCAATGATCATGCGACAGCTGGCTATCGCGCTTCTATTGTCTTGAATCACGCGTGTTCGAAGGTTACATGATAAATCAACACCTCAATATTATTTACTTGTAACCATTAACATTGTACGTTATTACCACCAGGGTGTCAATGTACGACCACTCGCGGTCGTACTCCGAGAGCAAGATGGTGAACATCTGCTCGCAGACCGACGAGTCCTGGTGCCAGTTCGTACAGCCTGCCTCCGACACTAAGGTAAGCATCTTATTAACTGTCAGATATCTTTCATAACTGACTTTTTTAATGCTTTTGTAAGAAGTGAAAGTGCGAAATTGATGGCATGCTTGACTTGATGTGAGTGAATGAGTAAATAAACGAATGAGGTAATGAACGTACGAAGGAAAGTTCTATTTACGAGAATAAAGATATGTAGCAGGCATTTTGTATATGCGGCGTAAATCGGCAAAATATCACAGCAATCCGAATTGCATTTATTTCTGAGTGATTTAAAAAAATAATCACGATGGCTAAGAAGCCATGAAGGCTTTACCTAATCTAACCGAGTCGGATTGCCCTGACATTTGGCCTCCGGCATTTTTCATAACTGAGAGTGTTTACGCCGTATATAAAATACAGCATTATATAAACGGCAGATTATTATACAAAAACGGCTGCCTCAGATATACCATACATGGTAAAATAAAACAGTTCAATAAAATAGTGATGGCTTGGCTTAGGGTTGTTTGTAAAATTGTGTAACATTTTAAAAATAATAGGCAAGATGACAAAAAAAAAGTAATTAGTCCGTCAGTTATACAGGGTCATTTTGCAACCACCATCCAAATTTTCAGAAATGGTTCAGAATCGATAACCTTATCAATTAATGAAATAAAAAAAAATAAAAAAAATTACATGATTTTCACTATTGTCCGCTACTAAAATCCAAACGTGTGGAATAAATACAATTCAACTAGGTTGTTGAACTTGACTGCACACGCGCTTACCTTTAAAATTCGGAAACGCAACGCACACAAAAGCACGCACTACGCCCACCCCTCCCTCACACGTTGCACCCCGCTTTCGGATATTTTCTTTTGAATGTTTTTATTTGTTTTTGTTATTATTTGATTATATTGTTTCACATATGAAAATAATTTAATTAAAAGTCCTCGATTTTAAAATTTGGATGGTGATTGAAAAGTGTCCCTGTATAATCAAAAAATTTGGGACACGTATTTTTTCTTTTTTCTCGTAAACAGAAAATGACGACAATACAGTGCGTTGAAGTTTCGTGAAACGTCACACCTTTGTATAATTTTTACTGAGAAGTGACGTCACAAGCCCCCTCTCCGGAACTTTGATGCTCTTGATCTTTGTATTTTGTTATTAATTTGATCAAGCAAAAAATATGTGTCCAGTATTTTTGGACTGTCTAACAGACGGACTAAACAGAATGTCATTCTTTTGATGTAGTCAACATCCCTATTGTCTGTAAAGTCGGTTTACGGTCGAATTTTGTGTGATAACGTCAGCCTGCTATCGCTTGATCCGCGCTCTCGCTCGCACGCTCGTCTCAGGCGGAAAGTGACAATGAGTCATGCTTTTCGTGTGTGCATTCAGTGGTCATCGAAGTATAGGATGTTATCACGTCAAAAGAAGTATCTCTACTGTTAAGATAATAATATAAGTTTCCTCGAATAGCCTGTTGTCAGTCGCTCAGCTAATCAGCGACAAGACATAATCTTCAATATTGATCATTGCTCCGATATGTGTATAATATTAATTAAACTTTGGCCGGCTGCATGACGAGAGCGACGTATGCGATAATCAGCTCTAAGAGTTGCGCGTGAGTGGACGTATTAAAATAATGGTAATCATTTTATTAAGATAGTCAATTGGTGAAAAATCGGGATTGCTTTAGCTTTTTAAGCAAACTTCGATCTTTAAAAAGAACTTACTGCTTCTTAGATGACAACAAGACAGAAAGAAGTTATGGGGTTTTGATAATTAACTGCAGCACGAATCAACTTGAAAGTTGTGTACAAACATTAAACCGCGCTATGTTTATTATGAAATGTATACAATTATTGATAAAGCAATTATGAACTTTATTTCTGTTTTGTTTAAATTCATTATTAATAAACAAATGAGGAATAGATCGTCCGTCTAAAGAAGGCTCGGCTACTTATGGCTGTATTTGATCAGTGATAGATAGCAATAATGTATTATTTGCTTGTAGGTGCATATAGACCACGGTATGCCAGACTTCGACAGAAGATACGTGTACCATGTCGCCGCGGGGAGTCAGGGGAAAATACCACAGGAGAGAGGTGAGGTCTTTTTAAGTTTTAGGACTTTTATCATGTAGTTTGTTTTTTTTTCTCAACTTTATCATTTTCCAGTCTTCCACTTAAATTATCTTGTAAGAATACTTGACTTTTCAAACAGTTCAGCACAAATTGAAATTTTAAAAGTGGTACTAAGATTTCAATGCCAGTGAAGTACATTATCTTAATTTTATAATGCTGAACTATTAAAAAAAAAAACAACAACTTATCAATACTTATTTAAAAGAACTGACGTAAAGGCGCCTAAATCAATTAATAATGATAAGCTATGACTAACTCCCATGCTACTAGACAAGTACTTTCACCCTTCTACGCCTTTAAGGAAAACAAACATTAAAACATCGCCAGAAAACGTACACACAATAATAATAATGCTACGATAAGGGATCGTAGCGTGAAAACAAACCAGCCCCACTTGACGTGTGTCGATAATATATCGATAAGGTATCGATTAGATAGTGGTATCGATAGATATCGATTCATTGATGTTGCAGGGACGTGGGACATGATCCGCGGGAAAATAGAGGCCGTCACCGGACGCAGCAAGTCCAAAGATAAACAGAATAAGGTAAATAATGTTGTTATTTATTTATCTTTGATGTGTTTTTTTGTGCCCATTTCAGTGACACATTTTTTCTGTGAGTGTTTTGTTTTTTTCTGCGGTTGAGTTTGAGTTTTTTTTTGTTATTATTTAGGCTTTGTTCTTGTATATGTTTTTGTACAAAATTATACTCAATGTTGTTGGTCTTAAAATAATAAAAAATAAATTACCAAGATAGACAATATTATAGTCAATTATTTTTTAATATATCTTGGGACAAGATTCTTTTTTGGTGGTAATCAACGATTCGGATCTTAGAAACATGAATTGCGCAGTAGTTTCTTTTCGTCTCGTAGAGACGGATGAGATGCGATTTTCAGATATTCAGGACCCAAAAAAGGTAATAAATACGGGATGCAAGTTTTAGAATCTCCTCAGAGAACAAAAAGTTATTGAATATACATTAAGTACTTTATTATGGTAATTAAAGATTTTCGATTAGTTTTTATTCCTTAAAATATAGCACAAGTTTATGAACATTAGGACACCAATATTCATCATTTCCATATTATCTATTTATTTGCCAAAACTAGATATGTACCTATTTATCAAAACAACAGAAGCTTCCAGTTAGTAGGACGTAATTATCCTACGTCATATCTAATAAACAAAGTTATTGCGAAATATGTCACGAAAATAAATCACGCGCGTGCGTCACTTCATGACAATTTAACTTTGTGATAGATAATCTTGTTCTTTTGGCTTACATGTAGAATATTACTATTTTACCAATGTTTGTTATGTTCTGATAATCTATTTGTTGATAAAATAATTATACTAACCTTAATTACCTGACATTGGTACATAAAATTACATATGTACCTGAACGATTTTATTAAAAAAAAATATTCTATTTTAATTCTGACTTCTTGCCTATTCTACTCCCAACTAAACTACCTTTTGGAAGAAGCAATTACATTCACTTTTATTGGCTAGCAAAAATAAGGCACCCTTTAAATTATTGCTGACTAACTATTTGAACTAGAGTTTATTTTAAAGTGTATTATAGTTAAATAGGTACACGTGCAGTCGTGTACTTGCTTCGCGGAATAGCAAGTTACACATTCAGTGCCACTTGCCATTACCAATGCAACAACAACTTAACAATGCTAGTTTACTCGAGTAATATAAATAAAGCGACTAATCTCTAGACATCTCTGGTGTAAACGTAGACTAACCACTTTACTGTCGTACTAGTATCAATGATTACAGTTAAAGGTGCGTTTCCACCGGTACGGACGTAACACAGCGGAGAAAATTCCAATCAAAGAAGGTTTTTTGGCAGCACGTAGGCGTCAGGTTGAACTGCAGCATGATTGGTGAATTTTGACATATCTGTCGATAAAACAGCATGACATTGACAGATATGTAAAAAATTCACCAATCATGCTGCAGTTGGACCCGGCGCCTACGTATTGCCATCTAACGGATTTCTCATACGCAAAAACCCTCATTAGATGATTTGAATGTGATAATTTATTTAATTTATTTTATGAGGGCTTACAGACTAATAACATAATAATAGGTAACAAAATATACAATGAAGTTGCTAATAACAAGCCACAATGTATCAATTTGGTCGCGTTTTGTGCAAATAATCTACTTGGGTCTAATTTTCCCCGCTCTCCACCGCTCCGCGTCAGTGCAAATGCATCCTGGCCATATTTCGAAAAGGAACGTACATTTATCTAGCTCGTAGCGTCGCCAATAATTTGTCTTGCAAGTCTTACGTGCCGTCTGAGAAATGACGTCATACTCATTATCATAATGTCTCTCTGAAAGTAGTGTGTATTATTTGTTCAGGTGCCCGAGTCGGATGCGATCGCGGAGCTGGACTCCGTTATCGACAGTTATCATGGAAAAACAAGTGAGTAATAGTGTATTAATTAATTGTAATTACCTACATTAATAAGAAAGTCATTGTGATTTAATCAAAATTTTGTTAGGAAAAGTTTACACAGTGGGAAGTTATGTGTGATTATTTATTTGCAGTAAAAGAAACGAGTAGTATAATAAAACGTTCGCGGAGAAAGAACAAAGAATCACAGAACGACTCTAAAAATGGTGGCACATGGCCTAAAGCGAGGGCCAACTTTATACTAGACGAGAACTCTACTGGCACCATCGTTCAACCGCGCTCGAGGAAAGAACGCCCGCCTCTCTCCATCCTACTCAGTCCGCCTACAAAACTACCGCCAGAGCCTCAGAGATCGAATACCAATCGAAATTCGAACCCCATACCTCTGGGTCACGCGCCACTCACGCAAGTCACCACCCCAGCTCGCCACTCAGTGTACAAGTCCATAGAATCGTCCCCAGCCATCGAACACTTCCCCAAACCCGCCCCTTTAGCCATACATAACCCTTTCGCCTCCCCCAACAGTATGAACTTCGAGAAAATTCGCACTTTAGAGAAGGACAAGATGTCCATCAGCGACTATTCCGAGCATGACGTCACCCCGAACAGACTGAGTTTAGTACTAAACCCTTCCGACGACTCGTTGGACTACCAGCCGGTGACTCGCAACCGAACCAAAAGCCCGCACTCCTTAGACTATATGGTCAACAACAAGGGCCCAAGCTCTCTGGATTTCGTCACAAGAAAATCACCAAGTTCTTTAGAACACTCGATCAAGAACCACCCAGGAAAAGACTTACTAGAGCAATATTATTCGAATAAGAAATCGTCGTCGCCGAAAACTGTGAATAAGTATCCTTCTGACAGTGATAGTTTTGGACCAGACAGTTTGAACAGCAACGCGAACTTTCCCATGACAGGAGGAACTTTGCCGTCCCAATCACGGCTCCAAGCATCTCAGTATTACAGAGGGCCTTTTGTTAATTCAAACCCTCACACATCGAGTAGGTATCCGCACTTAGCGAGCCCTACGAACATACCTCAGAGCCAATCAGGCGAGAGCATCGGCACGAGTTACGACATGCACTCGTTCACGTCCCACACGCACAATATGTCCGACTTACAGCCAGTTCCGCGAACAAACAGAGCAGGCGACTACCACCACACATACGAAGGTGGAACATTTCCTCGTAAGAAAGAAAACCAGCGATTTCGTATCCCCTCGAACCCGAGCGTCACGTCAAAAAACTCAGCGGGAAAACTAAGCACAGGGTCCATCGAGAGAAGTTCTGAACGAAACTCTCCGATGCCGACATTTCACGTCGAGGTATTGTCACCTGGGCGAGGGGCGAAGCAACTGACGCACAAAACTAGAAACTCCATGCCTGAATACTGTGGTTTAGGGTGGAATAAACCTTTGCCGGGCGAGCTGAGGAGAGTGCACATAGATAAGAGTCAGCAGCCGCTCGGCATACAGATCTACTGTCCTCCGAGCAGCGGCGGTGTGTTCGTGTCCACTGTTAACGACAACTCTCTTGCCAGTCAAGTTGGTCTGCAAGTTGGCGACCAACTGTTAGAAGTGTGTGGAATCAACATGCGGTCAGCGACCTACACGCTCGCAGCGCGGGTTCTCCGACAAATCGGAAACTCGATCACGATGCTTGTGCAATACAGCCCAGAGAAATATAAGGATGAGGTCGAGGTCCCCGGGAGTTCGTCGTCTGGCGAAAGTTCGCATGATGATGAAGTTTCTTTATCTGGTTCACCGACTCCTAGGAATTCTCCAGGACCGCAGCAATCTATTCGGTTAGAGCAGCCTACGACTGAGGTGGCGACGCTACGGCAGTCGCAGACCAATAAAGACTTGCCCAGATTTCTTCTGATCGAGATGAGGAATTGTTCGGACTTGGGTATAAGCCTGGTGGGTGGCAACGCCGTGGGTATCTTCGTGCATAGCGTGCAGATTGAGTCGCCGGCGTACAACGCTGGTTTAAGGACCGGAGACCAGATCCTGGAGTACAATAATGTAGATCTGAGGAGAGCTACTGCGGAGCAGGCTGCCTTGGAGTTGGCTAAGCCAGCAGATAAGGTACGTTGTTGACTTATTTTAGTTTTCCTTGTAGAAAAATTCAAGTATGTATACCTACTACTAGAAAAAAATCTTTACTTTTTGAATGGATCTTTAATATTGTCCTAAAAACATTATTTTTAATTATTTTTTTGTGCAGAATAGGTCCCATTATTATTTGAAATCTATCTCCCCAGGTGAGCGTGCTTGTCCGTCACGACTTACAACAATACCACGAGATAAAGGATAAGCCGGGCGACGCATTCTACATCCGAGCTGGCTTCGACCGCTGTGCCAAGATCACGTCCATAGGCATGGACACCATCGACGAATACTCTCTTTGGTTCAGGAAGGATGAAGTACTATTTGTAGATAACACGCTGTTTAACGGATCTCCTGGACTTTGGAGAGCGTGGCAGCTCGATTGTAAAGGATCGAAACGACATTGGGGGACGATTCCTAGTAAATTCAAGTGAGTTGTTGCTTCTTGTGTGGTTGTTTTGTCTTCGATTTTACTTATAAGTTTTAATTCAGACCTAAACTTGTGGCAGTTTTACCTCTGCGGCTGCCCATTTTTTTTCTTTATTGGCCATCTCAGTTAGTAGATTGTAACAATTTTAAAGTTATTTTTTTTTAATATTTGCCAAACGAGGAAGTTTAGCAAAATTAAAAAAAAAATAGTAATAAAAAAATAAGCTGCCGTGTTAAAAAAGTCTATTCTAGTTTTAAATGATTTCTTACATTTGGCAACCTAGATTTATCTCGAAGAAGATAGGCAAAATAATGAATTTCCAGGCACATTTGACATTTTGATACGAAAATAACATTATCTCAAAGTTAAGTTCTATTTATTTTTCAATTATTCGCCTCTGGACACTCATTTACCACCAAAAAAATCCAACTCCACACTAATTCATTACATATTCGTTCCAAATCCAGAGTCGAAGAGATCCTCCGCCGCTCAATGGGTACACTCGAAGGCGAGGCAGCCCGAAGAGCGTCCACGACAGCGCGGCGCTCTTTCTTCCGTCGCAAGAAGCATCGCGACAGCAAAGAACTAGCTTCCTTCTCCAACACGGAGTTAGGCTGCTGGAGTGACAGCGGAACCCTAGCTGATGATGTACCGGTGCTCTCCTACCAGCGGGTTGAAAGACTGCACTGTGAGTTGTATTTAAGTATGTCGTTTTTTATGTTTTTAGTTTTATTGGTGGGGGTGATTGTTGTCATGTGTGTTTAGTGTTTAAGCTTCAACGACCAAGCCACAGCCGGCTGTCGGGCTGCTTTTGTTTTTCTATTGTGTCTCCAATCACGTGTGTTTGAAGGTTTAATGCTTGCTTGATTTTCGCTTAAATACTCAAACGTCACTTAGTTTTTAGACGCTCTAAAATCTGTTGCTGTCTTTTTCACTCTAAAGGACATCGACCGTATATATACTTTTTTTTTGTTCGCGGATAACTTCGTCGTTTATGAACCGATTATGATGAGCCTTTTTTTGTTTGATAAGTCATGTCAGAAGTGGTCCCATATAAATTTTATGGCGATCGGTTCAGTGCTTCTCTAAAAATTCACCAAGACATAAATATGTTTATAGATGATTGTTGTGGTGATTGTATTTTAGATGCATAAGTGTAGTCTTATTATAAATGCTTTTGCGTTTGTTCTTTGGTTGCTTGTTACGTGTTACGCTTCTTAATTACTAAACCGATCATCATTAAATTAAATACACTTGTTATCACAAACACAAAGAAGGACCTTTCATCTAGAAAAAAAAGTACTGTCCCTGAACGACAGCGAAATTACTATTTCAATAAAAAGTAACATATTCTGAACCTTGCAACTTAATTTTGTCCGCCCTCTTTGCTAAATCTGCGTATCTATCCATTATGCGCTTCTGATGCGCGTGGTATGAAAAAATTTAATGATATCAACTAAAGCAATTCTCAAAGTTTGAAAGTTTCAAACAAATACATCACAGTCATAGTCAATAGTCAAATCATTTATTTTCTTTAGACCAAAAAACGCACTTTTAAATGTCATTTACAAAACGTAAAGTGAATCTGGTTGGTCATTCCAAAATGCTGTTTCGCGTTGGCGCGCGTTCGAAAATGGTAGCAATTTCGCGCGGCCGGAACGCGCGCCGATGTTCGTCTCTTGGAGCGCAAAGATAAGCGGCTTACTACAGGCTGGATTGTACACTTTTTACCCTTTTTTATTTTTTGGGGAGTGGGAAATCATCAAATGACTACTCCCGTCCTGCCTCCCGTCCTGGGTGCGGCGTGTCAGACTTTTACTGACTAAAACCCACTCACGTTCCTTGGTTGCCCTTTATTTTCCTGGGTCACGATAACTATTAACCACGACATACAAGAGGTTAATAAGCTTCCCTCCCCACAGACGGCACACAACGCCCAGTAGTGGTCCTAGGTCCACTCGCGCGCGCAGTGTCAGCCCGGCTAGCGTCGGACTGGGCGCACGCATTCGCGGCGCCGCGGCCCGCCGCGCTGCCCGTGGCCGGCGCCGCGCCCGCGCTACAGCGCGGCACGCACCTCGAGCCGCGCCTCAGGCCCGACTGCACGCACATTGACTGCATCCCGCTGAGGTCTATACAGGAGCTCGCTGAGAAGGTAATGGTTGATGTTGATGTTTTAGTTGGGGTTTAATCGTTTTTACATTGACATCAAACATTAAAAATTTTAGATGTCAATGTTATTTTATTTATTTAAGGAAAAACTGTTAATTATTAAAAATAACCTTTTTAAATTAAAACTACAAAAAATATTAAAACTTACGTTAATGCACCAAATAATAATTTAACGTTGTCATGTTGATTATCGCTAATCTGACATCTTGACTTAAATTTGAACGTCATATACAATTAGCCTTCAAAGACTTACACTCCTATCTTTCTACAGGGCATCCACTGCATCCTAGATATTAGCGTAGCCACGATAGAGAAGCTCCACAAACAACAGATATACCCCATAGTCCTGTTCATCAAATTCAAGTCGTTCAAACAAATCAAAGAGGTGAAGGATACGCGGCACGCCGATAAGGTGTCTGCTAAGGCCGCTAAGGAGATGTATGAACATGGACTGAAGGTGGAGAACGAGTATAGAAGTTACATATCAGGTATGTACTACTGAGTTTTAGGGCTATATTTCCTTAAGAAACTAGGTCGCACAACGAACAAAATGTATAGCGGGTGTTTTACTTGGCGTTGGCGGCGTCATAAGTTGCGAAATCCAGTGACCATACCGAAATCAAATGTCCTTATGAGGGCTGTTATAGTTAAGTCGGTTTTAGAATACTGATTTCTATTTTGATCAAGCTTTTACCATCTAACCAGTTACTGGCAAAGTATTAATTGAAAAAATGGCATGTTGATAAACTCTGCCTTAATCAACCCCAATAAAATATTTGTTCATGTGACTGATATGAGACGTGTCCCACAGCGGAGATCCCGGCGGGCGTGAACATCGCGTACACGTGCACGCAGATCAAGGCGGCCGTGGAGGAGGAGCAGAACAAGACGCTGTGGGTGCCGTCCGTGCAGGCCTGACCCCTGCCGCCCGCGCCGCGCCCCCCGCGCGCGCCCCGCGCCGCCCGCCCCGCGCGCCCGCGCCTCAAGGCCGTCACCTTCTGCGCGCACCGCCCGCGCGCCGCTTCCTACTACTCCGACCCGGGCCGCGAGCCGCCCCCCCCGCGCAGGGAGCAGCCGCGCAGCGACTCCACGGACTCCGACGTCCGGTACTACTCCGAGCCCGACGCCAAGTACTTCGAGATCGACTACGAGTTCCTCAAGGAGCTGCGCCGCATCGCGCGCAACAACTGCCCCAAGTGCCGCAGGAAACGATCGCGCCGGAACGACCGCGGCGACTACAAGGAGAAGTCCTCCAAAGACAAGTCGAAGCCGCCGCGGAGCTCCCGCCTCAAGGAGAACTTCGTGTACTGCAACGGTAGGTACCACAGTGACCAGGAACATTGCCAGCTTTGCTGTAGGGTCTGCAACCGGTCGACGGACACCCTCGATTCCATCGACGACGACCAGTACTCGATGGTATCAAAAAGCTACAGCCAACCTAAGACTCCATCGCGCTCGAAATCAACACCCAGAAATTCCCGCGAACGGAAAAACTCGATACAATCCAACAAATCGGTATCGTTCCTTGAATCGAGTAACGACGGCGACGAATCGATTAGGGAGGAACCGAATTATACGGCTAAAAGCTTCACAAATGACCTGAAGAAGTTTTTGTTGAAGCCGTCGGCGCCGCGACAAAGTTTACGCGATAAATTCATCACGAGTTTCAAACAGGAATTCGAGGCCACAAAAAAGTCGCCCAAACTCAAAGCTATAAAGGGTCTCTGGAAGTCTTACTGAAATACGGTTTTTGAAGATTGACTAAGAATTGAATGCTACAACATTTACATTTTATACGTGTGCCAACTTTTCGTTGATCTAGTATCGATTTCGCTGTCATATCGATTATGTCGCACCGTTAAAATATTCTTCACACAGAAACTGGATATATATTCATAATCGATTACGGGCACAAATTGTTCCGAAGTTAATTCGGTGTGAATATTTATCGATAACAGAGCTGTATCGATACTATAGTGTGTATTGACTCAAACTGTCGATTTTCGTACTAACTTTATTTATTTTTCTTTTTGGTGCTTTTATAACTTTATAGAGTCGATTTTCAAGTTAGTAGCTTAGTGGATTGTTTTGAATTGTGTACACATTTTGTATTGAACGAAATTTTTCGAAATGTTTAGAATTGGGATCACTTAATTAAGCTAACTTGAAAATAGGTTCTATGTTCAGATATTTCTTATAAAAACGTAAGTGTTCATAATGGTCTAAAGGAAACTGAAATCCAAGGTTTCGGTGCTAGTGGAGAAAGCGATATATTATACAACTTTACAAATGTATTATACTTCACATTATACTCCGATAAATATATACATAGACAAATATTACGTATATGTGCAATAATTATTATATATATGGCAGGTTGGTTCATATTGCATCGGGATTTACTGATTGAGTAGAAATTCTTAACTACAAAACAGTGGATAGATAAATTCCTTTTAGGATAACTTCTCTAAAAATAAAAATCTTCTGAAGGCTTTAAAAGAAATGCAAATTAATTTCTTTGTCGTTATTCTTGATGCTATATGAACCCGACTCTTTTATAACACAGTTTTTCTTATACTTATAAATATATAAGATATTGAAATATCGACACTTTTTTTACATTTACTATGGAATTAATGCACATGATCATGATATGAATAATCTTGGCCTATCTTACGCACCGTGTCACAATAATTAGATATTTTGAAAAAAAAAAACAGGCCTTTGCCTATCAAGATGAGAATAGAAGGAAAAAAATGTTTGGTAAAAATTTTGAAAAAAAAAAATCTAGAAAATCTTTTGAATATTAGAGAAAACGGGACTGTTTCATACGTAGCTACTGTTTGGTATATCGTAGCGGATCTTGATAGAAATTGTAACTTAGAGGGCCACTAGTAAGTGCATGCGTCTTATATCATTATTACTGGTCGGTTGGCAACGCCATATTGTAAATGCCAAATTAAAATGGAATTAGAGTAAAAAATGGGAGTACTCAAGCGATTTAAATTACTTTATCGATAATGAACTCCAACTTAATCGAAATAGGGTTGGAAATTGCTTAGTGTTGGAAATTGATTTATAATATGCGTATGTTTTGAACTTGGTGCTGTTTACGTTTATTAGCAATAAATACATGAACACTGCTCAATTAAATTTACATGCATTAAAAAGAAGCAAGACTATGTTTAATGTCAATGTTCACATGATTAGCTGCAAAAAGAATTATTCTATTCGTAAAATGTTTTGCCGAACAATGGTTACTATAATTAACGTTTTACAGAGACAGGTATCGTTCATGTATTATACGGTACAGAAAGTCCTGAAAAACCTAGTATAATTAATATGGAAATACGGCATTTTACAATATGACGCAAACTGACTAGAATATCATTGATATGTAGCAGTACCTTAGGGATCACTTAGTGACGGAATAGTAACATTTGTTGTTTACGGTTATACATACTAGAGTTTTAGCTAAATATATAGACTTTTATATAGTCACTATATGCATGAATTAGTACCTAAACGGTGAAGTGATTTCAAATGTTCTAATTATTTGTATAGAGATATTCTTGTTTTCTGGGGTTGCCATCTTCGGATGATAGAGTGTGGTCATAAGCAAAAATGAATTATACAGAGTAATATTAGTTTCTATGTAATTGTGAGATATTAACAAGGCCTAAACACGTGTTTGGTGTTGTTTTCTTATTAATACATATAAGAATTTTGCCAATTAATTGTATTGTTAACCATTTATATCATTTTCCGCCCCAATTCTAGTTCTAATTATTTCTTATACTTACGTGAACATTGTACGTTAAAGACGGATCAATTTTATGGATTTAAAAGCCTCTATATTGTAAATCATGGTTGAAATGGAAATTTCTAAAGACATTTTAAAAATAGAAGTGTCTTTCTACACAAAAAGTGTATTCTACCTACATACAAATTGAGTTCAGATTTCAATATACATAAAATTAACAAGCTTCAAGTTGTGGCAGAATGATCCATTGTGTTGATCTAACTTTAAGTAAAGAAAACATAATTATACGACTTTCTAAGACTGTAGTGCTACGTGTAAAGTAGTTTGTATTGTAACGACGCCGTCTTCTGTGCCGCAAGACACACTGAATGAGCAGCGGTTGCAGTTTCAAAGCAATTTGAATTTTATTTCTATTATTTTAGCACTTAGTGTTGCTTGAACGTCTGACTGGCGACTGCCACTGAGCCTGCTCGTTCAGTGTGTTTTGGGTCTAAACACAATGTTATTTCTTTATAGTTTCTACTTATGTACATAGTTCCCATATCTCCTCTCTTATAGAGAATTTTATCGGCGAGTTGTATGGATTTACTTATTGCGTTGTATGCTAAAACCCGATTTCAGTATTTTGCTTTTTACTTATACTTTTTCTACTACTGTGTTTTCTTACTTTGTGTATTTATATATTCAGCATTTTTACTACTTATATGAATTACTTATATTCGATGTTTTTACCCTTTTCTTGTGAGTTTTTTTGCTGTGATGTACAGTATGTTTGCATTCGGTGAAATCTGGCGTTAGCATACTATAGTATTATTTATATGAACTTTTTTTAAATCAAAGACCTATTTCAGGTGCCAAATGATTTTCGAAATTTTTAGTCAATCGACTAAGTTGTATCGACCGTTATTATTTTGTAGTCGACCGGCTCCTGTGTCCGGTATCTACCGCAACTATCTAAAACGAATCAAGTTCAATCACAATCCATTGCGGTTTTCAACAACGATCTTCCCAATATATTTTATTGCGCTATAGAAATACCGCAATGGAGAACACAGCTTTCGAAAGCACCGATGATGATTTGTTTTTAAAACATATGACGATTTTTTTATGAATATTAGCCGAGTACTCCAGTGTTTGTAACGCGATGTAAAGCGATCTCATTGATATTAACGTGTGATGAGGCTTACTGACACAGATTTTTTAATTAATTTCAGCACATATTTTGTAGTTTAAGTTTTTGTACAGACATTTTTGATATTACGTTGTTTCAGCGCCTACGATACGAATGTACTATGGGTGATTGAAAAGGTCAAAATATCGTAAAATAAAAAATTTTCGCCCCGATAATCAACCTTAGTACATTCGTAATAAGCTTTACGCAGTTTTTTAATTCCGGCTTCCAGCTTTTAGTTAAGCCTAACGGCCTTTTTAGACAGTTTTTATTAACACTGACCGAAATAAAGTCGCAGTTACCGGTTTTTAACTGGTGAGTTAACTTCAACTAGCTAAAGTTAACTCAGTGGATATAACTGTAGTTAAATTTAACTCAGTTGCAAGCGACAGGAGTTTGCTTACAGTTAATTAGCTTTTCAATAAATAAAGAAGTTTCTTTTTGATAGTAACATCTTATCAAGTAGGTTAGTGGTGATTGTAAGTGCATTACTGTCTAAACAGAATTGAAAGTGTTCCGAATGACAAGCGGTTTTAGAGCTTAATTTAAAATCATTACAGATGATATTGTTTGTGTTGCCAACTATATCTCTTGATGGTTTTTGTGTCTGACTATTGAATTTTTTACTACATTTTTTTTTTGTTATTTTCGAATTTCTCTCTTTCGGCGTTATTACTTAGTAATGTAAGTGAACTCCTTTCATTTGGTTTTGTTTACTTTTGAACGGATTTGAGTTGGATTTGGAGAAATAGTTACCATATAATAATTTGTTTACAAACACCCATTGCACAAAAATAACAGTTCAATTTATTAAGTTTTATAGTTTACTATAATTTTGATCTGATTAAGTTAAACATTAGTTGGTTGCTATGTTGCTAACATTATTATTTTTAAAACTATACATATTATTATATACAATATTTGTAAATTTAAATAAATTATATACTTAGTAGTGATGTTAATTGATGTATTTTAAAAATTTGACAATAAAATAAAAGCAGTATTTAAATTATTGAACTTGTATGTAAATTTTAGCGGTGTGTGATTTTCGCAAAGATTTTATTATCACTCAAAGTGTTTTCGTGAAATAGAAGTTTTGCGAACACCTCCCATCTGTAATTCAATTTTCTTGTTTTGGAGATATATTTATATTATCTGTTGATGTTTGACTATTCTGTATTTGCATTGGTATTATTTTTTTTGTTAATTTTTAAGCCCATGTATATTTCTACGGCCAAGTAGGTGATTAAGAGATAATTCAACGAATTGTTTACAATATAAAACGAAGCAATAAATAATGAAACTAGACACTGGGCTTTTATTGACATTGAACCTAACTGTTGAATTATTATTTGTTTTACTCTTTTTCGTACCTTTATAACATAATATTGTGTATCAAAGACTAATTTCAGGTGGCAAATGGTTTTTGCAAATTTTAGTCAATCGACTAGTCGTATCGTCAATATACTGTTATAACCTATCTGGCTTTAACGGCTCGTATTTTGTAGCCAGCTCTTGTATAATAATAATAATACAAACACAACAATAGATGAGTTTACTTGGCCTACCTAGATTTTACTTCTAATAAAACCATCCCCATCACACCATACCATGTGTCGTGATGGCCTAGTGCTTAAGCCGCCCCGCCTCTTATGCAAGAGGTTGTGGGTCAGAATCCGGGCAAGTACCAATGTGACTTTTTCAATTCATATGTACTTTCTAAAGTTTATCTTAGACATCACAGACATCGGTGAAGGAAACCTGGACTTGTAGTTAATATAAGTCCGAAATCGCCAACCCGCCTTGAGCAAGCGTGGTGATCAATGCTCGTGCCTTCTCTGTATGAGAATGTCTTTGCCCAGCAGTGAGACAGTTATAGGCTGGTATTATTATTTATTATTAAAACCGTAGTAAAAATTCGGGTCACGCGCACTTGGCTCAGAAAGTAAACCTTCTTGCTGACCGCACGCGACGCCGCTAATGAACGTATAATGATGATCTTGTATCGCACGCAGATTGTATTATCTGAACCGTGGATGCATTAACTTGTTACAAGATTCACTTTCTATAATAAACAACTTTTCCTGAAGATTTAAGGCCTGAATCACATTTATTATATCGCATGTGAATAGAACAGCTGAAATCAGTTTTATTTCAGTTTCACCGGGCTGTAGATGTACTTTGAACGGGTTAAGGAATAGCCTTTGTCGGTTGTCGGGGTTTTGTGCTTGTAAACTAATGCATAGTCAAACTTTGATTGCGCGATGTCGAGAAAGTTTGTTGTATTTTTTTTTAATTAATCTGAAAAGAAAAGCGGAGTAATGAAAGAAAAATATGTTTTCCACTTCCCTCCATAACAAGCAGGAGACAGAATAGAACTGGGCCGATAGACACAAAGGGGCAATTACAACTGAGAGAAAAGTATCAATGTGTATCAGAATCAGTAGTAAGTAGGTACCTACCTATAAAGTTTGTTATTGTTTACATGTGCTGTGATAGATGTCGCCACAGACTTACGAGGCAAGGTAGACACAATGGATTTGCGCATCAGTAATCCCTGCCCCCTATCTAATGTTGAGATTTTCAAGGAAACCTATCATCGTCTTGTGGATTTTTTTATATTTTGGAAATAAATATTTAAAAAAGTAACCAAAGAATGAACGATGATGAAGCTTACAAAACCCAAATCACCCAGGACGAATGTTTGTTCTGTGTCTGAGTGTGATTTATCTATAACTAGCTGACCCGACAGACGTTGTCCTGTCAACTATGAATATTGAATTCAAATTGACATACTACCTACCTACTACCTACCTACTGCCTACCTACTGCCTACCTACTGCCTACCTACTGCCTACCTACTGCCTACCTACTACCTACCTACTACCTACCTACTACCTACCTACTACCTACCTACTACCTACCTACTACCTACCTACTACCTACCTACTACCTACCTACCTACTACCTAAAGGCAGCCGCCGAAAAAGCCGCAAAAGAGCAGAGCAAAACCGCCAGCAAAGAGGATCGCGCCCGCGCGCGTAACCGCCTGAAAGCGATTGGCACGTTCCTCAGCGCTCTGCTCCCGTCCACTAGCCGCGCATCACCATCAGCGAAACAGGAATCGGCAGTGGAGCGGTTTTTCCGAAGGATGCCCAAAGATCCCGAACCGCAGAAGCCTAAGCCGACAAGAGCCGACAAGGGGCAAGTCAGCCCACCGATCCTCGCAGAGAGTTCGGGCACCACGGACCACGTCAAGAGCGCTTTCCTCGAGTACGTAGCAGTTGTGAGGGCCACTAAGGAGGTAAACCTCAGAACCTGCAGCAAAATCATGCTGACCTTCCAGCGAAAAACAGAGGGTCTGCTGAGAGTACTGCTCGAGGAAGCAGGGGCAGCTGTGTACGACAACGCCACATCTCAAGTCATCGCAGGAGAAATGACGGGATCGTACATGGCGGCCTACAGCGCAAAGTCTGGTTTCGTGGCTCTGGACAAAGAGGAAACGGAGCGAACGGGCAAACTTAAATTTCAAGTGCCACACGACGACCCGATAGTGGTTACCGCCAAATGTACCAAAATCATGCTGGAGGACAGGATCCTGGAAATGGCACAGTCTGTCTCTGGGTCCTCAAACACCTCAGCGTCGACGGAAGATTGGGCGGTACCCAATATCAGGTGGATAAACGGGGTGCCGGGCTGCGGCAAAACAACCTGGGTGGTGGAACACTTCGACGAGAAGAGGGACGTCGTGGCCACTACGACAACTGAAGCTGCCAAAGATCTCAGAGAAAAGCTTGCGTACCGCTTGGGAGATCAGTCAAAGACAAAGGTGCGCACTATGGCCTCAATCTTAGCCAACGGGTTCAAGCCGAAAGACCAATGTCACCGCTTGACGGTAGACGAGGCTCTGATGAACCACTTTGGGGCTATAGTCATGGCAGTAAAGTTGTCTGGTGCAAGCGAGGTAGTCCTTATCGGAGACGTGAATCAGCTACCATTTTTGGACAGAGAGAACCTTTTCGAGTTAAGGTATACGCGTCCAAACATGGTGGCTGGCATCACCCAGGAGCTGCTCTGCACACACCGACACCCGATGGACGTGGCCTTTGCACTCAGCGAGATATACTCCGGTATATACTCCTCAAAAACCTCGCTGTCGCAGGTACACTCCCTGAAAGTGAAGGGTTATACGGGAGCGCAAATACCGACCACCGCACGAAACACCCTATTCTTGGCCCACACGCAGGAGGAGAAATCCTCTCTGGTCAGCCAGGGGTACGGGTCCGGTGAAGGGTCGCGCACCCTAACCATTCACGAGGCCCAGGGGTTGACTTGCGACAGCGTCGTAATCGTGAACACCAAGTCCAGGAGGCTCCACATCCACGACAGTGTCTCCCACGCGGTAGTGGCGGTGTCGAGACATACGGTCAGCTGCGTCTACTACACCGATGACGCCGACGATGCCATCGGCCGCTTAATGAAGAAAGCGATGGATGCGCCAACCAAAACGGTCGTCGAATACAATCTTAAGACGGCCATGCAGCATCGAGACGCCACTGTCGTGAGCACCCTCCTAGCGCTAGCTAAATCCCTGGTCGCTAGCGGGAAATGAGCCCATACCTGATCCCTAAACCCAGAACTGTCCCTAAGTCCCAAAATTCCGTAACTTAAAGTGTGTAAATAAGAAAAAATAATGTCGCCGCCCGCGGGGCGTGGCTGCCTAGGTGCATGCTCACATGCAGCTACGCGGTTGTGCTTCCGTGGTCGGTGGCACTCAATAGTTTAGTACCCATTATTAAAAAATGTAAGTGACGTGTTGTTGATGGTAGTTCCGAACTACTATAAACAACACGCTACAAGTAAACAAATATGTAACACTAGTCTTGTAAGCATAACAATAATTAAAAAAAAAAATAAAAAAAATAAGTATACATTATATATTATAAATATATTAAGCGGTGGACTCACGTAGCTACTACTTTAGTTATAGTTCGACTAGGCTAAGTATTAATATGTGAGGACAAGATGATGTTAATTATAAAGAAACGAAAAATTGTAAACAATATTAAATATAAATAAGAGCGCGGACCCCCAAGTCTGCGGAAATATATTCTCCAAAAAAAAAAAAAAAAAAAACCTAACCTAACCTAACCTAACCTAACCTAACCCAGTAACCGACTGAGATCGACACGAAGAACATCTGCTCCGCGTTAAAAATTCGCCAAAATTAAACGCGTCGAGGAAAGCGAGTGAAACGTGTACAGTGGGTTTGTGTTGTGCCAATAAGCCAGGAAACGTGTGGGCAAGTTCCTGCATCAAAGGACAGCGGACCAGGAGCACCGGGACTTTGGGGGTGAATAAATCGGCAAAGGTCAGTGGATTTGTTTTGCCTACATAAGTGCGGAAAACGGCAGAAGAGACTTGTCAAACGACACCGGGATTGTGAAAATCGGAGCAAGGGTTTGGGAGTTATCAACACCTGAAAAACCCCAAAACACGTGGTTTTCTGAGGTACTTAACCTAAAATAACCTCACTTTCTAACCGCGTGTTCGAAAAACCACGAGGCAAGACGACCCGCCCCCCTTCCTAGCCACTACTGGAGACTCCGAAGCCGGCCGAGGAATCCGCCTGCTGACCAGCCACCTCCGTGACGACTCCACGACCCTCCGCCAAGTAAGCCCCGAGGGAACTCCTCAACCCCTTATCCTATCCCCCCCGAGTTTGGGTTCATTTTACTTGGAATCCCTGGACCAAGCCAGGGACACCAGGAAACCCCCTCTCACAACCCCATACCTCTTCCCCACCCCCTACCCCCAACTACTAAGTTGACCCCCCCCCAACCCCCCCCACACATAACCTCCCCCCGAAACTCCCCCCCCCCGACCCTACCCCCCTCACCCCCCTCTGCTCCCCACGAAACCTTCCCCCCCCGACCCCCCTCTTGGGCTACTTCACCCCCCCCGCAGCCTAACTTCGCGCCCGTCTGTCCTACAGAGCCGAGCTTGGGCTCGTTTGAAAGGGCATCAAAAGCCCTACAAATTGGCCCCAACAGAATCCTCGAATTCGGCACCACACGGGCTCAGTGACCATCAGGCACACAAAAATCTTGCTGGACACCACCACCATCGCACTCGCGGAGCCCCTAACATCGGGTTCTATCATCGTCGGACTCCTCACACGACAGCAGACGCAGCACATCAGCGGAAGCATCGGTGAGTCTACCGCTACTTAAAAAAAAAAAAAAAAAAAAAAACAAACAAAAAAAAAAAAAAAAAAAACATACTTATATTATTCTATACATTGTAGTCATAGTTGTATACAACCTAAACATAAGTCCTTGTACCCCTAACAATGTCATCTAAAGCATCAAACCCCTCAAACCCCCGCAAAACGACCACGGACGCAGCATCAAGAACCTCAAAATCGCTCCGGGAAAAAGCGCTCAAAAACAGCGCCAAGTCAGTGGCGTCCGAAAAGGCGGCGCGTCCATCGGAGCCGCCGCAGGTCCCGAGGGCGGCATCGGAGCCGGACGAAGCAGGCTCGGACATGTCCGCCCGCACCTACAACATCCCCGACAGGTCACCGTCGGTACCCGAGACCCATACCATCCCACGCCCCAGGGTCTCAGAGAGCATCATTCAGTGGGAACAATGTGGAATCTCCCCCCCCCCGACAGATAATCTCAGACGAGGAAAGCTCTGTCGCATCCTCGGCAGGACAACAAGGACGCCCTGAGAGGAAAAGCCTCCTCTACCGCACACCGAGGAGAGGCACGGGGGTGGAGATGGACCTGGCCACGAAGGAGGCAAATATTCTCCTGCAAAAAGGAAAGGACGCCCTGGAAGCAGCGGGGAACATGAAGCGGGAGTGCAAGGCCACTGCACACGAGTGCCTGCAGGGCCTGTACGAAACGGCCCTATCTCTGGCAGACTCTAGAGCTCGCACAAGAACTGGTGCGTGTCGAGAGAGCTCACAATCGCGATTTGATGGCGCTTAAAGTAGATCTGTCGTTGATAGCGACAGACGTCACAGCGACCAAGAAGGAGGCCAAAGGTATCCGCGAATGGCTGGGCCATGAAACCCTTGAGGCCTTAAACGGCATCAAGGAGATCAAAGGTGAAGTGAAGGCCGCAAACGATAGGGCCACAAAGGAGCACGAAAAGTCCAGGCAGGACAAAGAAGGAGCGCCGGGGACTCCCAACCAGGACTCCATGTGCGAGGGTCTGTCCCGCCTGGAAAAAGCGATAGCCGGCATTTCAAACCAGCTGGACGTGCTTCGCAAAGCCTTTGATAAGGCCAAATTGAACATCGCACAGCCAAGAGCGGAACCAAGCGGCATGACATCCTCTGTGACGGAGCTGTTAACGACACTGAGGTTTGACGAGGAGATAGGAAAGCTGCAGGCCCTGATGCAAGACCTCATAAACAGGCCTCCAACACCTCCACCACCACCACCACCACAACCAAACCTCACACCACACCTGAAGCCTATAACGGAGAGGCTAGAAATAGTATCGGCGGACATAAGGGTTCTGCGGGACAAACAACCCCCCACTCAGGCGCCCCCGGCGCCAAATTTGAGCGCGGAACTCGCAGTTGAGGAGGTCAAGAAGACCCTCCTCAATATCGAGAAAGGGGTAGCAGACCTGGGCAAAGCGGAAAGACAAAGCCCGCAACAACAGGGCCCAAAAACTTTTGCCCAGGTCGCCAGCACACCCAAAGCCCCCAAACCGAAGCCGGTACAAGCAAATCACACCCTGATCGTCTCGTCGACGGACCCCCGGCACACTGGGGATAACGTCATCGAGAGGATCAGGGTCGCCCTGGACCTCAAGACCAGCGGAGCCCGAGTAGACAACGTCCGCAAGGCGCGGAACCAAAAAGTGGTTCTGAGATGCGCCAGCAAGACGGACCTAAACCTGGTCAAAGACCAGTGTAACTCAAATGGAGGGCTCAAGGTCCAGGAGCCGAAACCACAGAACCCCTTGGTGTGCATCAGGGGCGTTCTGTCCAGTTACAGTGACGTGGAGATCATTGATCTCCTCAAAGCGCAGAATAAACACCTCGTGCAAAACGTCGCTGAGGCAGAACAGACCGCCCGCATGCGATACAGAAAGCGCGCGAGAAACCCTCACGAGTGCCATCCCGTCATAGAGCTGTCCCCGAAGCTTTGGCAGTGCTATACGCAGGCCCAAAAGGTCCACGTGGGCATAAAAAGATGCCCAGTTGAAGACCAGTCCCCCCTAGTCCAGTGCACAAAATGCCTTGGATATGGTCATAATAAGACCTTATGCAAGGCCGCCAAAGAAGTCTGCAGTTACTGCAGTGGCGCGCACAATGGGAAGGACTGCCTCACCAGAGCCGAGGGCAGGCCGCCGACGTGCACTAATTGCAAAGCGGCCCAAAGAACAGGCAGCGACCTGGCACACACCGCGTTCAGCGAAGACTGCCAGGAACGACAAAAATGGGATGGAATAGCGAGGTCACGCATCTCGTATTGCTAAGGGCGACCCAGAGCACACACCAACCAGCCAACCAGTTACCCCCGAAAACGCGACAAGACCGACAGCGAGATTGAAGTTCATCCAAGTCAATCTCCAACGCTCCAAGCTGGCCACGGAAGAACTTCACCTGGCGGCTCAGGCACAGGGTGTTTCAATAGCACTTGTACAAGAACCCTACGTAGGAAGGACAGGTGTGTCGGCGCACCACATATGCGCGTGATTCACTGCGCGGCAAGCGCGGGGTGTCGGGGGACCGAACGGAACCCGTTACGCTAGGGCCTCTGCTCGCCCGCCACATCACTCACCTCACAGACGCGCCGCACTACGGGCATTTCTTTGTATCTAGTTTAAGTTATTACGGTATTACACCTATTTTAATACAGTCCACTCTTCTTTTAATCTAAAGTCCCGGTTGAGCCTATTCAATGGTCCTTCGATCGAGCAAAAATAAAAACCTGTTTTGCCGTAATTAACAAAATCAACGTCGTCGATCGTCGTGTTCACCGGTGCGGACTTTGACCGTTCGCGAGCACCAGCTGTGCGACCACGAAGATAGAACAAAGAAGTCGTTCCCGAGGCAGCCTGCATCGTCATCGTGGGAGCTGATGTCATTCTTGGGAGTATAAATACTGTATCTGAGTGAGTCCGTTCCAATTAGTTACATATTTCCGCTTCTTTCACTTTGCCGAAAAAATCTTCCCGCATCTTCGAGAATTTTCTTAAAATTCCGATATTTTTTTTTAGTTCCGGTTATTTAATTCAGTAGTATCCTTTTTTCTTAATATCTAGCTTACGCATAAAACCTTCTATTTTTTAAAAACTTGTTCGCTAATTAGCTACAAACAAATACGTGCGAGTCATTGACCTTGACACGTATTCTCGGTTCCTTTTGTTCTCGCACAGCTGTTTTGCAGTTTTTTTTCTATAAAGCTCATTAGTATCAATCCATTCAGTTTTATTTTTACTTTACGATGGCAGATAGCTTAAAAACATCGATAAAGAAACGTAGTTCAATTAAATCAAAGCTTACAATTTACAGCAACTATTTAAATTTAGTGAAAAGTAGTTCCGAAATATCAGAGTTGCAACGTTTAGATTTAGAGGAGCGTTTTAATAAATTTGAAAGCCTACACACCGAATTTGATGCCTTACAGACACACATCGAAGTGCTTACTGATGACGACGAGTCTGCGTTGGCTGAGCGTGAGGACTTTGACCGCCAGTACTTCAACCTGGTGGCACTCACGCGCAGTCTGCTCGGGGTCTCAGCCAGCGGTGTGGCGTCGGAGGCGGGCTTCAAAGATGCTGACTCAGGTGCACATGTTTCATTAAGGAATTCATTTGTTCGTTTGCCAAAAATAGATTTGCCTCATTTCGATGGGAACTACCAATGCTGGCTTGAGTTTAGAGATACTTTTGGGTCATTGATTCACGACAATGCTAGCATAAGTAACATTAATAAGTTCCACTACCTTCGAGCTTCTCTCCAGGGAAATGGTGCTTTAATTATTAAAAACATTGATTTTAAAGCCGATCATTATAATCTTGCGTGGGACCTGTTGTGTGAACGTTACAATAACAACAGTCTTTTAGTGAAAAATCATTTCCAGGCTATATTTGATGTAGAACCTATTACAAAAGAATCAAGTGTTTCCATCAGAAACCTTGTTGATGTCATTAATAAAAATATTAGGGCACTAACTACATTAAAAAAACCCACTCAATATTGGGATGACATTATTATTTATTTTATGGTTAAAAAAATAGATTTAACTACAAGTCGGGACTGGGAAGAGCACCGAAACAATACATTTAAAGACGATCCGACTTTAACTCAATTTTGTACATTTTTAAGCAGGAAAGCGGACTGGTTAGAATCAGTAGAATCAAATCGTAGTTCTTCTGAAACTAATACTATTGTCGCTTTAAATAATAGTCACACTAATAAAACTGATTCTAATCAAATAAATAAAAAATTAAACAATAAAAATAAAAACAGTAAATGTCCACTTTGCTCCCAAGCTCATACATTATTTAAATGTGAATCTTTTAGAAACTTATCAATAGAAAATCGTATACAAAAGGCAGCTGAATTTAATGTTTGTATTAATTGCTTACGCTTTGGACATAATTCTAAGAAATGTAGGTTTTCACATTGCAAATATTGTAAAACAAAGCATAATACGCTGTTGCATTTAGAAAGTAACGAGCCCAAACCAGTTCAAAATCCATTGCCTTCTGCCGTGCTTTCTACACCGCCTTCTGCTTCACCTTCTTCAAATGTTGTGCTTTCAGCCAATTCCATGCAGCTTGCTACTTCTGCGCATGTTTTACTGTCCACAGCTATGGTGAACGTGACCGGTGTGACGGGTAAGAAGTACACTGCGCGTCTACTGCTGGACAACGGCAGTACGGCGAACTTTGTTACGGAGAATTTATCAGAGAAGTTGGGTTTGTTACGACGCGGTACGAGCACCAAGGTAACGGGTATTAATAATCTCATATCCACTAGTACACAGTCTTGTCATCTCTCAATCGAGTCTTTATGCTGTGCCTTTACTGTAGATATCGAGTGTCACATTTTGCCTGAAATTACAAAGGTTCTACCGTCTTCATTCGTGCATATCAAACACGTCCCTATTCCTTCAGGTCTTCAGTTAGCAGACCCGAACTTTAACGTTCCGTCGGTCGTAGACATCCTGGTAGGGGCTGAAGTTTTCTGGAATGTCTTAGGTAGCAAAACAATAGACTTAGGGAAAAACCTACCTAAATTATGCGAAACCAAGTTTGGATGGTTAGTTTCAGGTAGTATTTCGCACCAATCATGTTTTTCCGCTAATCATTTTTGTAATCATTCCAATGTCACTCCCGACCTCAATCAATTTTGGGAGCTTGATACCGTCGTTTCAAAACATTCACTCTCACTTGAGGAGAGAATGTGTGAGCAGTCTTTTGCTCAAAACACCACTCGCAATAATAGTGGAGGATTCGTCGTGACCATGCCTTTAAAAGAGGATGCTAGCACATTAGGTCATTCTTTTACCAATGCTAGAAATCGTTTTCTTTCTCTTGAACGGCGATTTAAACGTGATCCATCATTCCATACAAAATATAATGAGTTCATGAGAGAATATGAGCGCTTAGGTCATATGACGTTAGACTCAGACTGTACTTCCTCATCAGAAAGCTCTATAACAAAATATTACATTCCACATCATGGAGTCACTCGCAGTTCAAGTACCACTACACAACTACGCGTAGTATTCGACGCATCAGCTTCTACAAGTTCGGGAGTGTCACTTAATGACATTCAGATGGTCGGTCCCGTAGTTCAAGACGATCTGTTTTCAATTTTAACACGTTTTCGTCAGCATAGGTATGTGGTCTCAGGTGACGTGGAAAAGATGTACAGGGCCATAGAGATAAGTCCAGTACAACGACCTCTTCAAAAAATAATTTTCAGGTTTGAACCTTCAGAACCACTTAAAACCTATACGTTAAATACGGTTACCTATGGTACCGCTTCTGCACCCTATTTAGCCACTAAGTGTCTTGTAAGTCTGGCTGATAACATTGAGGACAGTCGTGTGCAACGTGCCATACGACGTGACTTCTACGTCGACGACTATCTTAGTGGAGGGGATACCATAGCCGAAACTGTTGACGTTTCAAAAAAGGTACATTCGGTTCTATCATCAGCAAACTTTAATTTACGTAAATGGCGTTCAAATAACTCTCAAATTCTTAAAGAAATTACTCATAGTTATAACAAATCACATAATAACACTTTAATTTTTTCAGAACAAGGTCTAAACACATCTCAATCAAAAACTTTAGGTCTTAACTGGGTTTGTGATTCTGATTCACTAACCTATACAATAAATATCACCTCCACTACGAAAGTCACGAAACGTCATGTTCTCTCTGTTATCAGTCAAATCTTTGACCCACTAGGCCTCGTAGGTCCGTGCGTCGTCGAAGCAAAGATAATTATGCAGCGTCTATGGCTAGATAAATATGACTGGGACGATGAGGTATCGCATGAAATCAGAAATCTTTGGTCTACATTTGAGGGCACAATAACTGCTTTAAATAATTTAAAAGTTCCTCGTTGGGTTTTGCGTGAAGACTCGATTATACATGAAGTACACGTCTTTACCGATGCGTCTGAGAAGGCGTATGGCGCTTGTGTGTACATTCGGTCTCAAAATAGCAGTGGATCTATAGGCGTACAGCTTCTAGTCTCTAGAAATCGTGTAGCGCCCATTAAGCCAACGACAATACCGAGGCTTGAACTTTGTGGAGCTTTGTTAGGTGCAAGGCTGTGTACTAAGGTTCAGGAATCGCTTACCATCCCCATTCATAAATGTAGATTCTGGTGCGACTCAACCATAGTCCTGGGTTGGCTCTCTACTCCTTCTAGTCACTTAAAACCTTTTGTTAGAAACCGAGTCAATGAGATCCAGGAAAGTACTTGTGGTCATACCTGGAGCTACGTACCGTCGAAGGACAACCCGGCGGATCTTGTTTCCCGTGGTCTGAGAGCTGACGTTATCATTGACACACCTCTGTGGTGGTCTGGCCCCTCATTTTTACAGCATAGCGAAAATGACTGGCCCATTATGCCAAACAACGGGAAAGATAGTCTGCCGGAAGTAGTGACTCATTTCATTGGTAGTGATAGCAACAATCATGCATTAAGTAATAATCATTCAGGCGTAACCATTCATTCATCAATCATTCATGATTTGTTAGAAAAATATTCCAAACTAATTAAGATACAAAATATATTTACATATGTATTTTACATATATATTTTATATATTTACATATATATTTCTATTTATAAATTAAGTCCCCGACACTCCCTCAGAGACAAATTTAAAGAGATTAATATTATGACTGTGCCCTGTCAATATGTATATGAAAATCTGTTGTATGCACATAAAAATATTAATCACTTTAAAAAATACAGTGATATCCACAATATTAACACAAGAAACAAGGACAAATATATTGTTCCTTCAACTAGGCTTAAAAAAATAGGTGGTTCGTTTAAATGTCAATGTATACGCTTTTATAATAAACTTCCTAGCCAGATTCAGGAACTTAGCATTACCAAATTTAAATTATTTATAAAACGTAAATTATGCCGGAATGCTTTCTATTCTGTTAAAGAGTATATTGAGGACTCAAATGCTTGGAATTGAGCTGCTTCAATCATTCATAGGCCAATATTGACATTTGTTAAAATTATCATTTTTATATTTATTGACATTGAAATTTTAATATTTGACATTTATGAGTACTTTTTTAAAGTATTATTATTTTGTACACCAATTTTTATTCTCTTTGACATTGTAATTATTGAACTTGACATTTATGTACTTTTCTGAGTACCTATATATTTTTTTTTACATCATATTTGTTGTGAGTGTGAGGACTATGTGGGTTGCTTGATTGCTAGTATGTTTTATAATGACTGACGGTTTGAGTACTTAATGCGGCCTACCCGAATGTCCTTACTTTGGTATTGTTCGTCAAGACGTTGAGCTCCTTACGTGTTTTTTAGTTGAGCTTAACGACTTATGACAAATGCTTGCACTGTTTGGACAGGTCCACTCAAATCTGTGTGGTTCTCTCATCAAGAGATCCCTTCAGTTTACCTTCATGGTCCTCGCATATTTTGACCAATACAATATTGTATGGACTTTAAAAGAGACTTTGACCTCTGAGTTTGTTTCGGATGTTTCTTCTCAGAGTAGTCCAGCTAGGAAACACCGGCCCCATCGTTCGATAAAAAAAAAAAGAAAAAAAAAAATGACGTGTAAAAGTGTAATTTATTACCTATTTACAAAAATAAATCATTTATTCATTTATTTATTTATTCATATGTACAACGCTTTATTTACAATGTAAAAAATAAAAACAAATTGCATGGTAACTTTTCAACAACTGAACTAGAAACATCATTGAATACAATCATACATTATTCACAGCTTGAGATGTTTTCAGAAGAGTACAATTTGTTAAAATCAGGACAAAAATTACCACGCAAAAGTAGATTGCTTCCTCTGACACCGTTCATTGACAACCATAACCTCATCCGCGTGGGCGGAAGGTTGGATAATTCGCCCTACGATTTTAATGCAAAACATCCCATTATTTTATGCAGTAAACACATACTTACAAAACTAATATTTCAAATGCAACATTTAAAGCTTGGACATGCTGGTCCACTGTTGTTATTGTCACATATACGACAAACTTATTGGCCGCTAGGTGGCAGAAACTTGTCTAGATCTGTCGTGAATAAGTGTCTTAAATGTTTCAGACACAAGGCTCAGAACGTGCAGCCAATTATGGGTCAACTACCTAGCACAAGAACAAATCTTGAGTTTCCTTTTTTAAATAGTTACGTTGACTATGCTGGGCCAGTATTGGTAGCCAATCGGAAAGGCCGAGGATGCAAACTTACAAAATCATACATGTGCATCTTTGTCTGCTCGGCTGTGAAAGCTGTACACTTGGAGCTCGTCACCGACCTCACCACTGAGGCTTACATGGCCGCTCTAAATCGTTTCGTGGCGCGTCGAGGCAAGCCTCGAAGCATCACGTCCGATAACGGGACCAACTTTGTAGGCGCATCAAACGAGATGTATAGGTTTTTGCAGTCGTCAAACGTTGCATCTGAAATGGCGCAGCAGGGCATCGAATTCATTTTCACGCCTGCATACAGCCCTCATTTTAATTCATTGGCTGAAGCTGCCGTAAAGTCATGTAAGCATCATCTGAAACGGCTACTGAATCTTACTAATTTCACCTTCGAAGAGATGGCTTCTTGTCTCACTCACATAGAGGCTATTCTAAATTCTCGCCCTCTCACTCCTCTTTCCTCAGACCCTAATGATTTTTCGGCACTCACTCCCTTTCACTTCCTAATTGGACGGCCATTCTTATCAGTACCACATCCTCAGGTGACTGAAGCCAACATCACGCGACTGGATTGCTGGAAGCGAATCCAGTACATAAGGCAGCATTCCTGGCGACGGTTCCATAATGAATACACGTCTCTGCTGCAGGCTAAATCCAAGTGGTTTAATTCCAGAGGTGAAGTCAAGCCGGGGTCCTTGGTCCTGGTTAAGAACAAAACAACGCCACCTCTGCTCTGGTCCATGGGCCGGGTCACAAAGACCTATCCCGGCGTAGATGGGGTCACGAGAGTGGCTGAACTGAAGACGAAGCGGGGCACCATCCGTCGTGCCTTCAACTGCATCTGCCCCCTTCCTGTCGAAGATTGAAGATCACCCTTCAACCCGGGGAATATGTCGGCGCACCACATATGCGCGTGATTCACTGCGCGGCAAGCGCGGGGTGTCGGGGGACCGAACGGAACCCGTTACGCTAGGGCCTCTGCTCGCCCGCCACATCACTCACCTCACAGACGCGCCGCACTACGGGCATTTCTTTGTATCTAGTTTAAGTTATTACGGTATTACACCTATTTTAATACAGTCCACTCTTCTTTTAATCTAAAGTCCCGGTTGAGCCTATTCAGGTGTTATGAAACAAAGCCCCGGCACGCAAGTCATCCAGTGCAGCCTTAGCCGCCAAAAACCAGTCAAGGCGGCAATCGTTGTCTTCGGAAACAACCTGGAGGTCATCCACGACCCCCAGCTTGTGACCGAAAACATCGCCGCGGCTCTACTGAAGGTGGGTCAGCTAAGACTAGGGGTGTTATCGGTCTATTTCGAGGGTGACCTGGACATCGAACCCTACCTCTCCGGAACACACACCACAATCAACAGACTCAACACGCAGAACATCATAGTAGGAGGTGACGTGAACGCATGGAGCCAATGGTGGGGAAGTGTTTCCGAAAACCATCGCGGGGCGGCGTACAGCTCCTTCCTCGAAGAGCGGGAACTCCAGATCCTAAACACGGGACAAACACCAACATTCGAGACCTACAGAGGAGACAGATGGTGCACGAGCATTGTCGACGTCACAGCATGCAGCCTGTCATTGCTAGGTAAGATCGAAGACTGGCAAGTCGACAGGCGACTGACAACCTCGGACCACAACGCGATCACCTTCTCAATGCGTCTAGAAAAGGCCTTGGAACCTCTAAGGCCTATCTCTACACGCATATACAACACCAAGAAGGCGAAGTGGTCCGAATTCATTGCAAACCTCAAAACCAGTCTGGCGGAAAATAACATCACTCGAGCCAGACTCTCGAACGTCTCGAACCCGGAAGATCTGGAGACACTCATCGGATCGTACACCCATTGTATCCACCGCTCATGTGAGGAAGCAATCCCAAAACTGGGGTTGCCCAAAGCTAATGCAAACCCCCCCTGGTGGACCCCTTCTCTGGACCGTCTTAAGAAAGACGCAACAGCAAAGAAGAGAAGGATCCGAATGCAGCCACAAGTCGAAGACACTTCGTCATCCAGGAATACGTACTGGCTAAAAACACCTACACCGCTGCAGCTACCGAGGCTGCCACAGCCAGTTGGAAGGAATTTTGCTCTAAGCAAGATCGAGAGAGTATGTGGGACGGCATCTACAGGGTATTAAGGAAGACAGCCAGAAGACACGATGATATGCTCCTGAGGAACACCGCGGGCGAAACACTGAGCCCAGAGCAATCAGCGAATCTTCTGGCAAAAACCTTCTACCCCGACGACTCAACAGATGCCGAACTGCCTTACCACGCGGCACTCAGGACATTTGCGGAGGAGAAAAACCCACACGGACTGTCAGCTGACGATCCACCCTTTACAACCGCGGAGCTAGAAATGGTTCTCCAAAACCAAAATCCGAAGAAAGCTCCCGGCCCGGATGGATTAACGGCAGACATCTGCATAGCGGCAATAAACTGTGATAGGGAAATGTTCTTAGCGATGGCCAACAAGTGTCTGTCGCTGTCACACTTCCCGAAGCAGTGGAAGGTCGCCCACGTGTGCATACTTCGCAAGCCGGGGAAAGACGACTACACCAACCCAAAATCGTACAGGCCAATAGGTCTGTTATCGGTCCTTGGTAAAATAGTCGAGAAACTCCTCGTTGGCCGACTCCAATTTCACTTCCTTCCAACATTCAACACAAACCAGTATGGATTCATGCCGCAGCGCGGTACCGAGGACGCCCTCTATGCCCTAGTAGGACACATACGTTCCGAAATCAAAGCCAAAAAGATCGTGGTTTTGGTATCTCTGGACATAGAGGGGGCCTTCGATAACGCATGGTGGCCAGCGCTCAAAAGACAGATGGTGATTAAAAACTGTCCCAAAAACATCTACGCTCTCGTAGCCTCATACCTGGAAGACCGGAAAATCAGGGTCAACTATGCCAGAGCGTCTAGCGAAAAGGGTACCACTAAAGGGTGCGTCCAGGGCTCAATTGCCGGACCGACGTTCTGGAACCTTATCCTAGACTCACTCCTACACAGAATGGCAAGAATGGGAGTCTACTGCCAAGCCTTTGCAGATGATGTTGTCCTTGTCTTCTCAGACTTTTCAACAGGTCCCCTGCAGCAGTCAGCGAACGAAGCGCTAGACATGGTATCGAAATGGGGCGTCCACAACAAGCTACGTTTCGCCGCGCACAAGACCAACGCGATGGTGCTAACGAAGAAGCTTAAGTACGACCTCCCGGTACTCCACATGTCTGGTACGACGCTGAACCTAGTCCAAGAGGTCAAGCTGCTGGGTCTCACGATAGACTCCAAGCTCACTTTTAACGCGCACGTGTCTGCTACCTGCAAAAAAGCTGCAGATATCTACAAGCAACTGGCGTGTGCGGCGAAGGTGACCTGGGGTCTCAACAAAGAGATAATAAGGACAATATATGTGTCGGTGATAGAGCCTATCGTGTTGTACGCAGCAAGTGCGTGGGAGCCTGCAGCTGAGAAACTGATGACGAGAAACCAGTTTGACTCACTGCAACGAGGCTTCGCACAGAAGATCTGCAAAGCATACCGCACGGTGTCTCTAACATCGGCACTCATTCTGTCTGGCCAACTCCCCCTAGACCTCCGGGTAATCGAGGCCGCAACCCTTTTCAAGATCAAAAAGGGACATTCCAAAGAGTTCTTGCCGCCGGGCCGAGAGTTGGAGCGCAACGTGCACCACTCCGAAAACCCTCACCCGGCGCTACTCACAATAACAGAGTACGCACGTCTAGAAGACTGGACTCCCGAAACCCAAGAAACCCACGAAGTAAACGGTCCCCAAATCTATACCGACGGCAGCAAGATAGAGGGGAAAGTAGGTGCTGCCCTTACGTGGTGGGAAAATGGGAAGGAGTCCAGGTTCTGCACCTTCGGCCTGGAGCCACACAACACTGTCTTCCAATCGGAAATGTACGCTCTCTACAGAGCTGTCAGAATGGTGAAAGAGTCCAGGGCGGCCTCCGTCAGCATTTTAAGCGACTCAAGATCGTCGCTTGACCTGCTGAGGAGTCCGTCTGTCACACATCACCTGGCGCTCCAGATAAAGAGATGCGTCCGCGACATCAGAGAGGAAGACAGAGAAGTGAAATTCTTCTGGCTGAGGGCCAACGTGGGAACTCCGGGGAATGAGAGAGCAGACGAGCTGGCCAAGGAGGCAGCTCTAACGGTGAACATAGCGGAGTACAACAAAGTCCCCGTATCGTTCGTGAGAAGGAAAATACGGGAGGGGACCATAAGAAAGTGGCAAGCGAGATACGAATCCTCCAGTACAGGAGCGGTCACGAAGGTGTTCTTTCCAGACGTCCTAGCGGCGAAAAGAACACTTAAAGATGCTGTGCTGACACCGAAACACATCCAGATCCTGACCGGACATGGAGGATTCTCAGCGTATCTCCACAGGTTCCACCTTAAAAACAGTCCCTCGTGCGTCTGTGACCCCAGCTGCGATGAAACGGTCTGGCACATGCTATTCGAATGTCCAAGGTTCTGCCACGACAGAATGGAACTGGAACAAATAATCGAAATGCAGTTCAGCCAGTCCACACTCCACACCATCATGGGGAAACCGGCTACAAGAACACCATTCCTTGCGTTCGCGAGCAAGGTAGCCGTAGTCGCAGCGGAAGCCAACAAAACGGACGCCACTCCGCTAAACCGTGACAGATCAACATCTGCAACCACCTCAGCCACCTCCACTATAACAACCACAACACAAAACACAACCATAGCAACGATAACCACTCAACCGACAACCACACAAACAACAACCACTCGCACCACAGCTACAGAACCGGAAACCACACAACCAACAACTACACAAATCATGACACCACCAAACACCAACCCACAACCAGTGCAAGCACCAAGACCAGCCCCTAGCCAACAGTCGGCTCCAAGCACTATGCCCATCTCACAGTTCTTGGCACTCGGAGGAGACGGAGTGCCTGGCATAAGATTGCGAGGAGTCGCCCTGTTCATGAACAGAGATGCCGAAAAACTGGGCATAAGTTTCTGCATAGGTTCGAGTCGAGCTGGAGCTCGCATTACCATCTCACCAGGCCTTGCGGCTCTGATCAATGGCAGCACCACTAAGACCACGATGCGAGGCAGCAAGTACCATGCACTGCCTCAAATGGAAATAGCCTCTCACCTTTGCCGATTACTGCGATTCAAAGCAAAGACGATCGCACTTCTCGAGTGGAGAGAGGAGACTCCATTCTCCCAGGCGTGCTCACTGCTGCAAGAGATCAGAGACGTAGGAGAAGACACGCCAGTCAAGGCCCGCACCATAAGTGTTGACGCAATGGCGGTCGGATGGGAAAAAGGAGACGTCGCAGACCGCTTCGGCTGTTTAAAAGCCTCAGAACACCATGAGGTGGTCGTGTACGAGGACAGAGGGGAAGCCTTGAGTTTCCTCAAAGCCCCCGGAAATCCAACAGCCAGCGCGACGAGCTCCACGAAAAGTCCGACCACGCAAAGCGGGTCCGAAAGAGCCCAGCAAAAGGCAGCCGCCGAAAAAGCCGCAAAAGAGCAGAGCAAAACCGCCAGCAAAGAGGATCGCGCCCGCGCGCGTAACCGCCTGAAAGCGATTGGCACGTTCCTCAGCGCTCTGCTCCCGTCCACTAGCCGCGCATCACCATCAGCGAAACAGGAATCGGCAGTGGAGCGGTTTTTCCGAAGGATGCCCAAAGATCCCGAACCGCAGAAGCCTAAGCCGACAAGAGCCGACAAGGGGCAAGTCAGCCCACCGATCCTCGCAGAGAGTTCGGCACCACGGACCACGTCAAGAGCGCTTTCCTCGAGTACGTAGCAGTTGTGAGGGCCACTAAGGAGGTAAACCTCAGAACCTGCAGCAAAATCATGCTGACCTTCCAGCGAAAAACAGAGGGTCTGCTGAGAGTACTGCTCGAGGAAGCAGGGGCAGCTGTGTACGACAACGCCACATCTCAAGTCATCGCAGGAGAAATGACGGGATCGTACATGGCGGCCTACAGCGCAAAGTCTGGTTTCGTGGCTCTGGACAAAGAGGAAACGGAGCGAACGGGCAAACTTAAATTTCAAGTGCCACACGACGACCCGATAGTGGTTACCGCCAAATGTACCAAAATCATGCTGGAGGACAGGATCCTGGAAATGGCACAGTCTGTCTCTGGGTCCTCAGACACCTCAGCGTCGACGGAAGATTGGGCGGTACCCAATATCAGGTGGATAAACGGGGTGCCGGGCTGCGGCAAAACAACCTGGGTGGTGGAACACTTCGACGAGAAGAGGGACGTCGTGGCCACTACGACAACTGACGCTGCCAAAGATCTCAGAGGAAAGCTTGCGTACCGCTTGGGAGATCAGTCAAAGACAAAGGTGCGCACTATGGCCTCAATCTTAGCCAACGGGTTCAAGCCGAAAGACCAATGTCACCGCTTGACGGTAGACGAGGCTCTGATGAACCACTTTGGGGCCATAGTCATGGCAGTAAAGTTGTCTGGTGCAAGCGAGGTAGTCCTTATCGGAGACGTGAATCAGCTACCATTTTTGGATAGAGAGAACCTTTTCGAGTTAAGGTATACGCGTCCAAACATGGTGGCTGGCATCACCCAGGAGCTGCTGTGCACACACCGACACCCGATGGACGTGGCCTTTGCACTCAGCGAGATATACTCCGGTATATACTCCTCAAAAACCTCGCTGTCGCAGGTACACTCCCTGAAAGTGAAGGGTTATTCGGGAGCGCAAATACCGACCACCGTACAAAACACCCTATTCTTGGCCCACACGCAGGAGGAGAAATCCTCTCTGATCAGCCAGGGGTACGGGTCCGGTGAAGGGTCGCGCACCCTAACCATTCACGAGGCCCAGGGATTGACTTGCGACAGCGTCGTCATCGTGAACACCAAGTCCAGGAGGCTCCACATCCACGACAGTGTCTCCCACGCGGTAGTGGCGGTGTCGAGACATACGGTCAGCTGCGTCTACTACACCGATGACGCCGACGATGCCATCGGCCGCCTAATGAAGAAGGCGATGGATGCGCCAACCAAAACGGTCGTCGAATACAATCTTAAGACGGCCATGCAGCATCGAGACGCCACTGTCGTGAGCGCCCTTCTAGCGCTAGCTAAATCCCTGGTCGCTAGCGGGAAATGAGCCCATACCTGATCCCAAAACCCAAAACCCAGAACTGTCCCAAAAACCCAGAACTGTCCCATAATAGAACGTGTAATAGGAAATAAGAAAAAATAGTGTCGCCACCCGCGGGGCATGACTGCCTAGGTGCATGCTCACATGCATCTACGCGGCTGTGCTCGTGGTCAGTGGCACTCAATAGTTTAGAACCCATTATTAAATGTAAGTGACGTGTTGTTGATGGTAGTTCCGAACTACTATAAACAACACGCAACAAGTAAAAAAATATGTAACACTAGTCTTGTAAGCAAAACATAACAAAAAAAAAAAAAAAAAAAAAAAAATAGAAAAAAAAATGCATATATAGAAAAAAAAAAAAATATTAAGTACACATATATATATTAAGCGGTGGACTCACCGAGTTATTACTTTAGTTATAGTTTGACTAGGCTAAGTACAGTTATGTGAGGACAAGACGATGTAATGTATTTTAAAAGAAACCTATTGTAAACAATTTTATTGATGTAAATAAGAGCGCGGACCCCCAAGTCTGCGGAAATGTTTAATACAAAAAAAAAAAAAAAAAAACCTAACCTAACCTAACCTAACCTAACCTTCCAGGTATGAGGCTACGAGAAAAATCAGGGTCAACTATGCCAGAGCGTCTAGCGAAAAGGGTACCACTAAAGGGTGCGTCCAGGGCTCAATTGCCGGACCGACGTTCTGGAACCTTATCCTAGACTCACTCCTACACAGAATGGCAAGAATGGGAGTCTACTGCCAAGCCTTTGCAGATGATGTTGTCCTTGTCTTCTCAGACTTTTCAACAGGTCCCCTGCAGCAGTCAGCGAACGAAGCGCTAGACATGGTATCGAAATGGGGCGTCCACAACAAGCTACGTTTCGCCGCGCACAAGACCAACGCGATGGTGCTAACGAAGAAGCTTAAGTACGACCTCCCGGTACTCCACATGTCTGGTACGACGCTGAACCTAGTCCAAGAGGTCAAGCTGCTGGGTCTCACGATAGACTCCAAGCTCACTTTTAACGCGCACGTGTCTGCTACCTGCAAAAAAGCTGCAGATATCTACAAGCAACTGGCGTGTGCGGCGAAGGTGACCTGGGGTCTCAACAGAGAGATAATAAGGACAATATATGTGTCGGTGATAGAGCCTATCGTGTTGTACGCAGCAAGTGCGTGGGAGCCTGCAGCTGAGAAACTGATGACGAGAAACCAGTTTGACTCACTGCAACGAGGCTTCGCACAGAAGATCTGCAAAGCATACCGCACGGTGTCTCTAACATCGGCACTCATTCTGTCTGGCCAACTCCCCCTAGACCTCCGGGTAATCGAGGCCGCAACCCTTTTCAAGATCAAAAAGGGACATTCCCAAGAGTTCTTGCCGCCGGGCCGAGAGTTGGAGCGCAACGTGCACCACTCCGAAAACCCTCACCCGGCGCTGCTCACAATAACAGAGTACGCACGTCTAGAAGACTGGACTCCCGAAACCCAAGAAACACACGAAGTAAACGGTCCCCAAATCTATACCGACGGCAGCAAGATAGAGGGGAAAGTAGGTGCTGCCCTTACGTGGTGGGAAAATGGGAAGGAGTCCAGGTTCTGCACCTTCGGCCTGGAGCCACACAACACTGTCTTCCAATCGGAAATGTACGCTCTCTACAGAGCTGTCAGAATGGTGAAAGAGTCCAGGGCGGCCTCCGTCAGCATCTTAAGCGACTCAAGATCGTCGCTTGACCTGCTGAGGAGTCCGTCTGTCACACACCACCTGGCGCTCCAGATAAAGAGATGCGTCCGCGACATCAGAGAGGAAAACAGAGAAGTGAAATTCTTCTGGCTGAGGGCCCACGTGGGAACCCCGGGGAATGAGAGAGCGGACGAGCTGGCCAAGGAGGCAGCTCTAACGGTGAACATAGCGGAGTACAACAAAGTCCCCGTATCGTTCGTGAGAAGGAAAATACGGGAGGGGACCATAAGAAAGTGGCAAGCGCGATACGAATCCTCCAGTACAGGAGCGGTCACGAAGGTGTTCTTTCCAGACGTCCTAGCGGCAAAAAGAACACTTAAAGACGCTGTGCTGACACCGAAACACATCCAGATCCTGACCGGACATGGAGGATTCTCAGCGTATCTCCACAGGTTCCACCTTAAGAACAGTCCCTCGTGCGTCTGTGACCCCAGCTGCGATGAAACGGTCTGGCACCTGCTATTCGAATGTCCAAGGTTCTGCCACGACAGAATGGAACTGGAACAAATAATCGAAATGCAGTTCAGCCAGTCCACACTCCACACCATCATGGGGAAACCGGCTACAAGGAAACCATTCCTTGCGTTCGCGAGCAAGGTAGCCGTAGTCGCAGCGGAAGCCAACAAAACGGACGCCACTCCGCTAAACCGTGACAGTTCAACATCTGCAACCACCTCAGCCACCTCCACTTTAACAACCACAACACAAAACACAACCATAGAAACGACAACCACACAAACAACAACCACTCGCACCACAGCTATAGAACCGGAAACCACACAACCAACAACTACACATATCATGACACCACCAAACACCAACCCACAACCAGTGCAAGCACCAAGACAAGCCCCAAGCCAACAGTCGGCTCCAAGCACCATGCCCATCTCACAGTTCTTGGCACTCGGAGGAGACGGAGTGCCTGGCATAAGATTGCGAGGAGTCGCCCTGTTCATGAACAGAGATGCCGAAAAACTGGGCATAAGTTTCTGCATAGGTTCGAGTCGAGCTGGAGCTCGCATAACCATCTCACCAGGCCTTGCGGCTCTGATCAATGGCAGCACCACTAAGACCACGATGCGAGGCAGCAAGTACCATGCACTGCCTCAAATGGAAATAGCCTCTCACCTTTGCCGATTACTGCGATTCAAAGCAAAGACGATCGCACTTCTCGAGTGGAGAGAGGAGACTCCATTCTCCCAGGCGTGCTCACTGCTGCAAAAGATCAGAGAAGTAGGAGAAGACACGCCAGTCACGGCCCGCACCATAAGTGTTGACGCAATGGCGGTCGGATGGGAAAAAGGAGACGTCGCAGACCGCTTCGGCTGTTTAAAGGCCTCAGAACACCATGAGGTGGTCGTGTACGAGGACAGAGGGGAAACCTTGAGTTTCCTCAAACCCCCCGGAAATCCAACAGCCAGCGCGACGAGCTCCACGGAAAGTCCGACCACGCAAAGCGGGTCCGAAAGAGCCCAGCAAAAGGCAGCCGCTGAAAAAGCCGCAAAAGAGCAGAGCAAAACCGCCAGCAAAGAGGATCGCGCTCGCGCGCGTAACCGCCTGAAAGCAATTGGCACATTCCTCAGCGCTCTGCTCCCGTCCACTAGCCGCGCATCACCATCAGCGAAACAGGAATCGGCAGTGGAGCGGTTTTTCCGAAGGATGCCCAAAGATCCCGAACCGCAGAAGCCTAAGCCGACAAGAGCCGACAAGGGGCAAGTCAGCCCACCGATCCTCGCAGAGAGTTCGGGCACCACGGACCACGTCAAGAGCGCTTTCCTCGAGTACGTAGCAGTTGTGAGGGCCACTAAGGAGGTAAACCTCAGAACCTGCAGCAAAATCATGCTGACCTTCCAGCGAAAAACAGAGGGTCTGCTGAGAGTACTGCTCGAGGAAGCAGGGGCAGCTGTGTACGACAACGCCACATCTCAAGTCATCGCAGGAGAAATGACGGGATCGTACATGGCGGCCTATAGCGCAAAGTCTGGTTTCGTGGCTCTGGACAAAGAGGAAACGGAGCGAACGGGCAAACTAAAATTTCAAGTGCCACACGACGACCCGATAGTGGTTACCGCCAAATGCACCAAAATCATGCTGGAGGACAGGATCCTGGAAATGGCACAGTCTGTCTCTGGGTCCTCAGACACCTCAGCGTCGATGGAAGCTTGGGCGGTACCCAATATCAGGTGGATAAACGGGGTGCCGGGCTGCGGCAAAACAACCTGGGTGGTGGAACACTTCGACGAGAAGAGGGACGTCGTGGCCACTACGACAACTGAAGCTGCCAAAGATCTCAGAGAAAAGCTTGCGTACCGCTTGGAGATCAGTCAAAGACAAAGGTGCGCACTATGGCCTCAATCTTAGCCAACGGGTTCAAGCCGAAAGACCAATGTCACCGCTTGACGGTAGACGAGGCTCTGATGAACCACTTTGGGGCCATAGTCATGGCAGTAAAGTTGTCTGGTGCAAGCGAGGTAGTCCTTATCGGAGACGTGAATCAGCTACCATTTTTGGACAGAGAGAACCTTTTCGAGTTAAGGTATACGCGTCCAAACATGGTGGCTGGCATCACCCAGGAGCTGCTCTGCACACACCGACACCCGATGGACGTGGCCTTTGCACTCAGCGAGATATACTCCGGTATATACTCCTCAAAAACCTCGCTGTCGCAGGTACACTCCCTGAAAGTGAAAAGTTATACGGGAGCGCAAATACCGACCACCGCACAAAACACCCTATTCTTGGCCCACACGCAGGAGGAGAAATCCTCTCTGATCAGCCAGGGGTACGGTTCCGGTGAAGGGTCGCGCACCCTAACCATTCACGAAGCCCAGGGGTTGACTTGCGACAGAGTCGTCATCGTGAACACCAAGTCCAGGAGGCTCCACATCCACGACAGTGTCTCCCACGCGGTAGTGGCGGTGTCGAGACATACGGTCAGCTGCGTCTACTACACCGATGACGCCGACGATGCCATCGGCCGCTTAATGAAGAAAGCGATGGATGCGCCAACCAAAACGGTCGTCGAATACAATCTTAAGACGGCCATGCAGCATCGAGACGCCACTGTCGTGAGCACCCTCCTAGCGCTAGCTAAATCCCTGGTCGCTAGCGGGAAATGAGCCCATACCTGATCCCTAAACCCAGAACTGTCCCTAAGTCCCAAAATTCCGTAACTTAAAGTGTAATAGTAAATAAGAAAAAATAATGTCGCCGCCCGCGGGGCGTGGCTGCCTAGGTGCATGCTCACATGCAGCTACGCGGTTGCGCTTCCGTGGTCAGTGGCACTCAATAGTTTAGTACCCATTATTTAATGTAAGTGACGTGTTGTTGATGGTAGTTCCGAACTACTATAAACAACACGCTACAAGTAAAAAACTATGTAACACTAGTCTTGTAAGCAAAACATAACAAAAAAAAAAAAAAAAAAAAATAACAATAATAAAAAAAAATATAAAAAAAAAACCAAAAAAAAAAATATATATAAGTATACATTATATATTATAAATATATTAAGCGGTGGACTCACGTAGCTACTACTTTAGTTATAGTTCGACTAGGCTAAGTATTAATATGTGAGGACAAGATGATGTTAATTATAAAGAAACGAAAAATTGTAAACAATATTAAATATAAATAAGAGCGCGGACCCCCAAGTCTGCGGAAATGTAATCTCCTAAAAAAAAAAAAAAAAAACCTAACCTAACCTACCACCTACCTACCACCTACCTACCACCTACCTACCACCTACCTACCACCTACCTACCACCTACCTACCACCTACCTACCACCTACCTACCACCTACCTACCACCTACCTACCACCTACCTACCACCTACCTACCACCTACCTACCACCTACCTACCACCTACCTACCACCTACCTACCACCTACCTACCACCTACCTACCACCTACCTACCACCTACCTACCACCTACCTACCACCTACCTACCACCTACCTACCACCTACCTACTACCTACCTACTATCTACCTACTACCTACCTATCTATATATATAAAACAAAGTCGGGTTTGTTACAACACTCGAGATCGGCTAGACCAATTTTCATGGTTTTTGGTTCGTTGGATTTATGCTAGTTTCAAATAAGATTAAGTTTAATTAAATGCCTCTAGGCTCTAGGCATTAAGTCAGTTTTCAAAATAATTAATCGATTCGTCGATCGATCGTTTTCTATTTACCACTTCACGTTACTGCGCGCCTAGTACTTTGGATTGATTAAGGTGATCTTGTGAGAAAATTAAGAATACAGTGAATTTTAAATTTTCGTACATGACTACTTCACGTTACTGCGCGCCTAGTACTTTGGATTGATTATGGTGATCTTGTGAGAAAATTAAGAATACAGTGAATTTTAAATTTTCGTACATGACTACTTCACGTTACTGCGCGCCTAGTACTTTGGATTGATTATGGTGATCTTGTGAGAAAATTAAGAATACAGTGAATTTTAAATTTTCGTACATGACTACTTCACGTTACTGCGCGCCTAGTACTTTGGATTGATTAAGGTGATCTTGTGAGAAAATTAAGAATACAGTGTGAATTTTAAATTTTCGTACATGACTACTTCACGTTACTGCGCGCCTAGTACTTTTGTTATCTTAAGTTTTCATTCATTAATTACCCGTTTTTTTTAAAAATGATTCATCTTTTATAATTATGTTCTCGTCGATTTTTCATTATTTTTAAGATGTATTCTGCTATTCGGGGCGGGGACAAATCCAACGAACCAAAAACCATGAAAATTGGTCTAGCCGATCTCGAGTTATAAGTGTTGATACAAACCCGACTTTGTTTTATATATATAGATATGTATGTATTTAAAATATATATATATATATTTATGTTTATCAGTTGTCTGGTGCATAACACTGCAAGCTCTGCTTAGCTTGGGATCAGATGACCGTGTGTGAGTTGTCCCAAGATATTTATTTTATTTATTTATTTTATTACAAAAAAAAACAAGTTGTCAATTTAACCTAAAAAAGCTGAAGTATATCTTATTCATTTATAATATACCAAAATAACCAAAAAATTGCTCACATGCTCCAAATACCTTAAGAGTTAAAAACAAAACTAAAATTATTTCAACAATGGAACATAATCTAGTCAAAATAATTTCAGACTATCCGACCGCCGTGAAGGGTTGTGTTCGCTAAGATTGTGTCTGCGTGTACCTACTCGTGTCGAAGCCTTTACAACTTGGAATGAATAAATTATCGAGGGGCATGTACCTATAATCCGGCTTACGAAGCGACAGCAAGTGTTCACAGTGTTGTGACAAGTCTCCGGGATTTGTGCTTATTTTGAGGGCCTTTCAATTCAATGTTGGGACATCGCAAAAAATGTTTTTTTTTTTTTATACTAGCTGTGGTCATGGACTATATTTTAAAATCCATCATTAGATAGCATCTTATAACATCCTAGCAAAGAGTGTGCAGTTATATCAGAGGCCATTTATTTATTGCGTAAGGATTAGGGGCGCGGAGGTCGTCGACGATAAACATGCGGTTATTTTTTTCTTACAATGGAACTTGGTTAATGGGTCATAAACCGACAAAAATAACGTCTTACATAATTATTGTGTCTCTGGTTAGACTGGAAGCCGTTCCGGCATATACTTGGAAAAAGGCTTTAGAGATGATATTTATAAACAATACCGTCGCTGAAATCACGAAAAAACTGATCCTAATAAAAGAGCTAGGTAATAGAAATATTGTTCAGTTAAGCAAGTAGGTATAAGTGTATACTGTGTATAGAACAACTGAAGAAGAAGACTCGGTCAACTGCGGTACAATGTTTTATTGGCAATTTGACAACACAGCGGTTTTTGGATTCTTACATTTACTTGTGCTATTATACTATGTCAACGAGAAGTAGTCTATCTATAGGTTTTTATTCCTTTGCGAGGATTTTGTTAGAAGTTAATTTTTTTTCATAGCTTCAAGGGATTAATTCGATATTTCCGATACCTCCTAAACGTTCCCAAGAGGCATCTTAAAGGAATAAAAAAGTAATCATGGTGCCTTGCTCCTCAATAGAACTTTTAGAAGAACTTAGCTTGTATACAATATGATTTTACATGTAACGTAGGTAAGGTAAAGCGTTCTTTATCCTACTTAGAAGCCAACCAGCAAACTACTAACAACAAAACTAAGATGTAGATTAAAATGATCTCAAACATCAAGGTAAGGTCGCAGCCAAACCCAATTGTACATTACTTACGTACTAAGTGCCACATTATGCAAATGCTCAAGTTCCATCCTATCTATATAATGTCGTATACCTATCTAATAGTTTTGCTCCACAAAATGTAAACGTCCACATCCTGTGGACGCGAGCTGCCAAAGTAATTAGAGAAAGCGCGCGGCCGTACTGCACGCGATAGGAAAAATAAAACAGATTTTTTTAGTATGTTCTCTGGACCTCCGTCGCCGTCGATACAAAATGGTGGACTTTACTTTTTTTAGGAAGCAAAGATAAATCGTGTTCTCGTTAATGAAAGTGGTTTCTTTTAACTTTTATTTTTCACTAGCTGTCCTCGGTTGTTTTACTTGAGTTTTTGGATACTGCTGCGTTCCTGTATGTCGTAGCGTGATGTTACATAGTCAATAGTCAAATCGTTTATTTTCATCAGACCAAAAAAGGCACTTTGAAACGTCATTTACAAAAGTGAATGTGGTTCATAGCTTGGTCACTCAGGAATAGGTAAAGTAGCTTTCCAGTGAAAACATTTTTTAAATCAGTTAATAGTGTAAATTTCTTTGCCACTGGTTTTATAGATTGCTGCAATCAACAGATTATAACAAGAAGGCCCTATTACTTAATCTTTTTTTTTCTCCCTCTCTCTATTTGTAAGAACCTTTGCACCATTGTAATTGGCTACTAAACGGATACTTGACAGCTAATTAGGCCAATTAGCCTGTTGGCTCACTATCCAACAGGAAGTACGCACAGCGGCTCGTGCCACCGGTTTATCACGCTTAGGGAGTTCGTTCATACACGTTTATTTTATAGTGTAAGGTAGGTGGCCCTTAAAAGAAGTTCCGTTTCAATTTCATTAAAAATAGTTTTTATTGCTTACCTGGTTCTGTGACCATGTTGTATTCATTTTGTTTAGTTGGCAGAAGTAACATATAAATAAACAGTAGGTACATGCATAATTGCCAATAAGTACTTATTTATACAAATCAGAAGTGAGTAGGAACACATAAGTGCTTTTACTTCAGCGCTAACAGTACCTACAAAAACAATTGACTGAATGGTCAACTCAACACAACTCCGCCTTAATAATTGTGATCAAAACAAAAACGTGTAATTTGAAGAATTTTCAGTGTCCACGCCTTTTAAGGTGTCATGTGGGTAAGTACGTAATTGATAAGATTTATTCGCCAATGGGGACTTACGGAACGGGACAAGCAGGTTTTACGCAGGTAATGTTGTGGGACATCCTCAATTTATATTAATCGTCGCCGGTATGACCGGGCTTGAAAAGCGTAAAATTTTAAATACAATCGAGAGCCTCATTCAATAACTTGTTAAAATTAAGAAATTATTTTGAGTAGTTAAAGTAGTTTGGAAGAAAAAATTACGGTAATTAAAACCCATAAGATAAGAAATTAATACTTCCGTGATAATCATGTTGCGACCATAACCTTTCCTAAGTCCAAGGCCGTAAAAAAAACAAACGATGGCTATCTCTCCGAGACGCTTTTCTGTATTATTTTGAACGCGCCCGTTTCCAACCAATCGCAGTGCGACCGTCGACACCGCGCATGCGCCGCGCGTACCGCGAAAATGGCCGGTGCGAATTTTACCCGCGAATCGGATAAAATATTCATCGAAAGTAAAAGTGGAAATTATTTTAAGAAAGAAGTACTACTAAAATAATAATTATTGATATTTTTACCAAAGATTTGTTTATTTACAATTATGAAACGATTAAGATGTGCTCGCAATCGGATTGTTACAAAGTGATATTTGTAGTGATATTAGTTTTGGTACGGAATACTGATTGTAGGAGCACTACGAATAAGTTTAAAAGGACCAGTGGAGTGTTAAATGGATGGAACCAATTGCAAGGTGCTGAAAAGAACTCAACCATCAACAGACAAGGCAAAGGATTTTTCGGTAAGCTAACATATGCATTATTGTAGATAGATAATTGGATAAATAAAATTTGAGGGGAAAAAAAAGGGAGCCTAAAAGAACTTGGGGGAGCATTTTTCCTAGCAGTGTAGCAGTACAGGCTAAAGAAAAATAAAATAAATATAAGAGAAAAAGAAACGGAATCAAAATCTTTGGATCAATGCAATTCAATTACATTATTACGATTCAAAACACTTGTGGTCTGGTGATACGACGTTTGCTTTTTCCCAGAGACATTTAATTATTTAGAGTAAGCATTGTCTCTAATTTTCTGAAAAATCATAGTCTTCGTACCTATACACTACTAGTTGTTCCCCGCGGTCCCACTCGCATCTTTGGTTTCTGCTCCTCTCCTGTAAGTAGAAGTGTGAAGTTATATGTATAGCCTTTTCGATAAATAGAACACATAAAAAAAAACGAAATTTCAAGTTCAACTAAACATAGAAAAACGCTTCAGCTTTATGATATACTAGCGACCCACTCGTACTTCGACGTGTTTTAAAAATCTTTGAAAATTTTAGCTGTCTTTTAAGTTACTAGGTATAATATGCATGTCCAAATCGCATCAAAATCCGTAGCGTATTTTCATAGATCTAAGCATAAGTATATACAGGGAGAGACAGAAGGCGAAAGCGACTTTGTTTTATACTATGTAGGGAAGTATTTATACCTACTTCATTTATTTTTTTCTCTTGCAATCCCATCTAGTTTTTGTCAAAAAGACGGTATTGGCTTTGCTTGCTATTTAATTAAAAATATAAGATAATTCTAATTTATTTCTATTTTATTTTATGTTCTCACTATCTTTTGCCCGCTGCTTCGCTCGCGTTAAAAAGAGACAAAAAGTAGCCTATGTTACTCTCCATCCCTTCAACTATCTCCACTTAAAAAATCACGTCAATTCGTCGCTCCGTTTTGCCGTGAAAGAAAGACAGACAGACAGACACACTTTCCCATTTTTAATGTTAGTATGGATGTATGTTTGTAAAATGTGTTAATTTATAAACGATAAAAAAATCACCAAAACACAGGATTCACGAACAAGCCAGTGCCTCTACAGAACCTGTAACTAAACTGTAAATAGTATTTCATCCTAGACGGTCCACCAAGAAGTTTCTAGCAAAAAACCCCTAGCACTAGCCTATTCACATTACTCACCTCATTACCTTCAAGTGCCATAACGACCATCCCATACCTACGTAACTTTCTAAAGGAGAGGACACAAGTTTTTCCTTTTGTCCCGAATTCGCGAGGAACTTTAAAAGGCTGTAATTTACCGTGTCCATGCCGTTGTTATTGTGCCAAAGGGTCAGTGTAAGACGCCTCGGTAGGACAAGGTTAATGGAAAAAAATATAAAGTGCTCATCTTTCTTTTGGGGAGAAAGTGGATTGGGTGGGTTTTATTTTGTTCTTTTTTGCGTGGTGTTTTGAAGATATGTTACAAATATTTTAAATTCATGGCATATGTTTTCATACAAAATTTCCTCAGAAATCACGCTGGAGAAAACTGCATGAAAATTAGTTTAGCAGTTTTTAAGTTAGTCGCAAATACTTTGCTGGTGTTTGTGTTACGTGGTCGGGCGGCGTCGGTGTTTGCGGAAGACTTTGTTTTATAATATGAATGACTTCAGAACAGATATTTCTACGTTCGTAAAAGTTAAGAGGAAACAAATGAATGATAATAATATCTAAGCCATCTAAAAATAAAAAACAAACCGGCCAAGTGCAAACTGTACTCTTGGCCGAAGGCTTTGGTACCACTATCGGCAAAAAATCACGTTTGTTGTATGGGAACCTCACTTAAATTTAGCATTTAAAATTTAGCATTGAAATACATCATCATCTGTAAAAATGTCAAATGTCTATATTATTATGGTTCATGACAGCCTGCTGCCAGACAGGCAGATAGAACGGACAGCGGAATCTTATGGCGAGATAAATAAACGTTACTTAGCACGTAGGTACTTTAGCTTAGCCATGTTCGTTCTCTTTCGTGCACTAGACGTTTGACTATTGTGTAACAGTGACAGGTGTAGAGCGTAGCCAAAGTACATGCTGAGTAACGTCGATTCATCTCGCCATAAGTAATATGGACCTTTTTAACCTTTGGGTACGGAACTTAAAAAGCAACTATATGCTTTGCGCTGTAGCAAGGTGCGGGTGGCAGCTGTCTAAATGACGTTGACATCAGTCAGTACCACATGACTAGGGACGATATGCAATTCACTTTATCGCTATCGACACTACGAAAATTAGTGTGATATTCAGTTTTGTGCTAAAGAGGAAAACTTTGAATGTTTGTTTGTTTGATTGTAGTGAATAGGCTTTAAAACTACTGGACCGATTTTAATAATTCTTTTACAATTCGAAAGCTACATTGTTCACAAGTAACATACGCTATATTTTATTTTGGATAAAAATAGGGTTCCGTAAGATATTTGAGTTTTTCGGACAGGAGATGTAAAAAATCAACCAGAAAAGTTACTTATTTTACGTACACTGCCTAAACTATAAAAGTTAGAACCGTAAAATGTTCTAATCAATTGTACATCTTATAAATACCTTCGAAAAAGTTCGCAACACACTATCTATGTATGTTGAGTGAGGCACAACAACCATTTTTTTATTTTGTTTTTTTTTGGACATCATTTACGCGTTTATTTTACTCATGCTATTGATCCATATCGAAATAAATTTTGTTGGGCTAACCAACAGTTCTTTTCAGGGTTAAAAACAGTTCTTTTCGATGCTAGAATTTTCTAATTTTAGGTCTCAACTTTCTAAACACTGTGCACGTTCACGAGAATCTTCACATGAACGTTCACAGCGCCTTGCTGAACAAAGTCTGAGAACCTCCGAGGTAAGTACGCGCGCGACAGTCGAGTCTCGAGCGTCCGCAACGCCTTGCCGAACAAAGTCTGAGAACCTCAGAGGTACGCGCTCAACGTGAGCAGCATCTTTCTGATATGCAATAAAAACAAAACCCTTCTTTTGGCAGTCGGGAAATAAATCATACCACTCAGTACTAACCGAACCACAGTCATAATTTCATCACAAGTTAAAAAAATGTTTACCGCCCAACAAAGTGGGCACGGATCAGCTAGTATTATTATATATAATATCGACATTCCATCGTAGCAGGACATCCCATCACTAATTACGTTGAAGGAGTTACGTTATACGAATAACACATTGCTTAATTTTTAACCCAAATTAATTTTATTTGTGGTTTAGTGCATTCTGGTTGGGTTGAAATTAATTTACTACAGTTATTAATGATTTAGTGTATTAGAAATGTGGTACAGCAGAACTACTAAAGTCATAATTTATAAAACACTGCAACTTTCTTAAGTGAAATGAAATGTTACTGAATGTGTCACCCGCACCTTGCTACAGCGCAAAGCATATACGACGTTAATTATACAGAAATGTTATTTCTTCTTAAGCCACCGAAGACGCGACTAAAACAAGTTGCATTCAGTAGCCCCTAGCCAGTCAGTCATAATTTGTTATGGCGCTTCGTAAACTTGTTTACAGAATCCGTTTACAGACTTTACAGGTTAACAATATACTTAAACAGTGTTTTGAATATGTATGCGATATGCTGGGGTATGCTAATATAGGTAAAACTTGCAAATAGTTAATGCAAAACCGTAGAATGAGCATTACTTACCGAACAGGTGCTAATTTTAACAAGAATTATGTTTTGAATAGCTTTCGCCCGCGGCTTCGCCTGCGTGGATGTCGTACTTCTGTCCTCTATTTTAACCCTGAAGGTGTTAAATGATTAGTGGCTCCTGACTCCTCACAAAGAATGTCTGTAGTTAGTTAAATAACAAACGCGTTTAATATTAGTCAGTGAGTTAAATGTGTAACTATATACCGCAGTTTCACCCGCGTTATGTTTTTTCAAGGATGGGAATTGATCAAATGACTTCTCATGAGGGAGCGGCAGACTTTTACTGACTAAAACCCATCCTTGTTCCTTCGGTTGCCCTTTATGTTCTGGGGCCACGGTAACTATTAGAACTATTCCGCAACCTCGGTTGGCATTAGCCCTAGAGTCACGTGCTGACTGCTCGCTGAGGCGCGCGTGGAACGAACGTGCCGTCGACACGGGCGGTCCTAGTCGGGCGGCGAGCTACCCATCGCTCGCCGTCGTAGACCCGCGCATGGCTTGACGCTGCCTCAGCATGACTGTTTCGCAAAAGGAGGTGACGGCTTCCCGTTCAGTCTCGCCCCGGAGCATGGCCTAAACCAGCAACGGGCGCGAAAGGTCACCACTTAGGCACAATCCTCGCGTACCCGCGTTATGTTAGGTTTTTGGTTACTGATTGGCTTCCGTGGCTCATGGCGCAATGTAATGAAGTACAATATTATGTGTTATTCTGATGAATAAGCTACGAATATCTTGCAAAGCCGGCCAGCTTTGTTACTTTGTTTTTTTTTTACTACACGTACGTACCATTATTATATTGCTGCGGAGTAATTTTAAAACTGTGATGTCTCCGAAGATATTATTTATTGAAATTTAATGATGTAAACGACAGTTTTGTACATAATTAAAAACTTTTATTGGATAACGAACGATTAGGATTAATACTATATTCATTAAAACACCCTGGCAAATCATGAATTATCTTAGAGCTAATTTCATTGCCATAAAAATGGTTATAGTGAGTGAACTATAAATATTAGACATATGCTGTCGCGGACTTTTTTTTAGAACTTTTTAAGAGGAACAATTCTTTAGTACATGATTTTTGCGTAACTTCTACCATTTACGAAGCGCACGCAACGGAATCTCTCAAAAGGAACATTTTTTTCCCCGTTTTTGTCAAATATTTCATTACTGCTCGGCTCCTATGTGTCTTAGCGTTACGTTATATAGCCTATAACCTGCCCGGAAGTATGGATTACAATCGTACCAAGTTTGGTTTAAATCCCTTCAGTCGTTTTTAACCCATGCACATACAGACAGACAGACAGACAGACAGACAGACAAAAAATTTACTAATTGCATTTTTGGCATCAGTATCGATCACCAATCATCCTCCAATAAAAATTTTGAATATATATTCAATGTACAGAATTGACCTCTCTACAGTTTTATTATAAGTATATAGAAGAAGATGTGTGTACATAGTTTTAAGGAAATTGAACAAAATGTTTGAGAAGGAAACTTTAAGGCTTTAAACAGACTTTTTCAACTGTTTGTATAACATGTCAACGGCTGAATATTTCTTGTTAGGTTTTTGCAAAATAGACAGTTTGCATCTGAAGTGTAGTTCAAATGGTGCCAGACGTAAAACAGTTACAGGCTAAAGGACTGTATATATAGGGTGTCCAGTGGGAAATTTTCAACTTTGAAATTTCACATAAAAAAAACTACATGGATTTTATTTTTTTTATTAAAACTAAATGTGCTATATCAATGCGGATTTCATTTTTTAAACACTATATCATCTAAATGATGACCGTTTTTTTGTACGCACTCCTGTAGTCGAACCCTTACATTTGCAATTACGCGACGGAAAAGCTCTGGAGTAATGCTTTGAATTTCACGGCGAATATTGGCCTGCAGGGCTTGAATTGTCCGGGGATTGTTCTCATTAACTTTCAATTTAAGGTAACCCCATAGAAAAAAGTCGCAGGGCGTGAGGTCGGGCGACCTGGGTGGCCATGAGATGTCTCCGTACTTGCTGATCAGTTTATTTGGAAAAATTGTTCTTAACTTTTCCATCGACACTCTAGCTGTATGCGGAGTGGCACCGTCTTGCTGAAATTGTGTCCTATTGTTGTAACCTGAATACAGCTGCAATTGCGGTAGCAGAAATTCGTCTATCATACGGCAATACACCGGAGCAGTGACTGTTTCTCCTTGGTTAAAAAAATAGGGCCCAATTACACCGCTAGCTGAAATGGCATACCAAACTGTGGTTTTCAAGCAATGCAAACGTTTCTGGTGGCGTTCTGTTGGGTTGTTTGGGCACCAGTATCTCACATTCTGTTTATTTACATATCCATCAAGGTGGAAATGTGCTTCATCACTAAACAAAATGTTTCCCAACGTGGTAGGTGTTCGAAAGCGTTCCAGCATTATTCTTGCGAAGGTTTCTCGCAAAGGATAGTCGCTTTCCTTTAGACCCTGAACGATTTGCATTTTGTACGGATGGAGCCTTAATTTCTTCTTCAAAATAACATGCACTGTTGACTTTTTGATTCCTGTGGAGGCTGCAATTTTCCTAATCGACTTGCATGGATTCCTAATGATTTCATTTCGAACTTCAGACACACGTTCGGGCGTTGCTGCTGATGTTGATGGCCCTGGAGGAGTTCTGTTGATCGTTGTCCCTTCTTGCCTAAGCCTTTGTACCCACGACCAAATAAGTTGCGTGCTTGGCCCATCACTTAAACGCCGAATATTAAAATGAGTACAATACGTTCGACGCGCGTGAACCAACGATTCACCATTCTTTAGATATTGCTCAACCGCGAACGAGCGGTGTGCTCCTGTCCAGTGACTCATGGCTACTAACAAATACGCAAGTACCGCGCTTTCAATGATACCCCTCCCGCACACCTCACCCCGCTATTATTTTGACAATTGCATTTTAAAGTTGAAAAATTTCCGCTGGACACCCTTTAGTAATATTTAATTAGCAATACTATATATATATAATTAGCAATACAATAGCTAACCATTCTTCAGGTCTTATTAGATTAAACGTGAACACCTCTAGCTACATGCTACGCACGCACGTGTGGTTTCGTAATAAGAAATGAAATAAAGTAGGTATTCATTATATATTTCTATTATGGACATTATCCTAAATATATCAAGTTAAATAAAAACTAAAACATAATGAGATCTACTCGTATTCAGTACTATTAAGCAAAGATTGATGTTGACGCCATGCTCTCTTTATCTTTCCTAATAATTCAAACTTCTATTGACTTTATATTCATTTTTTTTTTGAGATGACTTACAGACTAATAACAAATAAATATATTTAAGTACTGATATTCTTCTATTTCTCAAACACCATCTTTCACAATGCCATGAGATAAAATTGTCTAAAAATCATACCTATTGCCTGCTGGCAAAAGGCGTTGATCCGTTTTTTCTTTTATTTTTCTTCAGAAAAAACTTTTCTACTTTTCGAACACGTTTTATTTTATTTTTTAATCCTACAACAACTTGGTCATGAAAGTAAAATTCCAATACGTATTAGATAAAAATGGAATTAGATCGAGATAGTTTCGCTAGACAATTTTACTGAGGCACTTTCAAAAGTTTCCAAATCAATTGCAATGAGTTGCGTTTGTAAGTAACCACACACTCCAGACGTCGGGTAATAATATATTATTTTGTTGAGAAAGTGGATTCACTGCTTCATTTTATAAGTTAAATACTAAGAAACTTTATCAGCTAGACACCAACACATCTTCGACGATCTGTCAAACTACTTTATCACTTACTTTTTTTTTGTCACTTACTTTTTTTTTGTCACTTACTTATTAGATTTAAGATTGGTTGAGAAACTTTGACGGTTCCAGGTAGCTTGGTGTGATGAGGTGGCTTTTGTACATAAAGTAAAGGACATCGTTCATTCCCAATACATTTTTGGTCAATGAAAATAAATATGAAATATTCTGTTAGTACTTGTTCTTTTTAACATTTTTTATTATGGCGCCAAAACTGTGGGACCATTCCCCTCGGCTTTATTTGAGATCAATTGCACATATTTTTAGTAAAATAAATTGCCGGCACATTCAAATTTGGACCAAAAAGAGGAATGTCTCTTAGATGTGCATCTTACCACTTAATAGTATAAAATAAAGTCGCTATCCGCTTCGGTCCTATATGCTTAGATCTTTAAAATTACGCTACGGATAATGATGCGGTTTTTTTATTGATTGAGTAATTCTAGAGCAAGCTTTATAAGTATGATTCGTGCATATTATAGTAAAGTAAAGCCGGAATTTTCAAAGATTTATAACAGCCGTGCAAAACTGTTACGGGTCGCTAGAGTATACTAAACAGAACTTTCTGTCAAAATGAACAAGAATATCTATATAATTTTTACTGCTAAGGCAATGTTGTGTACCCTGATCAGCAGAAGGTGAAAGATCAATAAGGTCTCAGGGCCTAAGCCGTGAGTCACAATAATAAATGTTTGCTTATATCCGCCCTAATCACAATCTCGCGGTGTTGCCAATAAATCACGAAGTTTACACAAATCCTATCGCCATAATTCACTAGCAGCTGATACGGACTCGACCCGTATCCCGCCAACATTACTATTCCCAACTCGTCTTCAAAGTGACACAAACAGAAATAAAAAATCGAAACAGGCACGAAACGAGGTTTCGGGGTTGTCCAACAAGGACATACCGGCCCATAAATACGAATTTTACCCAAAATTTATTGAAAACGTCAAATATATAATGTTGTAAAAGTTTGAGGTGGGTTCGTTTTATTGAAATCGTGAACTGCGATTCGATATACGATTAATCGTATCTTCATGACTCGATTTGAAAGTTAGGTAGTTTTTTTTATCTTTATTGTCAACTGTTTCGAAATCTTTATGTGAGTTAAAGAACTTTTATATATTACACCAACAAACGGGATTTCGACTACCTAGCTAGCGGTTATCAAAATTATCTTGTTTTACCTTGAATCAGGTAGTTTTTACTTTATTTGTTCTTACCTACTACCTAGCCTTTTCCCAACTATGTTGGGGTCAGCTTCCAGCCTAACCGGATTCAGCTGGATACCTGTGTTTTACGTGAAGCGACTGGGCGACACGATACCTTTTGGTTCGACTGGTCAGACTTTCTGGCTTCTGAATACCCGTAGCGACTGTCAAAGTTCTCTGAATGACAACCGGGACCAACGGCTTTTCGTGCTTTCCGAGGCACGGGGTGTCAGTGATGTCAAAGATAAACTTTAGAAAGTACACATTGAAAAAGTCACATTGGTACTTGCCCGGATTCGAACCCACAACCTCTTACACGAGAGGCGGGCGCCTTATCCACTGGGCCACCACGACTTCAATAAAAAAAGTTTTTACTTTTTTTGCTCTTATTAAATGAAAATTAAGGTGGCATCCCCCTTGATAGAAAGTCCTCACTGCCGCTTATCCATTCTTGTGTGCTATACTTTGCGAACCGTATCACATCCAAGGCAAAATTAACTATGTATGGTGGTAGCATTTCCCAGGAAAAGTTCTTGGAGCGCTATATAATATACTTCTATAATTTACACTGTGCTCTATTAAACTGGACGTGAAAGCTATTGTTTCTTGTAAATTACATGTAAGTGCTTGATTATAGCAGTTATACATAATACACGTATAAAATACACAGTTAAACATTGGTGCCGATTCTCTTATGCACAAACTAACGTAAATTTAAGTTAAGTGATTCCTTCTCTTTCCATTTCTTAAAGAAAAGGACAGAAGATACATTTTAGTTTAATCCTGTCAAACTTAGACAGCGCCTGATGAAAATTGACGTATATTTAGACGCCATGTTTTTGAATTGCGTCTAAATTATCTATGGAGTGTCTAAATTTGACAGGACTTAGCTAATATTTGATCTTCTATCCTTTTCTTTAAGAAATGGAAAGAGAAAGATGCACTTAACTTAAATTTACGTTACTTTGTGCACAAGAGAATCGGCACCATTATCTACATATAAGAACCATTTAGATATAGTGTACCCATATCAAATTGATATATAGCCTGTTTAAGACAACAACGAAAGTGAAACAATAATTTCCTTAAAAAGTGTCAGTACAAGATATATATCCTCCGGTCTTCCACAAAAATTATGGAGACCGAGGAGCCAAAAATGTAAATGTCCAATATTTTACGAATCGCCTCATGTTAAAACATAAAACTGCGCAGATTATAAAATGTTGCGTACATCCATACTAATATTATAAATGGGAAAGTGTGTCTGTCTGTCTGTCTGTCTGTCTGTTTGTCTTTCTTTCACGGCAAAACGGAGCGACGGATTGACGTGATTTTTTAAGTGGAGATAGTTGAAGGGATGGAGAGTAACATAGGCTACTTTTTGTCTCTTTCTAACGCGAGCGAAGCCGCGGGCAGAAGCTAGTTTTTATGATAATGCCGCCCGGAAATAATGTAGGTGCATCTTTAAATATTCAAGAAGGACTTTTTTACTTTAATTTTTTTTCCGACTCGTGTTTTATGTATGATGTTGCAATTTCACGATACTGTATCGGTTTTTAATATGTTAATGTATGCGGTGTAACGACCATATTTATGCATCTTAATTTACGAGTTAATAATATTAAGTAAGTATATACTCTACATAAAAGGACTTTTAGCAGATACTAAAAACGCGAATGGACTTTTATTAAATCGAAGTCTATAAAAACAGCGATTATTTAATAAAACCTACCTTACTGCTGACCACTCAACCAGTACTGCTAATAATTCTTCGAACACACGTGATTCGAGACACAGCAGAAAGGCAATAGCAGCCCGACAGCCGGCTGACGGTTGGTCGTCGAAAGGTTAAGTAAACTCAGTACATTTGTTGAACATTTCGCCAGTTAATGAATTAGCACTCTGACTCAAGATGAAACTTGAATCAAAGCTACGTAGCTGCACTTTGAAACTTACACACTTCAGCTAAGCAGCGAATGTAAAAGCGAGATCATAGAAATAAGGTAGATGTGACAAAAAAACTTAGGAAATAATTTTCCGATTTTGTAGCGTCCGACTCCTATACACGTGCCTAACTTGAATCCTATTTATTTAGAAATAAAGAACCTTTTGAACCAAACATTTTACATAGAGTCCAATTTCCGATCGTTGGAAGCGGATACTTATGTGTCTTCATAACGCCAATTTCCTCTATCTATAATGATTGCTTATTTTGATCTCGAAGTTGCAAGCGCGATTGCTGGGCGTGGAGCCTTTGATTCGATTCTCGATTCAGACGATGTGTTATTGAGTTTGTTCCACTTATCCCTTTTCTCTATGATCCGAGCTAGCCAACCACTACTTATTTACATAAGAACCAGCAGAACTTGACAGAACTTTGTTACATCGCCTTCGGGGCCTCTCGAGCAGATCAACTGATGGAACTGATATGGCAGGCCAAGTTTGTAAGCTGACTGTGCTTAGTTCTGTTTAAATAAGCTAACCCACAATCTGTCAATGATAAAATTGTATACGTCAAACTATGTTAGATACTATCTTCTTTATATATATAATTCTTCTGTGAGTGTGTATGTCATTGAACTCCTCCTAAACGACTGGACCGATTTTGATGAAATTTTTTTGTGTGTGTTCAAGGGGATCTGGGAATGGTTTAGATTCACAAATCAACCCGGCAGATGGCGCTGATTGCTTGAAAAAGCATGTGATCTCGAAAACGGCCCTAACGATTTCGCTGAAATTTGATATGTTGGGGTTTTCGGGGACGAGAAATCGATCTACATATGCAGGACAACGTCTGTTGGGTCCGCTAGTTATATTTATAAAGGCTGACGATATTATTTTTTGTTTTAAGTGCGATAATCTCTAAAACTACTAGTCATAGAAAACAAAACTCTCTGGATTATGATAATTAAGCATATGAAGAGCAATGCCATCTTTTAATATACGTTACCGTAAAACAAAAATGTACAATTCTCTTTGAAATCAGCAGAATTCTACCAAAAACAATAGAGTTAGAGCAAACCTTGAAAACGATAGTTTAATGTTTTTGATACGAACATAGTAATTTAATTAACTAGCATTTGCTTGTAGTTACTGCTGCTCCCTGGAAACAAATCACAGATAAGATTAATTTGAATATTTTATGAATGGCTTTATCTCGTAACATTCTCGTTAAAAATTGCAGTCGCAATATCTTAAAATAAAGTCCAAGAAACTTCTACTCTGTCCCGTTGGTCTCGTGGTCACAACTACGAATACTGATAGTGGGGTCCAGAGGCCGTTTCCAGGACCGGGCAAACAAATAATGCGTTTTTCTCACAGAACTTTGGTAATGTAACACCGTCTTTGAAAACATGTAAATTAAAATTAAATGCATCTTTCTCTTTCCATTTCTTAAAGAAAAGGACAAAAGATACATTTTAGTTTAATCCTGTCAAATTAGACAGCGCCTAAAGAAAATTGGCGTATATTTAGGCGCCATGTTTTGAATTGCATCTAAATTATCTATGGATTGTCTTAATTTGACAAGACTTAACTAATATTTATCTTCTGTCCAAAAGGACAGAAGACAAATATTCAAAAACTAAATAAAAAAGTCTTAAAAAAATTTAAAGAGAAATATGCATTTTACTTAAATTTAGTTAAGTTTGTGAATAAGAGAATCGGCACCAGTATTCATAAGTCTTTGACAATAGTCATGGGTAGGCCATTCGCCAAGCTCTGACTGCTGGTCTTCGTCTTACCCATCATTCTGCCCAGGAAATAGTCTGAGGAGGTCAGATTGGTAATCATTTCATGTAAATACCGTATTCAGCTGCATCCGGTTAAAGTGAAACATAGTTGGAAAAAGGCAAACGATCATTTAAGATTCTATTGTTCAGTTAATACTTTACAGTTAAGAATATTAGAAAGTATTTTATTACTTATTGTCCAAGTTGACAACATGAGCCGATTCATGACTTGTTGAATACTGAAATTAACTTAAAGTAACCATTAACCACAATGAGCTTGAAGTCTCACTTTCATAGTGTAACTTTCAAGTAGTGGCATAGAATTCAATCACATAGCCTCTGTGCTAATCGAGCCTAAACTATTCAGACTAGATTTAACATAAAATTCTGTTAGATCAGAATACGGACTGTAAAGCGTCGGAAAAGTACTTGTAACTGAAATCTCTATTGGAAACTAATTAACTGACTAAATTCTGGCCGCATGTTGCCATACGTGGTATTCTAGTCCATTAAATATAGTTATTCTGGGTGGTGGACTCTTCCCGTGACCCAAAGGCTGGCTTTTACCTTAGCCAGAGACATAGCATTGAAATTCAACGTGGCTATGCTGCCAGCATCTCGGGCACTTTGCCGGTGGATAGTGAAGCGGACGAGTTTTTTGATGCCATTTTGTATTTTTTTTAGTCTATGATTTTTAGTTTGACGGGCCTGTTGGTCTAGTGGTTAGTAACCCTGACTGCTAAGCCGGAGGTCGTGGGTTCGATTCCCACCCAGGACCAACTTTGTGTGATTAGCATGAATGTTTGTTCTGTGTCTGGGTGTAATTTATCTATAATATGTATGTATTTATAAAGTATGTAAGTATGTATTTCAGTTATCTGGTAACCATAACACAAGCTCTGCTTAGCTTGGGATCAGATGACCGTGTGTGAGTTGTCCCGAGATATTTATTTATTTATTTATTTATTTATTTATGATTAGGTATTAGGTTTGTAATATTGTTCGTAAATTGTACATTTAACTATAATATCAGTTTGAAATGAATTTATATAGGTATATTGTAATGTTTTTTATAAAATCACAGAGTCGTCTAGGCAATCATAGTGAGGTTGCTTGTTGTTTAGGTCGGAGCAATGACATGTGAAGCAACCGGCAGCAACATAGGACCTGCAGCCGAATATTGGGCTAAGTGGCGGGCTTTGGAAAAATCCTATGTTCAGAATCAGAAGTGGACTAGTAGTAGAGTTCGATACGAGATGTCAAATTATTTAGGGTAAGCTATATCAATCCCATACATTTAACAATCAATTCTATTCTACTATCCATTTCATAATGCCACTTGTCTGGAGGTGCAGTATTTCCAGACCTACCTCTGCCTCTCTTTAAAATATTCGCATAAATTCAGGAAGATTAAAAAAATACCATCTCAGTTTCGAACAAAAGAACCATTATTTACTGTTTCGCAATTAAAAAGAAGCAAGTAAACTAATTTCAGAGCGATCAATAGTTCATTAACAATCTCCGCGGAGCTGTATACTTTGTTGGCTTCATTTTTGCAATCAAGTCGGAATTAGATTTACCTTTGCAGCTGAACTTGCTTGTCTGTCGCGGACTTAATAGCGTTGCCGACGAACTAGCAGTGTCGTTGCCAATTAAAACTTCATTTCTTTTATATTTGTTAAGGAAAATGGCGCGGAGTTTGTTTTTAATTTAAACTAATTTGTTAAGGAGTAAAAGGTTATCTTTGTTAGGGGAAATTTCAGCTCTTTTAGTTTTGTACCCATTCGCAAGCACGACTGTTGTGTCGTATGGTCGTATCTCCCAAGGTTGATTTTTATGGGCAAGGGTAAGATACCACTTTCGTGTGGAATAGTTGACACATTTTACCAGTCTAGTATTATTAACAGGATCGCTTCCACTATTCTTAGTTTAAGTTGGCCATAAAGGTTGATAATGGCAGATTCGTCGATCTTCTTCGTAATGTCATCGTAAGTATTTGAATTTATAGATTAAAAATGGACGTAAAGGTTCGTCGATTTTCAAGGTCTACTTCGTCTATCACCATGCGAAGGCAACGTATTCATCATAATTAAGCCCATAGAGCATCAAAATACCTCCATTCTAAACCCAAAAATAAGTAACAATCATGTCATTATTTCTGTATAATTTGTTTTTAATGGTTGCTTCTGCGTTATTGTTGTGAATGAGTGTAAGAACATGCTTTATACAATTATACAATGAGTTTATCTCTGTATCTTTAAGTTGTTATTCTTGCATGCACCGCGGTTCGGTTTCACTGTTGTAAAAAATGTGTAACATTATAATTGTAATACGTTAGTTGAAGACGAAAGTTAAGCCAATTATGTTTGAAGTATTAGATTGTCGCGTTGTCTGCCGTGTTTGAGCAATGTGTCTTAAATCTAGATTTATTATTTACGGTCTACCGTGCATTTGGCTTATTATTTAATACTGACTTCTTGCTTCTGCTTGCGAGTTGCGAGGAAGCCACGTTTATCATAAAACGTAGCAAACTTTATCTTTTTTTTTTTGTGAGTGGGAAATCATCCAATGACTGCTCCCGTCCTGGGTGCGGCGGGAGGGCGTGTCAGACTCTTTCTGACTAAAACCCACTCATGTTCCTTCGATTGCCCTTTATGTTCCAGGGTCACGGTAACTATTATAAACATTCCGCAACTAGCAAACTTTATGTCACTTTAAAAATTGGCTTAGATTTTTATGTTTGAGTTATGTCGTGATCATTATAATAAGATACTGGCTGTCCCCTGTGGTTTCACTTGCGATTTTGGTTACTGCTTATGCTTAGCTCCTATTACGTGATGTAACGTAGCCCATAGCATATAATAATGGGCTATCTATGTGTTCCGAAGATTAACACTTTTAACTAACTAAACAAACTCGTAAGTTTTTCTGTCCGTCTGTAACACTTTTACGGCTAAACTATTAAACCAATGAATCCCAAAGAATTTGAATTCATTGGTATAGTGGTACTAAGTTTCGAAGGCCAATGTATCAAAAAAGTCAGAATTAAAACCACCTACCTACAAGTAACACTAATATTTTGTTCTTCGGGGAACAAACCCAGCACACACGCGTAGTAGACAATATCCAGCGCATTATCACTTTAAATAAATATCTTGGGATTATTTCCACAAGGCTATCTCATACTCAGGGATCCCAATCTAAGCCGAACTTGTACTACGATATCCAAACAATTAATATACAAACCTATCATTCATAAATACATGCATATTATAAATAAATAAATTACACCCAGACACAGAACAACCAATCTTGCTCATCTCAGATTTTTGTCCCGGGTGGAAATCGAACTCACGACCTCCGGCAGTCAGGATCACTAACTCCTACCATAGGCTCTTCAAATTATATTCAGTCACTTTATATTCAGTGTTTAAATAAAACGAGCCTTTATAATACAGCAATATCGATGTAAACTATCGGCAACTTATTAACATAATCGAATGTTACTCGAGTTACATAAGCAAGGTTTTAAGGTGAGTATAGACTACAACATTTTCTGGAGCATTTCTGTGTAATGTAACGTACCTGCGAATGCTCGGCGTTATGTTACGGGTAAATGCTCACAGCGAGTGTGCATTTACCAACATTTCGTTGCCTTGCGTTCATTTCAACCGCGCATCGCCCGCACTCGTGGCTCGACGAAATGTTACACCAATATGCTTGTTGGTTTGTAACAAAGAGGCGAGCGTGCTCGACGTTTAGTTCGTAGAAAGATTATACACTAAAACATATAGAGCGGCTCGTTGTTCTGTTACAAGCAAATGTTGTAGTCTATACTCACCCTTAGAAACACGGTACCGATAGACCCTGACCCTCGGAGAAAAGACATCTTAAATAGGCGTAAAGAGTGAAAACTGTTGCTAGAAAATTTCGGTTTCAATTTAGAATATTACATTGCAGTACCAGGTTCCCTTTAGAACTTTTAATCAATAACGCTGCGGCAATTGAAATGACACATTAGACTTGGTGAAATGACCCATTAAAAAATTATTAAAAAACAAAAAAACGTGAAAACTAATTTTAAAAAATGCGTGAAAATTATAACTTAAATAAAAACTGAAAAGAAAGAAACAAGCCCAGTAGTTTAGAATAGAACATAATGACTCACAGCCGGGGCCCATTCAAATTTTACCGATTAAATCTTTCCAAGGGGCCCCGACTGTGAGTCATTATGTTCTATTCTAAACTACTGGGCTTGTTTCTTTCTTTTCAGTTTTTATTTAAGTTATAATTTTCACGCATTTTTTAAAATTAGTTTTCACGCAGTCGGGTTTTTTGTTTTTTAATAACTTTTATTTTATTCTTTACTTTTTAGTTACGGTTCATTGACTTCGTTATAAGATGGAAAATTACGCAATCTAGTAATTTCATTGAGGGAGTTATATCGTGGGGATTATTATGTAACTTGCGGTGGTCTAAACTACTGATGATTAGTCCTTCTAAAGACCTAACTTGGCTCAAAGCTACATATGCTTGACCTTTAGCAAAAACGCGTGAACTTACATCAACCACAGCTCGGTCCAACGTAGTTCCTTGAGCCTGTGTACAGAGACATCAAAATGGTTTTTTTTACCAAAAATATTTGTTCTTCATGTTTTTTCATGTTTTTTCATGTTTTGTTTATTTGTATATCGTTTATACTTGAAATAAAAACTTAAATCAATAAGCAAGAAAATTAGCGAGAATGATTGTTTTGTTAAACAACTTTAAATCGTTATATATCCTAAACTATCATTAAAAATGAAAAATGGTAAAAGAAACCTGAAGATGATTTTAAAATACCTATTCAACGACACCCCACTCGACATAGTTCATCGACTTTTTTTTTTAATTTTGACAATATATGGCGTCTTGTTGTCGCTGTGGTGAATTTTGATTACTGTCATGTCTTTAGTGACACTCGCAAGGTTAAGACGAATCGATTGACGTAAGAATGATCAAAAAGAACGCCACATAGAATCAAACATACATACATAGACTGATAAACATACATTACCCTCCTTTGCATCGCGCAGTCGGGTAAAAATGAGTGCATCACTAACCAGCCTGACATGTACATAATTAGGCCCAAGAGCAAGTTTTGCTTCAATGAGGGTTTTTGCATATCGACATGACATAGTCAGATATATCAAACTTCACCAATCATGCTGCAGTTAGACCTCACGCCTACGTATTGCGATCTAGCGGATTTCTCATACGCAAAAACCTTCATTTCGTTTGTCAATTTTAAGATTCATTACAAAAGATTATTGATAAAATAATAATAATATTGAGTTGTTAATTGAACTTAGTTCTACGAAGCCATCCACCCACAGTCTGCCAATCAAATTAATTACAAACGTATTACTTTATCAAGAGGAGACAGTTGGTCTATAATCCGAACCTATACTGATAACGGATTGAAAATTAATAAGAAATGAAAATAAAAAATTCCGTACTAATATAATAAATGCGAAAGTAAACTGTCTCTTCTTCATGCCGAAACCACTGAACCGATTTGAATGAAATTTGGTACAGATATAGTCTAGGACCCGAGAAAGGACAAAGGATTGTTTTCATCCCGTAAATCCCCCGGGAACGGGAACTATTATTCCACGCGGACGAAGTCGCGGGCAAAAGCTACTATTACAATAAACATTTGAAGGGGCTTGGTTAGTTTTGGCAATATCTATTTATTAACTAGCGACCCGTTTCAGCTTCGCAGTGGTATTCCAAATTTTTGCAAATCTCGGACTTTCTTTACTTTAATAAATAAATAAATAAATATCCTCGGACAACTCACACACGGTCATCTGATCCCAAACTAAGCAGAGCTTAGTTACTAAGTTAGTTATGGTAACCAGACAACTGATAAATATACTTATATAATTTTTAAATACATACAATATATTACAGATAAATCACACCCAGACACAGAACAAACATTCGTGCTCATCACACAAAGTTTGTCCTGGGTGGGAATCGAACCCGCGACCTGCGGCTTAGCAGTCAGGGTCACTAACCACTAGACCAACAAGCCCGTCAATGCATCCATACTAATATTATAAATGGGAAAGTGTGTCTGTCTGTCTGTCTGTCTGTCTGTTTGTCTTTCTTTCACGGCAAAACGGAGCGACGGATTGACGTGATTTTTTAAGTGGAGATAGTTGAAGGGATGGAGAGTAACATAGGCTACTTTTTGTCTCTTTCTAACGCGAGCGAAGCCGCGGGCAGAAGCTAGTGTGTTATACATATAAACCTTCCTCTATAATTACCCTATCTAGAAACCGCATCAAAATCCGTAGATTTGTTTCAAAGATCTAAGCACTCATAGGTCTGTGCCTATATTGTGTGCTTAGATCTTTAAAACAAATCTCATCTCACAGTGGAAAGCGACTTGGTTCTATACTATGAAATTAATGACAATGTTTAGGAAGTCGTTTTGCGAGTTATTTTGTGAAGAAGAATTTTAAGAATTCTTCATTTAAATTATAAAAAAAATGGTAAACCTTAACGACTGTCAAAGTTAAACGCATGACAACCAGAACCTTTACACGAAGGCTAGTATGGCTATAAAAATATAAAATAACATGACAAGCAAGATTGATTAACTTTGTGGTTAAAGTCTAAACAGAGAAATCCGTTACTTAGTCAAAGCACGTCAGTCACAAAGTTTCACAAAGTTGTAATTTTAATAGCGTGTACCTTCTCTCATAAACTTTTCTTTCTAGTGACGTTTATAGACAACAGTCCGGCTTGACATAGCCATTTCCTTAAGGTGGATTGGTAATTCCAATACCTAGGCCAACAGTGTACCGGTTTCAACTCCAAGAACAGTCTAGGACGCAATGAACGCACGTACGGTCGGCGATAAAACTTGAAAACATTAGAACTAAAAAGTCTTCTAAATAGACGTAAAGTATTACTTTTAAGTACTCCAAGTTATGATTAAAAGTCAAATTTATTCTTCTTTTTCATTGAAAATGGTGTTAATAATTAGGATTTAAAAAACTGATCTGGAGACCGAGTTTTGCCGCAGACCGTACAACTGAACTATTGGCCGATAAAAATCTGCAAAGTGCATTGCCTCTAAACCTACATTGAGAGATGACTCATTTGTAACTATGATTCAACGAAACCGCAATTTCATGCCTTGGGGCTATACTTATTATACTGAAATGAGTACATGCAATGCTTTAAAAACTAATTACTGATTACTGGTTAGACTGTACTGAGTCTTTTGTCCTCGGAACTAGAGAAAGTAATAGAGTCGTTATCTCCTAAAAAAATCTGTGCAAAAAAAATTCTCGTTATTTGAATATTTCTAAGTAGAAAATGTTGCATATTTTTTGCATTGTCACGTTTCTATGCTCTTGTTCCTGTCCTAGTTTCCGCAGTACAATACCTATCACGACGCAGTGAAAGTGCAAGGAGCGAGAGGTCACGTCACGAGGGATGCTCTAGTTCGTGCACTGAAATTACTCTATTTACTATGTATTTGTTGTAATATGGAATATTGTATTCCAAAGTTAGATGGAAGCTTCAGTTGGGAGGAAGTATTGTGGTTTAATTACGAAGATAACGGGGTATAAAAAGGTATATGTTTAATTACAGAACCTCCGGGATTACAGTAGGTAAAAAATAAAAAAGTAGCTACCCTCTTTATTCTTGATTTCATGCAATGGCTTTGCAAATTCAAAAATACACCTTATTTATCATAAAGAGGTAAGGTTTAGGTCTGGAATTACAAGAGCGATGGCAAGACAATGTTTCATTGATATAAAGCTATATTATTAATATTATTATACACTATTGCGTAGTGCCATTACAGACGCACAGTTGCAGCCAGGTCACTATGACCGCAACAAATAATAATCTATAAGGAGAAATTTATATAGAAATCATGCTTGCAGATAGATAGTGATCGCAATGTTGTTACTGGAGATCAGGTAATAAGTAGGAAATAGACCAATCATTTTCCAGTGAAAATGTTATAAGTACTACATGAAAAAGAAAATATATAGGTAATCATTTTATCGACTACTAGAAAATGTGTTTTGTAAGACTGATTAACATTTTAATTAAACACGTGCGACAAGTAAAGGACTTAAATAATTATGTAGGAACTGGTCAACAGCTTTCTAATGAGGTGGACCCTTTAACTATAGGTATAGAGGTCCCTGGCAATAAGCCAAGTATTAAATACATTGAAATAAATTATTCTAATGGACGTATCCATTACAACAATTTTAATGTTGACCTAAGATTTAATGCATGGCGTCTGTGAACGGCTTTATCAGAACATAAAAGCTAGCAATGGCGATCATTGACAATTACTTTTGGACCCGAAACTACCTGATTACGGTTGTGTTGAACGTGACAACATTGGAAAAGCCGTAGTTTACCCATATGCACTAAGGGAATACGCCTCTGAAATTCCGGCAAGCGTTTTACTTATACCAACAAAAACAGGTGTTAACAGCACTTAAACTCTTCAAGGGAAAACGTTATAAAATGTTCAAGTGCTCGTAAAAAACATCAAGTGCAGAAACCGGTAGTAAGTCAAACAGCACACGGACTCATCTTATAAGTGTACCAGGTGAGATGGTGGAACCTGTCTGTGGTATAATAATGTAAGAATGTTGCCACGGGCCTTACCACAAACAGGACAAGGTCCCGATAAGGTAGACCACATGAGGGCACAGTGAGAGGAGGCAGCGGAGAGGGAATCGAATATAAAATGAACGATGAGTAAGTTGTAACGTGAACGTCATAAAGTTGATGTAACAACGGAGTCCTCATAAATAAGATTGGAATCTACTATACTTGGCTCACGCTGTCATGATATGATCAGATAAGCAGCAGGTTTGGAAGAGGTGGTTTTAAAAATTATGAAGTTTTAAAAAAGATCTGACAGAGGTTCGAGTTTCAATTCAAAAGATCATAGCGTCGGAGTTAAACATTATCATTTCGTCGACCAAGTGACAGCTGGCTGTCGCTCTGCTATTGTAGCTCTCTCGTGCTATTATAAAAAATCGCCTTCGCTTACTAGTGTGTTTTCTATGTGAAGGTGAATATGACTCATATCTCATCATTTCTATCCTTAATAAGGTACATAATGGTCCCAAGTACGTTTAAGCATGAAATTAAGATAAAAATCGTTGATAAATTGCTGAAGATGAACATTTATATAATAGTTTAGATAGGATTAAGGTTCCTTGAGTTTATTAAATGTTACAACTTTGGTGCTGTAATTGAGAGAATCCTCAGAATTAGAATCAATCTGGAGTAGAATCTATAATCTAATCATACTTGTCTACAGTCTCGTGGACCAATCGTAAACTGTAAATGTGCAGGTAAGTACTTATAATATCCCGTAATAGGTATCTAAATACGTAATTGAGTTTCAAATTCAATGTGCGATAATTAACGCCGTGTCTCCAGACGATGTTCTAGCTAAACGAACAATTAGCCGCCATTAACTAACATGTCATTAGTGGGAACTAAATCTATGATTTCACGCATCAATCGTCAGCTACGTATGTAGCACGTGATATTAGTTCTAGGCATTATTGAGGATACCCACACTCGAATTATCATAAGGGTAATTCCCTTAATGTCATGTCATTATAATATAATAATGTCATAATTATGTCAGGTAATATGATATCTAATAAATTGACGGCCGTTCGCGTTGGGGCGGTAAGGTTCTCGAGTGGCGACCGCGTACCGGAAAACGCAGCGTGGCCAGGTCGCAAGATGGACTGATAATCTCATCAAGATCGCCGGGTCCCGTTGGTTGCGGGTGGCGCAGGACATGTGGAGATCTCTGGGGTAGGACTTTGTCCAGCAGTGGATGTCTATCGGCTGATGATGATAATGATGAATATAATAGTGTGTTTAGGCTTTTGTGTGACATTTTCATTTATCAGGTCGTGTTATACATATATTGGGTTTTCTAATAAATAATAGGAAATAGCAGCCCCAAGTTTAAAAGCTGATGGTCAATATGTTGATGATGACCAATATGTCAGAAATTTAACATTGGTTAAATTTCTGACATATTGAACTCTGAAAGAAAGTACAAGGTCCTTACTTTGCCATATGTATGCGACCACAGCCGCATTCACAATACTGGCAGATGCGTTACCGTATAATTTATTGTTATTATTTTTTTATTCAAATGAGACAACGATGACATCATGTCTCACGTGTCTGTAATGACACTGGACCAACCAATGTCTCTTATCAAAACAGTTATTAAACTGGCTTAAATAGCTCGTGGCATAAGCTATATCGGGTCTTGTATTCACAGCTAGGTACATGAGACAGCCTATCAAGTTTTGGTAAGGATATTCACCAAGAGATGTTGGATTACCTTTCTCTAACTTGTTATTCTCCAAAGGTGTAGACATCTCCTTACAATCTCGCATATTAAACCGCTCCAACACTGCCTGAATGTAGTTCTTCTGACTGACCACGATTTTATCGTCATCTTGGATAATATTTAAGCCTAAACAATACGACAATTGTCCCAAATCTTTTAAAGAGAAAAATTTTTCCAAGTCATTTTTGACAATGTCAAATAAACTTTTTTCTTTATAGAAGACAATAAGGTCATCGACATAGACTGCGAGAATTATGGTTTTACTACCAAACTTTTTCAAATAAACACATGATTCCGCAGATGTTCGTGCAAAGCCAATTTTTGATAGGGTTTGATGCAATTTAATATTCCAGGCTCGAGCTGCCTGCTTCAAACCATAAATGGATTTTCTGAGCAAACAGACTTTACCTTCTGCCCCGTGCTTAGCAAATCCCTCAGGCTGTTGCATGTATACCTCCTCCTCTAAGTCCCCATTGAGGAATGCGGTATCAACATCCATGTGTTGTATCTTCAAATCCATTTCTGCCGCCAACGCTATAAGGGTACGCAGAGATGAATTTCGAACCACAGGGGCAAAAGTTTCATTATAGTCAGTCCCCCAAACTTGACTAAAACCTTTTGCAACTAGTCGCGCCTTATATTTGACTATTGTACCGTGCGCGTTTCTCTTTATCTTGAACACCCATTTTGATGGAATAACCCTTTTATTTGGTTTATCCACTAATATCCAAGTCTGCTTATTCAACAAGGCATTGTACTCATCTTTCATCGCGGAGATCCAGTTATCCTTATCAACGCTATTAATAGCTTCACGATAACTTTTCGGATCATAACATAACAAGTCATCACCGAGAGTGCCGTATGAATAAAAATCTGGAGGCTTACGTACTCGTATAGGATATCGTCTTTCAGGACAAACATCACTGGATTCATTTGAAGAAACCAGAGACAGATCAGTTTGTTCACCCGAATGTGAAGACTCCACGTCATCTACGTCACCCGTTTCATCAGTCGCGTCCACAAAACCCTCAGCTTGCTCTACCGGGGTCATCTCCATGTCTTCTGAAGTAGGTGAAGATGAAGTAGAAGGAGATGAGATAGAAGTCACCAGTGGCGATGTGGTATCTGAAGAAGTTTGTGAAAACCAGTTAATGACATTTGGACTCATAACAAGATCAGGCTGAACAGGCTTATCCTTCAATCCTGAAAAGTTATTTTCAAAAAACGTAATATCCCGTGACTTAAACAACCTCCGAGGGTTTTCCACACTACGGAAATAATAACTCCTTGGATCGTCTGAATATCCAACGAATACACATTCAGAAGCTTTCATATCTAGCTTAGTTCTCTGGCATGAAGGCACGTGAACTAAAGCTCGACAACCAAACACCCTTAAATGAGACAGGTCGGGTTTACTCCCACACCACATTTCATATGGCGTCTTACCATCAAGTGCACGATGAGGTGACCTATTCTTTAAATAAACACTGGTCTCAACAGCATCCTGCCAAAAAGCTTTCGACAGAGAGCTCTGTGCTAGCAAGGAACGGGCCTTCTCCATAATACTACGATTGCAACGTTCACTTACCCCATTTTGTTGAGGGCTATATGGTACAGACGTTTCATGTCGAATCTCTTGAGCCTGTAAATAGTCTGTCAACTCCTTATTGACATACTCAGTGCCATTGTCTGACCGAAGAGTTCGAATTTTAATGCCAGTCTGTCTCTCAACAAGTGTTTGGAAAGCACAAAAATACTTCTGAACTTCTGTCTTAGATGACATACAATAAAGGGTTATAAAACGTGTATAATCATCTACAAAAATAATAAAATATTTCTTTCCTTTAAAAGATTCAGTGGACAGGGGTCCACAAACATCCGTATGGACCAATTCTAATGGTGACGATGCCTTCTTATATTTTATCCTTTTGAAAGGCTTCCGGGCCTGCTTACCTTCTACGCAAGGTACGCATGGTTCTTTGTCAACCTCAGTATACTCCACACCAACAGCTAGACCTTTTCTGAGTAGATCCATACCAATACGGCAGAGGTGTCCTAGACGCTTATGCCAAAGCTAAAACTGGGACAAATTAGTGTGAACATTATAAGCTGAAACACTTTGCGGCTTTACTGTACAATCTAAAGTGTACAATCCACCACAAATAGAACCATGCAAAACAGGACCATTTACAAAAGAAACATCATTAGAATTATAAAAATTACAGCCATTACTATCAAAAACAATCAAGAGACCTTTCTCTACTGCTTTTTTAACCGATAGTAAATTACAATCTAGATCAGGAACATGTACAACATTAAAAATCTTCTTGAAATCGGTATTTGTGTCAATCGCAACTTCTCCTAAGCCCACAGCCGGCAAACTTTTACCATTTGCGACAGTTATCTTCCCATCATAGGGTCGGTAACTATTAAACCATTCAGCATGTGGAGTCATGTGAGTAGTCGCACCAGAGTCGATAATCCATTTCTCAGACATCTGAACATTAGGTGCAGACATAGCCAGTTCCGTGACACCGTCCAAAACCAATTTCGTGACATTTCCTGAACTTGAAACCACTAGTCTCTTATCCTTACAGCAACTTTCTGAAGAACAACTCGCCTTTGCCTTTTTCTCCTTCTTTTTGAGAGGGCAATTAGGGCTCTTGTGCCCAGGCTTCTTACACTGAAAACAAATAACTTGTTTTGTTTGCAACGCAGTCACATCATCTTTAGTCTCCTTCGTCATTTCGCTCAATAACTTAGTCCTCACCAAATCTGTTGTGACTTCAACGCTCCCATTCTCAAGCGCCATGATCATGGGCTCGAAGCGAGACGTCAGACCTCCCAATATAATAGCTGCCAGAGAACTATCTTCTATGGTCTTGCCAATATCGACCAGGTCTAGTGCTGTTGTAGTTATTGCCGTTAAGTAAGCCTCTACGTCAGAAAAGTCCGATAAGGAGTACCTGTACAACTTGCGTTCCAGTGCAAGTTTACGACCTAAACTTCGATCCTCGTAGGATTTTTGAAGAGCATCCCACGCTTCTTTTGCGGTCTTAGCTGGTCGAACAATTGAAATAGCAGCACCATCTACAGTAAGGCATATCTTAGAAAGAGCCTTTTCATCCTTACGTACATCGTCGGGCGTCTTATTCCCTTCAACAACTGTTCCGCTTACTGTTTCCAATAAACCTTCATGCATTAACAACATTCGCATTTTAAATTTCCACACTGTGTATCCTTCTCTATTACAAAGCATCGGAATACCATTTAGGGACATACCAGAAACTGCAGCAGACATGGTAACTATGGAGTAGAATACGGAACCTCGACGCACAAAATATCGATAAATGCTAATACGATGCTACAAAATTGCGATGCACGTTACTGCGAAAGACCGTCTCTGCGAAGCCACTACACTTCGATGCACGTTACCGCGATAGATCTTCACTGCGATTATACTTGACTTCGATGCACGTTACCGCGAAAGATTTTCACTGCGATACTATAATTAACTACGGAGCTACTTGACTTCGATAATCTATTGCAAAAGATCGTTACTGAAAAACTATTAGACTTCGACATAGGTACCTGCTCGTCTTTCGTTAAGCTTATCACCTTAGCTATCTACATTTATTTTATTCATTTATTATATTATCACTTTTATATTATCATTTATTATATTATGTTAACATATCCATATCACCTTTCTTATTAATATGCTCTTGAAGTTTTTTTCCCCTATTAATTCCTTCATTTATTTATCATTTACAAGCGTTTATTAGGTACTAGTTTTTGCCCGCGGCTTTGTAGAAATGATTTTTCGCGGTAACGTGCATCGAAGTCAAGTAGTATCGCAGTGAAGATCTATCGCGGTAACGTGCATCGAAGTGTAGTGGCTTCGCAGAGACGGTCTTTCGCAGTAACGTGCATCGCAATTTTGTAGCATCGTATTGGCATTTATCGGTATTTTGTGCGTCGAGGTTCCGTATTCTACTCGTAACTATGTATATTTTTCACCACCAATCTCCTTTTAAATTTGATTGTAAAATATACAGAGAGCCTTCGTGCTGATAACGTATGTTGGAATCTGTGTAATTTCTAGTATTGTGGAATAATGTTGAAAAGAATTAAAAACAGTAAAACAGCATATATGATGGTTGCTATATAATCAAGTAAGTACAAAAGTTTTTTCATTGACATTACCTATTAAAAAGTACTTAGTACCAAAAGGTTTAATACCAAGTAGTTTTACAACATAAACTCACTGTACTATAAGGTTGAGTACATAGTTTTACGATATTTTTCTTATCATCATCAATCTTAATGTAATAATAAATGAAGTCGTTAAACTATGATCGACAAGAACATCCTTACTTTAACTTTCTAACCGCAAGATATCAGTAGGAGGACTTAAGTACACTTATGTACAACTTTTTCCTCATAAATGCCAAGAAATAATGATAACGCGACCCACACTTTCTAGTTATAAGCACACAATTTGCTGAACTTTTGGAAGACTAGCAGTGATTGATATTATATATGGTTGTTATTTGAGATATACGGACTTACTACGAAGGACTTAACATGCCGGGAAAACAATAGTCTAGATAAAAAAAAATGAGCCGTCACGGGACGCCTGGCAGATGTGAAACATCGACATTACATCATCGCCACAAGACTGTGACTGTATATATACACCATCATGTAGCGTCGCCACGCCAGAAATTTGTTTTACGTGCGGCTATAGATGTTTCACATCAAAAAAGCTATGCAACATTATGCAGTGTAAGACGACATGTGTTTTCGTAACTGTTTGAGCAACACAAGAAGACAAAATAACTAAATATTCTGGAACAACTCACACACAGCCATTAGTCCATAGTTATAGATAATTACACCCAGACACAGAACAAGTAATCATGAATGTCTTCTGTTGTGAAATTTCTCCTGGTTGAATGAAATGTCTTAGAATAGATTTTTAATTTCATGACATACACTTAAAAATGACCTTTCTTGTTTTTTTTAATTATTATTCTAGTTCTATTTTTTTTTGGTTATTTTTTGTGAAAACAACAACATATTTCTCAATAACCCTTTCATGCGTCTTTCCCAGTGGCTACAATAGGCTACATCCTTTCGTTTGGTCTCGGTATACCTAAAACGCATTTGGTCTAAATCTCGTTATGTTTTGAATAGCGATTTGCCTAAGTAGTCAATTAGCCTATGTCGTTACTAACCTATTTCTCGTATGGTCTATTTCGCAATGTAACTAATTCGCTTTATGACTAAAACGCGTTTTGCCTAATTTTTATAATTGCATTAAAACATGTAGACATGTATGAAAACTATTTTATACATCTTCTTAATCGTTCCCTCTGAATATCCATGTCATCAGAGAGGTCCTCAGTGACCCAATTAACCATCTTAAGCTCCTGAACTAACAAAGTTATGTAAATCGTTATAGTTTTTTGGGGTAGACACAAAAAAAATAAACACTTCGTAGAAGGAGTACACCAAGATCTTTTTAAGATGATTTTATTTTAGCTCTGTTGATGTGGTGAGTACACATAATATCTATTCAAAGTTTAACCTTTAGGCAATGTGCGATTTAGGATTAATCCTAACGCGTTTTAGACGTAAAGCGATTTAGTCCAATAGCGACGTGGGCATATAAAAAAATAGACAATTAGCGATTTAGACTCTATGCGTAATAGACTTTCAGCACAAATAGAAGTGCGTTTTAGGTATACCGAGACCAAACGCATCCTTTAACGTTGTGACCACCAAACTATTTTTAAGAACTCTAAATCGGTCACGTCTACATAGGACGTGTCGTACGTGCCATTGTATTGAGCCCTTCGCCCAAAAGGGTCCTATGTAGATAGTTTTCACAAAGTAAAGCAACGATATACAGCAAGCAAATAAACAAAAAAAAAAAACAAAATCAGTATTTAGAAGGTGTACGTGGAGTACCACGCTCAAAAAAATCTACATTAAAAAAAAATATTTAATTAACTTTGACTAAAGAAACCACTATATTTCTTCCTTTCATATGAGCAATACAATTTTATCTAAGGCGGTGAAAAACTACAGCAAGACTGGTACAGAACATCGGGCCTAATAAGTACCTATGCTATGCTCTTTACCTCTTTACTTATTAGGGTTAATTATTGTCATGACCTGTAAATGTTCCAATGACTGCTCCCGTCCTGGATGCGGCGGGAGGGCGTGTCAGACTCTTACTGACTAAAACCCACTCATGTTCCTTCGATTGCCCTTTATGTTTCAGGGTCACGGTAACTATTATAAACATTCCGCAACCCCGGCAGGCGTTGGCCCTGTTGGGCCCCTTCCTGTGCTGACTCCTTCTCTTTGAGGCGCGCGTGGAGCACTAACGCGCCGTCGACGCGGTCCTGGTCCTAGCCGGGCGGCGAGCTACCCATCGCTCGCCATTCACAGAACCGCGCCTACGGTGGTTGTCATGACCTTGACAGGATTTTGTTACTGCACGATCCAGAGTCGTATTTCTAAGCCGCCATTTGGATCGCGCGATCAGGGTGCGGTGGATTGTGTGCTGTGAATCCGACTTGATTGACAATAGAAAAACTCGGCAATGGTGCTGATTCTCTTGTTCACAAACTTAACTAATAAATTTAAGTTAAATGCATCTTTCTCTTTCCATTTCTTAAAAAAAAAGGACAGAAGATACATTTTAGTTTAATCCATTCAAATTAGACAGCGCCTGAAGAAAATTGGCGTATATTTAATCGCCATGTTTTTGAATCGCGCTTAAATTATCTATGGAGTGTCTAAATTTGACAGGACTTAACTAATATTTTATTTTCTGCCCTTTTCTTAATGAAATGGAATGAGAAAGATGCAATTAACTTAAATTTACGTTAGTTTTTGAATAAGAGAATCGGCACCTTTATCTAATCCGTACTTATATTATAAATTCGAAAGTAACTCTGTCTGTCTCTTCTTCACGCCTAAACCACTAAACCGATTTGAATGAAATATTGTACAGATATAGTCTGGGATCCGAAAAAGGACATAGGACAGTATTCATCCCGGAAATCCCCCGGGAACGGAAGTTATTCCACGCGGACGAAGTCGCGGGCAAAAGCTAGTAAGTCATATTTACAACAAATTCAAAATAAATATGCTTATAAATATAGGGTTCGCCCCGTATTTGAATATAAATCCCTTTTTAGAATCTGCCTCATTGTTTAGATATAAATATTTACAACCTGCAGATATATTGATTGATTATATTGCCGTCGTTGTATACGAAGTTCACATAAGCAATAGCTTTAAATAAATTGAATTTCCAAATATAGACAAGTACGTACTTGTATCAAAGGTTTACGATTATAAAGTCTATTATTTATTAACGATGGTTCATCGATTCAGTCCTGCGAGACATTCTTGTGGCTCTACTCAGATATTCTATTAACTTTGTGATGTATCTTTTATGCATGGCGATCCGATTAGTCGAAGGTGGGTATTTTAGGAAGAACGACAGTTACTTGTAAGTAATATTGCTTTTTATGCTAATGTAGGAAAGAGGGTTTATTAAGTCTGATATGTAGGAAACGGGAAACAACTCTATTTTATATATAACTAGCTACTACCTGAGACGAACACCCTGAAAGCTAGTTCGACATAACATAACTAACGGTGAGTATAGACTACAACATTTACTTGTAACAGAACAACGAGCCGCTCTTTCATATGTTCTAGAGTATCATCCTTTTACGAACTAAACGTCGCGTCGAGTACGCTCGCCTCTTTGTTACAAACCAACGAGCATATTGGTGTAACATTACGTCGAGCGTATTGGTGTAACATTTCGTCGAGCCACGAGTGCGGGCGATGCGCGGAAAAGAAAGAGCGCAAGGTACCACAACGAAATGTTGGTAAATACACACTCGCTGTGAGCATTTACCCGTAACATAACCCCGAGCATTCGCATGAACGTTACATTACATGGAAATGCTTTGGAAACTGAGCTTTTGCCAGTATTGTACCATTCGTAAGAACGTTACATTACACAGAAATGCTTAAAAATGTTGTAATCTATTCTCACCTTTAGGGAGACGTTCATAGAGCAGCGGGATATTACAGGCTTATTAACAAATGAAATGAGTTGCAAAGTTGCAATGAACTTGAAATCCTCTAATCCTCGAAACCCGGAGACATAATTACAGTGATCCGTTCTTACGTTCCTGCTAATTCTTCCGGGGTATTTATAATCGGATTAGTGGTATCTTTGAAACTAACTTTTCGGTTTTCACTAGGTATTACCGCAATAGCTCTTAGACGTAATTGCCTGGGGATCGGGAAATTAAATTAAAAAATGCTAAGACTTTTTTTCTTGACACTGAGTAATGTTTTGATAAAACTAAAATGTGTTGTACATTATACAGGATGTTTGGTGCATCGTAAGTCGAATAAAAATGGTCGACTAGAGGGGCCCTCTGCCTGCCCTTCAGCCCCATTAACACACAACTCCCAAACACTTTACCAGTATATTATGTCGTCGTTAGATCTCAGAATTGATTAATGTTATTAAATGTTTTAACCTAACTACTTCATAAAATGATTACAAAGTTTGCTGCATGAAATAATCGAACATTGGTTGAACATTTGATGATTTTTTTTCTATTTTTACCTTGGCTACCACTTATCTCAACTAGCCTTTTTTAACGTATGAATTGAATTTAGCTGAATACAGTATTGAATACAGGAGCGACTGCCCTTGGTTAGACTGATAGTTAGATTTACCTGCTTTTAATCAAAGATTTCCGAATAACAACCGCCTAAATAGCTTTATATATTATCTAGGTACGTATGTGTGGGTAGACAGATGTCTGTGCTGAAGAAAGGCCCTAAAACCCGCCATAACTAATGATCTTGGCAGATAATCCTGTAATCACCTTCCTTAGGGAACGCATTTTTTGTAGGCCTGACATTTTTTGTGGGCGGAGAAAAATGTTATGTGTTTTAGACATTTGAAATATGTGTAGATAGTATAATTTTGTAAAAAGGTATGCTGTTTACGAAATTAGTTTATACATTTTAATGAGACTGAAAATGGGTGTTTTATTTGATTGACATTACTCAGGAGTATTACAACCAGCTTCTGCTCAAGCTATATTTTTTTGTACTCAAAGGATAATTACAGTAGCTGGCCAAATTATTAGGGACACTTTCTAGATTTCTGTATTATCGAGTTAGACTGATTTTTTCTGGAAAAATACTGGGTGTAGGCCCAATCGGTATTTTTTATTTAAAAACCTTGTTATTTAAGATAATAAAAATAATAAATATGAAGGCAAAAATAAAACGGTTAATTTATATCGTTTATGTTTTTTTTCTCTTTCCTTTTTATTATGTGTTTGTTTATTGCCTGTATGTATTGTGTCTTGTGTTGCGCCAAATAAACGCCTTATCTATCTATCTATCTTATAAAAAAAAATATATCGCATTAATAAGTTTTGAGGAATTATTTTGTGTAATTTTTAATATTTTGTGATGCCTCCTTTTCCTGTCATATTAGCTCTTAAAAGGCATGGTATACGTTCTATACATAACATAACAGTTCTTAAAGGCTTGTGTTATGATTGCACTCATTTATAAGAGCTGCAATAAGCTGGTGTTTAGTGGCAATTACATGCTTAGCGATAGCCCTCTTGGTGAGTTTCTGCATGTTCTTAATAGAGTCCGTATCCGGTGATTTATCTGGTCAGGGCAAAATATTTATATATTTTTCAGCCAGGAATGCTGTAGCACTATTGCCCTTAAGACACAATGCAGAACCGGCCATAAAAATGTACTTTTCGACAAGCAGGGAACCATTTTTCGACTTGTGGCAATAATTGAGTTTCTTGTGCTCGCTTGTACAGATCTTGCCTTATGATCATTTCCACGATATATAGGCACCCCAAGTTTTTAGAAGAGATCACAAATCGCACCGTTATTAACCTGGTGGTTTAATTTTCCCTAAAAAGGAAATCTGCAGGGAGCTGTTCTCGGACAGTTCTTGGATGTGTGCGACTACAAATGAGCTCTTGTCGACCCACACCTGAAACAATTATTCATCGGAGAAGGATACCTAAAAATAATGCAATGATCACTGAATAGTGCTTTTCGTACGTATAACAATATTAAAAGTAATATTATTAACCAACTGCAGTCTTCCACAATCATATTTCGGCGATGCCTAGCCCACTGCCGTCGTTTCTACATCATGGTCTCGGTGTGGCGTGATTTTTGATCGGCCGACGATTTATTCAATTCTCTTCGGTCAGCCACCGTCAAACTGTCCTATCGAATACTTCTGTTTTCTCGTCTAATCCCTCGCTTATACTCGTAGCTAGGCAGATAGCACACTTTTTACCGTATTTCAGGCAGCTATACTCAATTTTATGGTCCGAACAAAGAGTGGTGATCCGTTTTCTGCCACATTTTTTCACAATGTCTGTTTCCAGAAGTTTGATCTGATCAGTTTTTACTTTAATTCTGTTTACTGCAGACTTTAAGACACCTGTAACAGCTGCTAAATCTCGCTGGGAGTGTATAAAATGCAGTAATGAACAAAACATTTGTATTTTTATGATTTTTGTTGGAAACGGGTCTAAAGCTTCGCCCTTTCTAAAAAGAAGAATTTTTGTACATATCGCGTCAAACAGTTACCAAAATTTAATATTTTGTATTCAATTGAGAAAAAAAGGTCACCATCAGAAACATTACCTACGGTTCGATTAGTTTAATTAGAAACATCTTGTAAAATTAAAACCAAAAATATTTTTTTCCATCAATGAAACAGACATAATTTTCAATAGAAGTTTACTAAATGGCTATACATTATTTAGGCTATTCCACATTTTCGAAAATGGCTCGATCTCATGGTGCTATCACATATTAAAATTAATAATAATGATACCAGGAGTAATACCAAACCACAAAAACCTATATGAAATCGTTTATTTTCTTGATAAAGGAGTTTGAACAAAAAAAAATTACTCAATGAATACTGTCCCTAATAATTTGGCCACCGATGGTATATTGTATATTAATCCTTTGAACAAACGTGATTCGAGACACATTAGAAAGACAATAGCCGTCCAACAGCCGGCTGTCAGTTGGTCGTCAGGAGGTTAAAATTTTCCAAAAAAACAAGAGTTAAACTTTCAAACACACGTGATTCGGGTCACAATAAAGAGGCAATAGCAGCGCGACAGCTGGCTGTGTAGATTAAGAATCTCCCGTCAGTTTATTCATAAACGTTTCATTACCTATTTTACTGTATCGGGGGGCAACAAACTCCGCTGCCTAGACGTTTCCAATACCAAAGAGGACTTGCAGATGCGTTTCCTATCCATAGACAGAATGTGATTTGTCTCTTGTGCCTGTTATTACACCGACTCATGATTGCGTTATTCGAGATACAATAGGAAGGCGTTATTTAATATATCTATTAGAAAGACAATAGCAGCGCAACCGACTGTCACTTGGTCGTCTAAAGATAAATTTATTTGCAACTTACAAATTATATTGATATTAAAGAACCGAATAAAGCTCTCAAAATGAACATTGACTACAAGGCTCTACAAGAATAAAATAAAGGACAAAAATAAGGAACACAGCCGCAATGTCAATGCGGGCGCTGCCGGCTTCCGAGGATTGACGAAATTGAATCGTCTTTCTATTTTCCTTCGGAGCTGTTTTGTTTATTTCAACTGCTTTAGAAAATAAAATACCTAGTTCAGTTGTTCCTAACCTTTTTATTACTGTAAAATGTAACAATTTATCTGATAGTTTAACATTCTAATGTTAAACTACGAGTAACTGATTGGCTAAATGTTAAAATATCAACGGACAGAACAAACCGCTGGTCCTAGAGACAGGAAACTTGCAGGGTGTCGTTTTCATAAAGAGTAGCAACCACTACGAAAGGATTTTCGAAAATACTAACCCTAAAGGGGTAATATTTACGCGGGTAAAGCGGTGGGCAAAAGCTAGTATGTTATATATGTATAAGACAAGAGTAATAGTATCAATAATAAAAATTCAATTTTATTTACATAAATTAGATTCACTCAATTTGTTGTAGCAGTTTGTCTTTCTCATGAATTTATGTTAACGAGTTTCTTTTTCATAATTTTTCTTATTACCACCATGAAAAAGCTGTTTTACCCCCAGCGGGGTAACCCCCAGGTTCAGAACCAAAGACCTAGATGGTAGCTAAGTTACCATTCTGAAGGCTTACGCAGAAGGCAGGCTTGCGGGATCGAGTCTTAATTTATAACAAATACTGGTTAGGTTTCCTTTGTAAATGTTTATCATTTATATCTTTCTTGTCATTTTTGGGAAACTGAAAACTGTGTAGTGAAAGCAGGTTGTTTGAACGTCACGGGAGTGATGACATAATAACGTCTGCGTAGCTTACGCACTTATTGTTACTGATTTATTTTGCTTCTATTATTATTTCGGTCGGGATTTACCAGCCTTTTCATTTTTCTTCGTCAACTTGGAAGTCAAAGACCAATCGATTCCGATCCTGTCATAGAATTCATTCTTTGACGTCTCCTACAAACAAATTACATGAGGAATTTTCGAAATTTTGAGTCAAATCGGTGGGTGAATGAGTTTACTTTTATTTAAAATGAAGCCTATTTAGCTTCTGGTAAAAAGTTATTTTTTTTATTACAGTTAATTTAGTTGATACTAGCCGTTCATTACTAGATTGTTTTGCATGGAAAATGGTCAAGAAAAGGACTGTCTTTCTGTCCGCAATTTCTTTGACACTAAAGTCCTACCTATCTTCCAAGAGACAAGAGACCTGCTGTCCGGTCTCTTGCTATCGTCGCATGCCGTGCGTCGTTGGTTCTAATACACCTGGAAGCTGACGGCGACAACAGCACTTCGAATAAATGTTGCGCTAAACGGCCCGCGTTTTAACAGGATGACAGGCCAGGGTGTCCGAGACTGTTGGAAGCTTCCCCACAATGACAACAATTAATTCACTTTCATTTTAATATTTCGATGTAAATTTATAATGAACTTGTTGTCTACGGTCTCACCCGCATGTTTGGTTTCAACTCCGCTCCTGTAGGTGATATTATTTGTATAGCCTAATCTTTCCTCAATAAATAGGCTACACAACACTCGAACATTTTTTCTCAAACAAACAAACTCTTTACACTTATAATATTATTTTTTTTTGGTGAGTGGGAAATCACCCAATGACTGCTTCCGTCCTGGGTGCGGCGGGAGGGCGTGTCAGACTCTTACTGACTAAAGCCCACTCATGTTCCTTCGATTGCCCTTTATGTTCCAGGGTCACGGTAACTATTATAAACATTCCGCAACCTTATAATATTATGCAATGAATAAAGTCTGTGTAACCATACATTTTTTGACGTATAAACCTGTCATAACTTTATACAGGGATTATTAGTAAGGCCCTTAGTATAGATGTGTCGATAAACTAACAAGGTTTTGTATTACCACGTGTAAGCAAATAGTACTTTGGACTTAACCACCTCTTAGTATTAGTATAATTTTAGCTTGAACATTGAATCTGCTTCTTGTTATGCAGGATAATAAACGTCTACTTTAGTGTTTCATTATTGAATAAAGTTTAATGCTGACCTGAGGCGGTATCCCAAGCTGTCGCCGGCACTGGCTGCAGTTTTCAAGTAATAATATATGTCGACCCGTACGTCAGGCATTAGGTACTTTGGTATTAATGTCGCTTGGGGCAAACCTCGACATAGTTGAGTCTCCACTGTATATTTTAAGGAATAAAATTATGCAGCTACTGAGCTTCTATTTACTTGGTTTAACTAGGTTGTTTAACTCGGAGAATTTCTTGTTTATATTGAATTATAGTTTTTAGTTTCTATGTTATGAGTGTTATTTTGTTATAACAATCTTAGTATACGCTACTACAATTGCAGATCCATACTAATATTATAAATGCGAAAGTAACTCTGCCTATATGTCTGTTTCTTCTTCACACCTAAACTACTGAACCGATCTGAATAAAATTTGGTACAGATATAGTCTGGGACTAGAGAAAGGACATGGGATAGTTTTCATTCCGGAAATTCCCCAGGAACGGGAACTATTATTTTAACATCTTTATTGTTTATCGTATAAATTGATGTTGGCTTCCAGACTAACCATATGCTCAATAGCAGTATTTAGAAATTATGAAATGTGAGACAACTTCATAACACGGCAGGTTAAGGCAGGCATACAGAATATCCGTGACTCCCGAAATAGGTCATCATAATCATTTCCCTAGTCTTCCTAATTATGTTGGGGTCGGCTTCCATCGTAACCTAATTTAACTGGATATCGTGAAGCGACTGCCTGACCACAACCCAGTAACTGGCCGATACGACCACCCTTGGTTAGACTGTTCAGGCTTCTAGTTACCTGTAATGCTTATAGAATAGAATAGAATAGCATTTAGTTCTTAGTATATGGTAATTACATTCAGGTCTTAATATAAAACAGTTTCACATATACTACCGTTGCCGGTGTAGAAATGGTCAAATGAATTTAAAAACAATAGGCTATACATCGCCTATTAAACTACTATACCAAAATGTCAAAAATTAAATGAAAATCTATGCTTTATTACTATACTATAGTCAAATAAAAAAGTCAAAATTTACAATTAAAAAATTCAGCTACTGAGTAGAAGCATTTGTCTAAAAGCCAATCAAATTCGGTTTTCTTAAATCTGTTAATGGGCAGAGTTCTTATTCGAGGCGGTAATTTATTAAATATTTTGATTGCCATACAATTCGCATTTCTGCTATACAAATGCAGTCTCTGACTAGGTACAAGTAATTGTCCTGGATTGTGGGCTTGTCAAAGTTCTTCGAATAACAACCGGGATAGCTCCCAAAACAAGTAAAATACGAATATTATTAGGGAACAAATTAAACGCTCACCAAAATAATATTCTTGCGCACCAAAAATAAAATGTAAATGATCACCAAATTGTGTTAGGTTTTATTAGGTTAGAACTGTGACCACGCCAGATCTACTAGTGATTCATTTTATTTACCTTAGTCAAAATCAAAATCAGTCTAATTCATATAAAAAGGAAAATAGATTATTTCTAGAATACTTTATAAAACATAATTTGGTGATCATTTACTATTTTTTGGTGATCATTTACTATTTTTGCTGTCAGTATCATGTCATTATGTTTGGTGGTAAGTAAAACATAAGCCATATTATTATCATCATGTTGTCAAGAAGATTATTCAAAAGTTGTTGTAGCAAAATAAATGTCCATTCCATTTTGTGCTCGTGAAATTACAAAGGTTTTTACCAAACATGACATATTGACGCCACCTTTATCTTCGTATTCAGGTCATTACACACGCCACAATTTATTGGGAACGTGTGCTTTTACTCCTGAAGGATATTATTTTTCCATTACCTCGGGTGGCATATGAACTGAAATGTAATAGAAAATTTTGGCAATGACGTTCATTCAATTTGCAATACCGTCAGCTTTATTTAACGTCAAATTAGAGTGGTTTGACTTTAACTAGTAAAAGTCTCTTTTTTCTTCTTCTTAATATTCCTTCTTCCTAATATCCTTTTCTGATTGACAGTACTGCACTGAATAACTTCGTCCTCAGACTGAGTGCTCCATCTCGACGAACCAGACACACTCAATTGTTCGACGTGCCACACAGTGGTACAAATTACGCGCAAAATTCAGTCATCAGTAGGATGTTAAGAAACTATAATAAAAAATTCTCTCACCTTGATTTATTTAACTCCAAAAAGGGTATATTTAGGAAACAATTACTAACCACTATAGTTGACGAGTTAACAGATAAGTACAGATATAACAAGTTATAATTAAATTAAGAAACAATAAGTATCTCCTCATGTATATCAATTTCTATATACATACACACACACAAAGTATCCTCCATTTCTGTCTCACTCTCTCTCACACACACAAACACACATCACACTCACACACACTCACTTAGACAATTAGCACATGACTATACTTGCCTATGCTTAGATGGTACTAGCGTGCTATCCTGTTTTTGTGTCTGTTGCATAAAATATGTATTGTTAATAAATTATAAATTCGTAATTGGCTGTAAGACTAGTTTATATAAGTTTATTTGTAATTGTTAAGAGCTGTGGATTTTGTGAATAAATAAATAAAAAAAATTGTGCTTATAATTATATAAACTTGCACTTACAAGCAACCAGATATGATTGACCCGTGCAGGAATCGAACTCACGACACGCAGCCCAGCTGCTCATGACTTAGCCACTACGTGCCGCCAATTCATCCGGTCTTATCTATAAATCTTTTTTTACTCATGAGAAATCATCAAATGACTTTTTCCGCCTTAGTGTCAGATTTTTGTTGACTAAAATTACCCGAAAACTAGAACGTGATTTGTAAGTTTATTAAAATTGTATTTAAGCCTTGCTGCGTATTTCAATCCAACCGAACTCCTCGTTTAATATAGTCCACTCGCCAATATTTTGGTCCTTCGAGCCGGATCAGGTTGCCCTTTATTATAAGTTTTGCCTAAATCAAAAACCAACATTCCCCAAACCTCAAAAGTATTTTAAGTAAGTTTATTAAACAATCCCCTATTTCGTTCTACTTAAAGGACCCGTCACATTAACACCATTCAATATGCAATACATTTACGATGAGCTCTGAAATAGAGTCCTTCCCTAAAGTGAAGGGAGTTCGTTTAAATTCAAATTTATTTTTATGTTATGCCATGGTCATCGAAGCGTGGTCTATCGTCTACGGCTTGTGGGTTTCGGTGCTGATCTGTGTTTATTATGGAGATAGGTTTAACTAACATAGAGTTTTGTGATTGTAGGTGTCTTTGAGAAATTGCATTATGTATGCCTATACAAAATCCCGACTAGAAACGTCAGTAGCCCACCAGACATAAGACCCGCCTGGTCGGAGGATCCTCACTCCAACAGAATTCATCTACAAAGTCTAATAATTTATTTTGATAAAACTTTTACAGGCACTTAAGTATTGTAAGGGAATCTGCCTGCCAGGAAGTTGTCAGTTCAAAATGTAGCTAAGTCTCATATCACTGATATCCCCTATTACAGCAGCAGTGCGACCGCCAGCTGTCGCGCTGCTATTGTCTTTCCATTGTGTCTCGAACCACGTGTGTTCGAAGGATTAATAAACCACCTTTTTCTAAATCCTAGTTGTATTATTGTAGTAGTTGAAATATCGTTTTCGCTAATTCGAACTACATTTATTATTTTTCTTAAGTTATACTCTCACTTAAATCTCCAAGCCACAGTATCTGTTACCGGCAGTATGACCGAGATGCATTCAGTTAAAAAGTAAACAAAAAACAAATGCTTTTAACTTTTTTCACATCGGACCCACACGTCGGGCTATATAATTTGGACTACACACCATAATAACAGATGTAGTTTTAAGAGAAGGTAAAAGTGACGAGCCCAACACAAGCATGTCACAGTGAAAGTGTTTCAAAGCAGATGCCAGTGGAGTCGGGAAAATAAGAAAAAGTCTAATGTTATCATGGTACGTGGTTCCGTAGTTTCATATGGGCAAATTGTTACTTGCACTTGCCTACATGGGAAGGTCTTGTTGGTTTCTTTTCTACGATTACTACCTATATCATTTGCAAGGGGTACGGTTAGTAACTGTGTTGTTGAAGTCTGATAGGCAGTCGCTTCATGTAAAACACTGGTATTCTGCTGAATGTGTTTACGACTGGAAGACCATGTTGACCCGACCTGATAGTTAACCATCAATTGGTATTGTAATCGCTCTGCGGATTAGGAAGAAGTGGTGCAGTATTGTAATAAAATTGAATTTGCTCATTATTGTCTCGTTTACGTATATGTCAATCTAGCTCTCTAAAGTCGGGTCTAGCCGTCTGTACAGCTGCTGTATTGTGTCACTACAGCAGCTGAAAGTCAATTAATTCCTTTGTACTTACGTAAAAACCGATGGCCCAATCATAAAGCTCAATTTACAATTCCGCGAAATATAACCAATGCTACTTTTTGTAAAGGAAAGAGGATAATCTCGAAATGCGCAAGGCGTTCTACGGAGTCGTGAGTTTTCTTTTTTCTTCCACCTAATTTTGACATTCTAAGGCCAACCTGTTATGCTTGTGATGGTAAATATAATATGAATAACGTTACATGCCACAATAAACTACACTACAAAAAAAGTCTGGACTCGCTTCATACAAACATAACGCATTACCGAAGCTTTCAAGTTATCACAACCAGATTGACAGTATAATTACCTAATCCCTGTTGAGTTTGACAGAGATAAGACGTCAAACTAAGCCGCCCTTAATTACTTGTCGTAGCTATGATAACGTCATAACCTTCCAGACATGAAAGTTTGAGAGCACCTAATTAAAAAAGTTCAGGGATCAGCTTTGAAAAAATTGCTGGGCGCAATATGTAGGCTTGTATGCTTACAGAGGTCCGAGTTCCAATTAAATCCGTTGCGCAACTCATAACTTTTCTAACCTTTTTGTAAGAGGGATTAAGTGTTGTAGGACAATGGGACCATGGAATGTTCTCGATATTGAGTTGTGTTGGTTGGAAAATTAATTAATCCTGAAAGGCCGATAGCTTTACCGCTTTCATTAATTGTGTAGGTTACACCTTGTTTCCTAACATTTTAATTATGTTTGTAACTTTTACACGTTATTATAAATGAGTGTAAGATGTTGTGGGTTCGAACCCAAGCAAGAACTAATGTGACTTTTTAATCCATATGTATGTACTTTCTATTATCTTAGACATCACTAATATTTTGTGCTTTGGAAAGCACGTAAAGTCGTTGGTCTCAGCTGTCATTTGTAGAACTTTGACAGTCGTTACGGGTAATCAGAAGCCAGAAAGTCTGACATGTCTAACCAAGGGGTATCGTGTCGCAGTAGTTGTTTTATGTAAAACACTGGTATCCAGTGGAGTCCAATTAGACTGGACGCCGACCCTAAAATGATTGAAAAAGGTAAGGCAGATAATTATTATACGTTATCTTAAAAAGTGTTAATAAAGGTTTCATTATCTCAGAAAAACAAAACCCAGATCAAATTATCCAATGTGTTATTAAGCTCGAAATCCTCACAATCTTTCATAACATACATTAAGACTGAAAAAACAAATATCTGTGACCGAAATACACCAGGTTACCAACAGAACAAAATGATTATATTAAATCCGACAGCGCTCCTTAGACTTGCAAATTGCGACCTTATGCCTAGATGTTTCACACCAAGGGTTATACAGTATTTACACAGTAAACAAACCAGGTGTAAACAGCACACTGAATGCACAATGTCTGTTGGACATGACTTTGAGAGGACATGCTCTTAGATTAGTTGTGATGACAATCACTTTGATGCAGTGCCAAGCTTTGTTACGGTAAGCAAACATCGTGTCACATTGTTGATACGTGGGTTATCGTTGTTGGTATGAAGAGCAAATGTGTTGCTGATAGCATCTGGAATAATGCTTCAACGTGCTTAGAATCATATATCTCTTTAGCGAATGAGAAAACTGCAGTAGGATCATGTTTCCATACTAATGAGACGATGAGAAAAGGAAGAGAATGCCTTAGGCATTAAGTCTGCCAAAGTACACATGTACATAAATATAAATAAAGAAATAAATAAATTAAACTCTGTCTGTCAGTAAGTTTAATACTATAGAATACAGCCTGAAATCTGAAAATTTGTCTATTCTTAAGAATACCACAATGTATACTCAGGATATTATTATGCTTCTTTTGAATCAACGTCTTTGTTTGTCGTCTACGGCAACACAACTATATTTTCACGACCGACGACGTGGCCGAAGTTCTGCATTAAAGAATCACAGTTAAGTCTAGAACTTATTACATAATTGAAAATAAACCGTACAGCAATGTTTCACAGCGCGTGACACGCGTTACATCTTTACGGGCTATCACCGAGATAAGGTTTATCAGAGGTAATAAGGTTAATAATAAGCTACAACCTCCCGCGTTCAGCAGAGCGTCATCGGCACGCATTAAATGTGAGAACTTAGCCTTAATTTAGCGGTTTTCCAGCTCTAATCAAGGCCAAGTGTGAATTTAGATTCATTTGCTCCATCATCTGCCTAGACTCTCCCAAGTATGTTAGAGATGGCTTCCAGTCTAACCGGATTCAGCTGAATACCAGTTTTTTACACTGAGTAAGTGCCTACATAACATTCCTGCCCTGTAATTGGATGACTTAGTACCATTTGGTATCTTGGTAACCCGGATTATTTTATACTGAGGCTTTACGTACTACTCCAGGCATAGGGGGTCACACTGAAAGAACGTTACAAAGAAAGATCATAATAGAGAAACCCATACACACTAACTTCACACAAGAACTGAACTCAGCCTGTGCAGCAGTAGTGCCAGTGACCACGAGAACAACAGATAGTCAAAGTCATGTCAAATCATTTATTTTCATAAGACCAAAAAAGGCACTTTGGAACGCCATTTAAAGTTTCGTCCGTTCCGAGCCAAAATTGAATTTCATTATTTAACATTATTAACATTTGCGGGGTGTTTTCGATGATACTTTTTTAAAGATAATTTCGTAGGTATGTTCAGAAAAAAGACCTTTTCATTCTGACCGTACTAAATTAATTAATTAATTAGGTTTAAATTAACTTGGCTTTGATCGGTGACACTGAAAAGATGGTTCTATAAGACCGGAACCGCTACTAAACCGCAAAGATTTGCTCTCTTCTTATTCTAATAATAGCTTATAATCTTTATCATTATTTGTAAGAACGTATAATTGTTACACGGAACTCTAAAGTCGTCTACAGCGAGTCGGAAAGTCCGATGCTAGTTGTTTTTTTTTCATGTTTTTTGTGTGATCTAATTTTGGTTCATGCTAGGGTTGCCCTGAGAGCTGGTATGTTTATTTTCCTTCTATTTTTGACACACTGAAATAATGGTATTATAAGTACAAAGGTGTAGATATAGGTTATATGCAGACACAAAGTGGCAAAAGTTTGCTATTTGACCAACATGATACTGAGTATCGCGTTGACATTTGACGTTTATCTCTTTTTCACTCGCACTACTTCAATCATGCCATCCTACTTTGACGTGTAATGTAATTTATGTATGTGTGCGTTAGTGTGCCGTTTTTTGAAGATAGAATTTTGTTTAGGTAACCTGTCTACACCTTTTTACTTAGGAGTATAATATCATTGCAATCAAATGCATTTTTTTCAATGAACATAAATATTGCAACTCGAAGAAGTATTACTAAGGATTTATCCTTCGAATCGAACACACGTGATTCGAGAAACAATAGAAAGGCAATAGCAGACCGACAGCAGGCTGTCTCTTAGTCGTCGAAAGGTTACATAATTATGTAAGGACCCTTGGATGCCTAAAAATAAATAACGATTTTTATCCAGTTACATCATAATCAAAGTATCTCATGGTATAGAAGTACTAAAAGATTTTCACCAATAGAAAAATAAGTATGCAATTTGTAGGGACACATTACAATAAAAGAAATTAATCTTTCTAGTCGAGAATATCAAAGGATTGTAGCCCCCGTGAGAAACTAGGTGGCTCGCTAGATAAGTATAAAAACCTTTAATGTAATGAAACATCTACGAGTCACTCAACTCTTAGAAATCACAAAAAGTCTAGAAAACTGTATTTAAATTAGATATTTTAAAAGTTAGCGTAACATTAAAAGTTTTTCCGTTTCCAATTAATCAAAGCGTTAATAAATGCGAAACATAAATTCAATTTTCTGAAACTCTTCGCTTTGTGTATTAGAGATTGTCTGACGTTGTTTTGACGGACAAAAATCTGTTAAACAAAACTTCTACCATGTAAAGCAATTTATTAAAATTACCATTGCGATGATTACTTATCTACAAATTCCTTGTTATTCATTATACTGTCTTTGTATGTCTATTATGCTATCCATACTAATATTATGGGAAAGTGTGTCTGTCTGTCTCTATGTTTGTCTTTCTTTCACGGCAAAACGGAGCGACAAATTGACGTGATTTTTTAAGTGGAGATAGTTGAAAGGATGGAGAGTAACATAGGGTACTTTTTGTCTCTTTCTAACGCAAGCGAAGCCGCGGGCGAAAGCTAGTTTGAACGTAAACGAAAGTACCTTCTGGGCGTATATAACACGCTCTACATATCTTTTAAGTTATAAATAAAGAATCGAATTCTGTATTTACTAGATATAGAATCCAATTTACTTGTATGTAATTCATAATTAAATTAATTACTTTATTGTTCAAATACTGGTGGATTTTAGTATCTAAGCAAAAGGATTCAACATTGTTTTATTCTGTAAACTATCCTGTTCTAAGATTAACGACGTTCCTTGGAATGTAAACGAAAAGAATGGGCTAAAACAATTAGTTTTTGTCCGAGTTCTTTTCATTCGTTTAACTTTAGCAATTAGCAAATTGTGTTAAGAAAATCTTTAAATCTCTGTAGGTATTGCCCATCTAATTTTTTTAGAGTAAGTTGTTTTTTTTTTCATTGTTATTTGGTTATTTTACAACAAAAAAATCTTTTTTTTTTACTTGTACAAAAGTGATACTTATTTTATTAAAATTAAATTATGTAAGTATCTTAACTATGAAATCTAAAAATAATATACCTTTACAAAACTTATAAATAATACTATAATATTATATATATATACAATTTGTATAAAGCCTCACAGGGCATCAAAAAATTCGTTCGCATCGCTGAAAATATCACGAAAAACTACGTTTACCAACCGAATACGGCGAAATAAAATGAAAACAATAAAAAATGCCATAAAAATAAACTACAACATTTCGAAACACGTCACAAAAGTTTCGACCAAAAACTGACGGCGTGACAGCCCTATTCTACAATATGTGATATCGCCCACGAGCGCCCAATTGGCCAGAAGTTAACAAAACAAAGAAAAACGATTGCTAACTATTTTATCTAACTGTCCGCTCTGATCGGGAATTTCACAGCAAACATAAAATGGTTTCACTATATAAATAAATGGTTTCACTGAGTTTGTCAGTTTATTTAGAGAGATTTGGTCGGATTTGAAATGAAATTTTCCGCTTTGTTCGGTGGTGACAGTGCAGCAATTATCTATTTTTATTTAGACTAGTATTTACCTCAAAAATGGTTTTATGAAAAAATGGCACCGTTCTGGAAACGTAGTCGATGACCTGAATTTAAGGAGTCAAACTGTTGAAATTTCAGAGGCTTTAAACATTAGGTACTGATTGTACAGAGTGATAGATGCTAAAAACCTTCAAACACACGTGATTTGAGACACAATAGAAAGACAATACAGCCCGACAGCCGGCGGTCGCTTGGTGGTTGAAAGGTCAAATTAAGAGCGCGCAACGTCTCACGACTTATAAGTGAGATAGATAAATGCTTATAGCTCCAGCAACGTGAGACGGATGATGTGGTGTTAAAGCTCCAGGTTTCTCTTAATGTGACATCAGTATTTAAAATACGTATGACACCGATAACATATTGAATACGTTTGCAATTATAAAAAAAAAAGATTTTTTTAAAACCACCTAGAAATAACTTCAATTTTGATTGCTTTATTATTTTGACGATTTACGCCATATATTTAATATACCGAGGCATTATGTAAACGGTAGATTCATACGTGCCTGCGACAGCCATGGATCCAGTTAAAAACCAGCATCAGGCACTTGCGGCCTGACATTTTTGCTGAACTAGACCTTTTTGACACAGCTGTCGATAGCACAATTTTTAGCTGATAACTGTTTGAACTCCATGTAATGTTATATTATTTCACACACACACACAACAAATCACACAAAATTTCGCATTCAATATACACTCATAATTTATTCCATAAATTGTAAATCTAGATTTCAATTACTGTTAGTTTAATTAAACTCTGTTTTTTTCTTTTTCCTATACGCATACACACGTGTACTTAATTATAATCCTTATTATTGTCACTATATGGTGGGAAGAGCGCTGCTTATCCCATAACACAGAGCCTCACCGCTCTATTTTGGGAAGCAATGTCCCTAACCCTAATAATTTTATGCTTAACTGGATTACACTTGTTTACCTTCTCATAAAACTTACTGTTTTTGTACTGGTGAAATAAATTTTTATTATTATTTATTATTATTATTATTATTTAAACCATCATACCGGCACTGCTGTTTTAAATAGATGTATTTTCTTTCTTCTTTCCATATTGAGTCTTTCCTGGTAACCTCATGTATGAAAGGCAAACGCGAGTGTCTTAATCACAGGATCATTATTTATATTAATAAACATAGTAACAGTTTTAAAATGCCTCAAAACTTACGGTCTTCCGTGCCGTCATCCTAGCAAAAAGCTTTTAAACTTCACCACCCACGGGAGGCAAGTATTTTAGCAGTATTAAAATATTGTCAGCACTTAACTAGGTATTGATCAATAAATTATCTATAATTAATTTTAGAAGGTACTTAGTACGTAATTAATCTGTCTATTACATTTTAGCGAGTTTCAGGCTTAAAACCGCAACCATTGGGTACATAGTTATATTTAGCCGCAATTTATATATTTTCATGGCGCATTAAACTTTACCGCAGGCCGCTATGTAGTAAAGTAAGTTATGGGAATAAAGTTAATCCGTACTAATATTATAAATGCAAAAGCAACTCTGTCTGTCTGTCTCTTCTTCTTCATGCCTAAACCACAGAACTGATTTGAATGAAATCTGGCACAGATATAGTCTGGGACCCGAGAAAGGACATAGAATAGTTTTCTTCCTGGAAATCCCCCGGGAACGGGAACTATTATTCCACGCGGACGAAGTCGCGGGCAAAAGCTAGTAGTGAATATTTCTGCCCTGTTTGAAGACTAGACGTAGTTTTTTTGATAGCGCGTTGTATGTAGGGCTTTCAAATACCGGAATTTTTCAATACCGGTATCAGTACCGGTATTAGAAATTTCAATACCGTGATCACGTGATCACGGTATTGAACTCAAGTTTTTCAAGCTTCTTAAAAAAATAGTACTGATTGATTATAGAACTAGGATTTATAGACGTAATCAAAACTTAAGCTAATTGTAATATCGCACGTAGGCAATTAACTTAGAATATGCCAATTACAATGATAATGAGATCTATTATATTTTTCCATATCTCGGGACCCTGAGGTCCCGGACTTTTGGAAGGCATACGAGGGGCCGAAGTCAAGTCGCAGAGGCCCCTTAAGCAAAAGTTTTGGCTAAAGAAATGGAACACGATTACACGAACCGACGATTATCCCTATATGCACTATGTAAGTGCACCTAAAGACAACCCCCGGTTGGTGTTGGACTATAGCAAAACATGACAACTAAAAAAAATTGGACTATGGATTTGCGTTCTTTAGTGATTAAGATACCAAATACTATGGAATGACTATTGCCCCTACCTAACCAATTGTTGCAAACACGGTAAGAAAGGCAGGGGGTGAATTGCACACTCAGTAAATGGGCCCCCGAAAACGGCCGCTAGCACAAAGTGGCGTAGCGCCAAGGGGACAACACTATTATATTTATTACTAGCTTTTGCCCGCGGCTTCGCTCGCGGTAAAAAGAGACAAAAAGTAGCCTATGTTACTCTCCATCCCTTCAACTATCTCCACTTAAAAAATCACGTCAATTCGTCGCTCCGTTTTGCCGTGAAAGAAAGACAAAAAGACAGACACACTTTCCCATTTATAATATTAGTATGGATGGATATTATTTAAGTTCATAAACATATATTTTCTTAAAATTGCGCTCACATTTTCTATTAACCACTTCACACAACTGCGCGCCTAGTACTTTTGATTGATTTAAGTACTAAGTATCTCAGTATTTTAAATTTTCTCACATTATCACTTCACATTACTGCGCTCCTAGTACTATTGTTCTCTTAAGTTTACAATCTTTAATTGAATTTAGAATTAACTATAGGGGAAAATGATTCATCTTTTATAATTATGTTCTCGTCGATTTTTCATTATTTTTAAGATGTATTCTGCTATTCGGGGCGGGAACAAATCCAACGAACCAAAAACCATGAAAATTGGTCTAGCCGATCTCGAGTTATAAGTGTTGTAACAAACCCGACTTTGTTTTATATATACAGGGTGTCCCACGGCAATGCCACATGGAGGGAAAGTACCTTAAATATTGTAGATAGAACATTTTACTGAAAGAAGACATTATTTGAATTTTGAAATCATTTTAAACTGCATTCATAGATATTTAAATAATTACATAGTTGAACCGGGAATCGAACCTGTTACTCGAGAAAATTAATCAACCTGTAGTTTTATTCTACCGATCGAAAGGCTTCATCACAAGGATTATTTTTTGCTAAATAACATAGTGTCAAAAATAAAAGGAAGACCGTGAATTTTAACATTTTTAATACAAAATTAGTCAATTTTTCAAATGCTCAAAACTAGTCCCTTCTTCTTGAATACAAAGTGATAACTTTTGATTATTTCGTTCCCTGACGATTTTTTGGTCTTGTTGTGGTGGATATTTATTAATTTAAATGATGCGTACTACTCAAGTGGGTAGATTAATTAGTAATAAGTAGTTATGATTGTCAATTGTATGTCCTTACGGCAATGTAAGCTTTTAACTTTTCAGAACAAAATTTTACATCAAATGTTAAAATTCACGGTCTTCCTTTTATTTTTGACACTATGTTATTTAGCAAAAAATAAATCTTATGATGAAACCTTTCGATTGGTATGATAAAACTACGGGGTGATTATTTTTTCTCGTGGAACAAGTTCGATTCCCGGCCCAACCATTCAATTATTTAAAAATCTATGAATGCAATTTAAATTGTTTTTAAAATTCAAATAATGTCTTCTTTCAGTAAAATGTTCTATCTACAAGATTTAAGGTACTTTCCCTCCATGTGGCATAGCCGTGGGACACCCTGTATAGATTACAGCAATCATTAGGTTTTCATTTTACTAACGGTATTATATTCATAAAAACAAACATTCATAAAATCCTAAATTAAACAAGTAACAAAATAAATCAAATAGTATTTTGCAAATTTGCTGACAAACAATAATAAAAATCTAAACTTAAATATATCATGTTCAAACATTTTTAATCAAAAGACATTTTAATTGTTTTTATTTTGTAAATATTTGTATGCCGCCGATAGAAATATCTCACGTCCACCCGGTCCACCCCCAGCAGTTTCAAAGACACATCTCTACTATTATTATTGGCCTAAAATTAGTGCTTGTGGTAACAGCCAAGGCTGCATCCTTACTTTTAGGCAATTCAGAAATCTCCCTTTCTAATTGCTTTTGTATGGACGTGTCTTCATTTTCACAACTTGAAGAGGAAAAAGAAGGTTCTTCTGATATTTCATCAGGTTTTATAAAAGTGTCGTTATCGCTATCATCATTACTGGAAAATGTTTCAGGGTCGTGCAAATATTGTAATACTCCAGATATTAAAAGTCGTCGCTCCTATATGCGTTTTCGAAGTGTTTTTGCAAGATTTTGGCTTAAGTCATTAGCTTAACCATTTAACTTTGTCAACATAAATTTCAGCGCAATATCCGCTTTAAGTAAATTGGCATCCCGTTTAAAACTTTCTAATGAGCCAAGAGTTTGTTTAATACACAAGTGTGAAGTGTCAGAATAATATTACATCGTTACTTATATTATTTAATACAGCTTCCTGCTACTTATTACAACAAACCACAAACCACAATAATTAAAATTATGAAAAGATTGTAATACCGTAATCACGGTATTGGCCCTTCAATACCGGTATTGGAAAAAGACCAAAATATTTCCGTGATTACGGTATTACGGGATCCCGTAATACCGGTATTGAAAGCCCTAGTTGTATGTAATCTACAATTTACATTTATGTTAAACTAGCTTTACTTCTAGCCCGCAAGTATGTTTTGTTGTTGCGGAATGTTTATAATAGTTACCGTGACCCTGGAACATAAAGTGCAATCAAAGGAACATGAGTGGGCTTTAGTCAGTAAAAGTCTGACACGCCCTCCCGCCGCACCCAGGACGGGAGCAGTCATTGGATGATTTCCCACTCCCCAAAAAAAAAGTATGTTTTGTTTGAGGTGTGAAAGATTATGAATTAACTTTTCGACGACCAAGCGACAGCCGGCTGTCGGGCTGCTATTGTGTTTTGAATCACGTGTGTTCGAAGGATTAAATAATAACCAAATCGCCTTGGCCAGAGGAGGCATTATAATCAATGCTCTTGCATTTTTTAAATGTGCCTGTAGTATGTGTGTGTAGGCCTCTTGCCTTAGGATACTAGCATACTCTTCAATAACATAAAGGACACTACTGCGAATAGGGGTACAAGCTTACTCAGATCTATAATTCATAAAAACTGTGGTATAATCCATACTATTTAATAATATAAATATGAAAGTGTGTCTGTCTGTCTGTCTGTATGTTTGTCTTTCTTTCACGGCAAAACGGAGCGACGAATTGACGTGATTTTAGAAGTGAAACATCTATAGCCGCACGTAAAACAAACTGGCGTGGCGACGAATGCCGTGGCGACGCGTCGCCACGCTATATGATGGTGTGGTGTATATATACAGTCACAGCCTTGTGTACTGTGTGGCGATGATGTAATGTCGATGTTTCACATCTGCCAGGCGTCCCGCGTGACGGCTCACTTTTTTTTAAGTGGAGATAGTTCAAGGGATGGTGAACATAGGCTACTTTTTGTCTCTTTCTAACGCGAGCGAAGCCGCGGGCAAAAGTTAGTATTGTATAATTGGTTTTAAAATATGATTAATGAACTTAAGCAAAGTCTTAAATTGATTGGAAATGCTCAGAAAACGTCGCTGTTAAGAAAATCTAAATAGTAAAAGAAAATATTTTTTGCGTACTATTCTTTTATTTCTACTAATAGCTTTTGCCCGCGACTTCGTCCGCGTGGGTTATTAGTTTCCGTTCCCGGGGGATTTCCGGGATCAAAACTATCCTATGTCCTTTCTCGGGTCCCAGACTATATCTGTACCAAATTTCATTCAAATCGGTTCGGTGGTTTAGGCGTGAAGAAGAGACAGACAGACAGACAGACAGACAGACAGACAGACAGACAGAGTTACTTTCGCATTTATAATATTAGTAAAGAAGTAAGGATTTCTTAAGTAATGTGTCAAGTTCAAAGAGCTTTTCAGAAAGTATGTCGAAAAAAAACCTTTTAGTCAAAAAAACTTGACAAAAAAAGTGTAAAAGCTTTTTTAGTGTACCTATTGCAAAAACTGTATAAGAATAATGATCAATCATCGCTGTTTTTAGTGCACGTCAATATAGTGTGTGTAGTGCCGATAGTATTAAGCTTTATTGTACATTCAAACAAGTTATTTGGTATTCAAGCAACTAATTTGCGAAGAAGTCTATATTTATTTTACAGTTTTTCAATTATGATAAAATATTTACATAACCTACAAATAACAATAAAAATATTATACATAATAATAAAAATCAGTCAAGCACTAGTCGGATTGATATGATGGTTTTGGTTCTAGAATATTAAAATTAATATCGTGGATTAAGAAATGTCGTAAAAGATAATTTTCCATGAGTATTTTTTTTTTATAATTTTTTTTCTGTTATTTGTTATTTTAACAGACTAATAGACAGACAGCGGTCTTTATAATAATAAAAAAGCGCGTCTATTTGAACACGGATCCTATAATATGAGTTTGAGAGTTAGGTAAATCGTTTTGCCTGTATTGATAACCAAATAATATTTTTCGTATGTACTTATCTATAACACGAGAGCAAATTAACTCTTAACTATATGAATGACTAAGACGTAAATTAAATAGGTATAGGCGAGATTATTCTAAGCACCTCATGACTATGTATGTAACACACATACATTTTATTAAAGTTGTTACGTTTACTTTTTCAAAATTAGCGTTTCTCGATGCGTAATGCGGCGACCTTGATTTTTGGTGTTATAATTATGAAGATAGTTATTGTCTACCTATTTTTGACATGCTTCAGTTGAATGCATTACCTTTTCTTCTGAGTACTAAACACTTTTGTATTGAGTAATGCATAGTGAAACTACTAATCATTATGACATCACTCTTTGATTGAGAGTTTAAATAGATGCTTGTTCCTATTAATCGTGGTTTCATACACAGACATCAAATTGAATGGATAATATTTAACACCGCAAAATCTATGCACTCCACAAGACCTTGTAACATTATTCCTTAACAGACTTATTTCTATGCAAAAATCCGAGCAAGTTTCTAGCAGAGGCAGGCATTTACACTACATTTTCTATGCACAAAACTCTGTACTGGTAAAGTAAGAAGTAAAGTCTATATTTGACTATATACAGGGTGTCCCAAAACTCAACGTCAAGCCGAAACGGGGTGACAGAATTGATCATAACCATCACGAGAAAAATCTGAAAAAAAATCTATCCCATGCAGTTTGAAAATTATGGGCATTTTAAGAAAAACCTAGAAATTTGATCAAACTGTACCATTTTTCGGTTATTGTGGTTATTATTTTTTATTTTTGTTCATTTGAACTTTAGAAACGTAATCCTAAATAACATTTCTAGAATCCCAATAAAAAATAATGACACAATTGCCTTAAGTTCCCGAGAATTGAGACTATTTGTTAAACTACGAATTTAAAATTTTCAAGATTCGTCGACTTTGACAGGCCCTCCTATAAAAAAAATGTACTAGAGTGCCTTGGCAAGTAGCATTAAAAGTTGGCGCATTTAATCAGAATTCTAAAATGGTACAATACTTGTTAGTTCCATACAATAGAAAAGAGTAAAAAAATTAAAACCTCAAGTAACCCGATTTTTGCTATCAGATTTTACTCAGTTAAAATGTTTTTAATTCGCACAAGCTCTAGGTAGATTCTTAATTTTAAGGCAAAATGATGAGAAAGATGGATAATGGGTATGTTTGCCATGAGTGAGCGAGACAGATAGTGACGCCACGCATTGAGACGGAGATGCGTCGTTTAAACGAGTGCGAATGAAACAGATAGATGCTATGGCATCTATCTGTTTCATTCGCACTAGTTTCAGCCAAGCAAATGGCTACGCTACCAGTCCGACACCAACCAGTTAGTACGTTTCGCTCATTCGTCTACTGCGCACGTTCGTATTCGCTTGTGTTGATTTAGTACTGACAACTTTGGCTTCTCTTTTTGGACTTGAATCTTTGTGAATTGGACTTGTTGATAACATACCGGCAACTTTGGCTTCTCTCTGGACTTTTGTGTTGGCATCCTTTTTATCTACCATGCCTACGCGCTACACTTCACAAGAATATGCGAACATGCACCTCATTTATGGGGAATGCAGATGCAACGCAAGTGCTGCCGCTAGACTTTATCGTGAAAGATATCCAAATTTAGAGCGCTACCCGGATCACCGCGTGTTTGTTAATGTGCACCGTTCACTCACAGAGGGCGGCCATTTCCCGAATCAAATACAGGCTGGAGGTAGACCTGTGTTTCCTTTCCAGGAAGAAGTATTGCAAGAGGTCGCACGTGACCGAAGTATTTCCGTACGTGGAATTGAAGAAAGAACGGGAATACCGAAAAGCACTGCTCATCGTATTTTACAAAGAGCCGAAATGCATCCGTTTCACGTACAACGAGTTCAAAGTCTTCTACCTCGAGATTATCAGGAAAGGATTTCTTTTTGTAGAACAATGCTACAGAGGCATAATGAGAATCCCCAATTCATCCAAAAAATTCTCTGGTCAGATGAATCGACATTTAAAAAAGATGGTTACATGAACTTGCACAATTATCATGAGTGGCATGTGGAGAATCCACATTTAATGCGAGAAGATAGATCCCAGTATCGTTTTAAAGTAAACCTGTGGACCGGAATTTTAAACGGTAAAATTATTAGGCCTATTGAACTGCCTGAGAACTTGAATGGAACTAATTACCTACATTTTTTAAGAGAAGATTTCCCAACCCTGTTAGAGGACGTACCACTAGCAGATCTTCGCGACATGTGGTTTCAACAAGATGGCTGCCCAGCGCATTTCGCAGTGCAAGTAAGAGATTTCCTTGACCAGGAATATCCGGGAAGGTGGATTGGACGTTCGGGCACTATCTCGTGGCCCGCCCGTTCACCAGATTTAAATCCCCTGGATTTTTTCTATTGGGGAGTTCTCAAAGAAAAAGTTTACTCAAAGCCCATTGAGAACGTAGCCGACCTGCGTGAACGCATTTCTCAAGCAGCTGAGGCGATCAACTCTCGAAGATATGCCCGACTAATAAGTAGATCTTTTTTAAGAAGATGTAGGGCTTGTATTGAGGCTGATGGTAAACAATTTGAACATTTATTGTAATAAAAAACGTTATTTCTCTATCATCTGACTTTTATTCCAACAAACCTAATTATTTTACTAATTTTACTAACTTTTTTTCACTTTGGTAAAAGTGGCGTCACTATCTGTCTCGCTCACTCATGGCGAACATACCCATTATCCATCTCTCTCATCATTTTGTCTTAAAATTAAGAACCTACCTAGAGCTTGTGTGAATTAAAAACATTTTAACTGAGTAAAATGAGATAGCAAAAATCGGGTTACTTGAGGTTTTAATTTTTTTACTCTTTTCTATTGTATGGAACTAACAAGTATTGTACCATTTTAGAATTCTGATTAAATGCGCCAACTTTTAATTTCACTTGCCAAGGCACTCTAGTACATTTTTTTTATAGGAGGGCCTGTCAAAGTCGACGAATCTTGAAAATTTTAAATTCGTAGTTTAACAAATAGTCTCAATTCTCGGAAACTTGAGGCAATTGTGTCATTATTTTTTATTGGGATTCTAGAAATGTTATTTAGGATTACGTTTCCAAAGTTCAAATGAACAAAAATAAAAAAGAATAACCACAATAACCGAAAAATGGTACAGTTTGATCAAATTTCTAGGTTTTTCTTAAAATGCCCATAATTTTTTTTTTTTTTTTATTACAATGGGCTTGCTCTTGGTCCCAGACTGGCCCGAGGGCATAGACGGAGCCTACGATGGAGCGAGCTTACCCAGTAGATTCCTATGCACTCTATTCTTAAATACTTCCGGGTTATATGAATTTGGAAACACACTTTTTTAAACTGCATGGGATAGATTTTTTTTCAGATTTTTCTCGTGATGGTTATGATCAATCCTGTCACCCCGTTTCGGCTTGACGTTGAGTTTTGGGATACCCTGTATAGGGTGAGTTTTCCGGAGACTCTCAACATGCATTGGCAAGGAGAACCTCGAGGCATTACTTGCAAGTCCACAGGGACGGACTTTGAAAACTGCATTTTAGTGTTAGGGAATAACGGAGATTGAGGATTTTTTTATTAAAGTGCGTCAATTTCAAAAGTGTTAGTGAAGGGTTTTTTTTATTTTGTTTATTAAAGGATAATAATACACACACAACACATCTTTACATAGTCCATACTAATATTATAAATGCGAAAGTAACTCTGTCTGTCTGTATTTTCTTCACGCCTAAACCACTGAACCGATTTGAATAAAATTTGGTACAGATATAGTCTGAGACCCGAGAAAGGACATAGGATACTTTTCATCCCGGAAATCCCCCGGGAACGGGAACCATTATTCCACGCGGACGAAGTCGCGGGCAAAAGCTAGTATAAAATAAGTGACTTGCGCAGTCTATTCGCTTAAATTTGTATACAACTCAATGGATGGTTTTCATCTGGCTGTGGGTTGCTTGAAAGAGATACCGCGGCCCCGGGCACATGGGTGGGTTATGGTCAGTAGAAGTCTGACACTCTCTTCTGCTTCCCCCCAAGCGAGAAGAGTAATTTGATTATTTCCCATCAACAAAAAAAAATTAAAATGCTAAAAAAATCAATGATTTTGAACACCCATGCGAAGCTGGGGCGAATCGCTAGTACTACAAAAGTATTGACCTATGGGAGCAATTTGAACATTCTGTGTTAGCTGTGCAGTAGTGAGTTGCCAGAGTTTGAAATAGTGTTAACAGGACACACCAGTATGCATTTTGCTTAGTGCGCAATAGTTTAGCCCTTCATCTGGCCTTTGGTATGGTTTGTCGACCAGGCCAGTTGAGTGAACCACAACCATACCACAGATAAAACAACAAAATGACAGTGACCATAAGGGTATATTTCGCGTGGCAGTAATATGACACCCGACAATAATGACAGCTGTCAGATTCACATTTCGCCAGACCACAGGGTATGGGACCAAATAACACTCCTTGTTCTTGACATCGATATACTAAATGGCAAAATTAGTAGGTAATACGCGAGTCCGATTCTCCAAACTGACAAACTATGTAGTTATTAAGAGATAATATTATTTGTCTTTCATACTCACTGCAGTGCAAATAGTGTTGCAATGCTGAGAATTTGCTTGTGTAGGATTTCCAATGACAGGTTTATACGCAGTCTATTCTCATTTAATTGACGCATGAATATTCTGAATTATATACATGAAAATATCATAGCATCATTCATAATCCATATTTTAACGGTAATAGATTCGGAACAAAAACATATTTAATGCTCGTGACTCAAATATAAATAATAACTCTTTTATTAATGTTATCCATTCGATTCACATAAAAACTATATTCATTAATACTCGTATACATTTTGATGTACAGTAATGAAATTAATTATTGAATATCAGCACAAAAATAAACCTAAAGATGTTGCTTATTAAGACTATATTCGTTTCACGTATCTGTTCAATTAATTGTATCATCTGAGTATTGCAGGAAAAAACGTTCAAAGCAAAAAAATCTGTCCCAGCTACTTTGAATTAATTGCGCATGAAATATCAGTTATACATTTCTACGTAATCATCTATTTTTTTCGCATCTCTGCCTCGTTTACTTTCGTTATTTTTGCGGTTTGTTCCAAGTCACATTCAACCTAAACTATGTATAAAAAGAAAAAATCCTTTTAGCTAGATAATACGATTTTCGTTTCAATTTTTTTTTGCACAGATATTCAGATTTGTAACAAGATATAAAAAGAAAACTGCGAAATTTTATATTTCTTTGCTAACCAAGCTACAGGTGCTAAGAATAAAAAGATATTTTATGACAACAAGGCGTGTTTATTCTGCGTTGACGCGCACCGCCGCCGTCTCCTTGCCTTAATCCGGCCCTGTTAACACCCATATTTTTCGAGAATATTCCGTAGCTTAGCACACGCCCCAGTATCTCCCAAGGGCCTTAAATGTTGTTTTTTATTTAAAACAAGGTCTTACTTTGTGTACAAACGAGATGTTTTTCTTGTGCAAAATTCTTGAGACGCGTTAAATAAATACTTCTATCAAGATAACCCCTCCATCTATTTTAGTTTAACTTTGAAAGTGGAAAACATACAAGCGGCTGTATATTTATAAGTTGTTAGTAGTAAATAATCATTTAATTCTTTAGCTCTGAAGCTTTGTTAACAACACCAAAGAAATCTTTAACTTGTAAGTGATGTCTTTGCTGATAAGATACCTTTTCTACTTTGTTTCTACGAAACGATTGTAGCTTTATAATTTATTAATTAACTTAGTAGGCTTCTGCCTTTAAATTACACTTCTTAGAAATCACTCCTTATTTTGTCCTTGGTTGTCCCACTGTAGGGCCAATTTATTTTAACTTTCTTCACCTCACTTGTTCCGGATTTGTTGATTTTAACTTATGCGAACTCGCAACTAGAATTCTCGTATACATTTTTTTTTAATAAGGCTTATACAAAACCGATAACCGATGATCTTATCAAAATCGTCGGATCCCGTTAGATGCGGATGACGATACATGTGGAAATCTTTAGGGGAGGCCTTTGTCCACCAGTGAACGTTTTTCAGCTGATGATGATTTACTATTTCTTTTTCCTTCCAGGAGGTCTGCTCGCCCTCGGCAAGGTCCTCAACTTCTTCCCCGTGGGAGGAGAGCGTGAGTGCCAGCCCGAGGGTCACAGCATCGCGAAAGCTGGGATTTGTATCAACCAGTACGACTGCCGGCAGAGGGACGGCAGGGCTGCTGGAGACTGCGCTGACGGGCTCGGCGTTTGCTGTGTCTGTAAGTATGAAAGATACAAAAATAAATGTTTTACTAGCTTTTGCCCGCAACTTTGCCCGCGTGGAATATTAAAATCAACATTTACAAATAAATCATACTTGATAATTTCATGACTATGTCTTTACCCGCGAAATTCCCGTTCCCCTGAGATTTTTGGGACAAAAAATAATAACCCTTTTTCAGGCTATGGACTATATCAGTACCTAATTTCATTTAAATCGGTTTAGTTATTTTGGTGTACAAGCAATACAAAGAGATAGGTAGTTACTTTCGTTATAATATTAGTATAGATAACTAGCGACCAGTCCCAGCTTCGCACGGGTGTTACAAATCATTGAAAATCCCGGCTTTTCTCTACTCTACTATAATAATAATATGTACGTAATATTATACATATAAAACTTCCTCTTGAATCACTTTAAACCTTCGAACACACGTGATTCGAGACACAATAGAAAGACAATAGCAGTCCGACAGCCGGCTGTCGCTTGGTCGTTGAAAGGGTAAGTATTAAAAAAACACCGTATCAAAATCTAGCTGTCGTGCTGAAAAAAATAGTTTCCCAAAAGCAAATTACACTGACAAGTTTACCAGCTGCTTAGTAATCTTGTTGGTGCTAAAATTTGTGTCGTGCTTGCTAATGAGAATAAGCTGACAGCCCGACACAGGAAAAAATAGCAGAACAGGAAGGTCCGGAAGGAGGACAAATCTGAAATCTGTTTTTCGGCAATTAACTAGCTGTAGTCCTTTTTTAAATCTCTCTTTTGAATTTTATAATTTTTGTATTGGATGATTTTATAATGGCCAAGTGGTTATGGCAAAACTGAGAGATTAAGGCCCGTATTAATAGACGTCACTCAACTCCGAGATGCTCTCAAGTCTCTTGCTGTCCTTGTCATTCTAAAGGGAAAAAATAAGGACAGCAATAAACTTGAGAGCGTCTCAGAATTGAGTGACGACTATTAATACGGGCCTTAAATCCGGGTAAAAAAATGACTTTTTAAGTTCATAGTGTACAGTCTCCAAAGGAGGAACTATAATGTTACTGTTCAAACTATTCACACAATGACATTTACACACACCATCATGTCGTGCGGTCCGACCCATTTATTATAGCAGAACATAATTTCAAGCACGATCTCAACAGTTGTGTTAGCGGAACGCAAGACTGATTCACCTTCCGTGAGACGGAGTCCGAGTTCGAACCACAGGTTTGAATATGATGTTCTTTTTGAGATTTCTAATTTCTAGTTTAAGTGATGAGGACTATACTTACTAAATAAAATGATGTTTCGGACCGGTTTGAGACAACAAGTAACAAGATGTTCGCTTATTTAAAATTATTTGCCAGTTTAGCAGTAAACTACCCACTTACGAATAAATGTTCTTACGTTTAATTGTGAATAAAAGTAAAGTTAGTCTGCATAAGCAACTACACCCAACTCCTTCTTTGCTTACCTACACTATTACGATTTTGTTTAACTTTGACCACATTGTGTATATCATCTAACAATATTGCAAAAAGCTCAGATTATTGTTTTGCATGAGCAAAACATTTCTATTAGTGAAATCGCAAGGCAATGATATCGGTGAGTAACGATAATATTAATAATGTAATTAGATAACTAATAATAATATAATAGTTTTTACATAAATATCTTATATTAATAAGTATTTATTTATAACATATTATTAATGTTTTCGATATTTTTTTAAAGTTTGTTATTTTTGTTATTATAATATAAATCAGTGGTAGACAACCCGCGGCCTGCGTTCCACTTTTTACGACCCGAGACTGTATTGTAAATGAATATATATAAATTGCATTTACAATATATCGTATAACTTAACTTACGAAAATAGAAATAATACAAATAGTTTTAAAAGTATAATCACTAAAGTAAACAAATATATTCCCATATCTTTATTTATATTATGTATTTTTTTTCTTATTATAAATAATGTAGGAGGTTTCTAATACTTATATTTATTTTTTGCAGAGAAAAACTGTTCGACTGTGCATCGTCACGCTAATAAAGGTGAAGAAAACCGTTGCCTGCTAAGAGTCCAGATTTAAACTTCATAGAAAATTTGTGGGGTCAAATGGTGCTGAACTGGGACCCTTCTCAAGTTAGAACTAAGTAAGTCTAATCTGGATGACGTAGTAACTTCGACTTGGGATTCGTTACGTGGTAGTAACATTTAATTTTGTTACAATATGGTTGCCAGTATGAGCAGGCGATTGCAACTCGTCATAGACAGCGAAGGAGCACCCATAATTTTATTAAAAAACAAAATACTTGAAATGTAAAATGTATTTAGATTCTTTTATATGATAACAAAAGTCTCCGTCGACTTATAGTAAACAACATTGTATAGGTACTTTATTGTATTGGCGATTTAAATTTCACAGAACAACAACAACTACACAGTAACAATTTAATTAAAATAGTATATAACTTCAAACATCGTAGTTTTATTCTAACTTTCAATGTAACAGCATTGTATATCTATAAAAACATGTAAAATAAGTCGGCGGTAGTGGAATGTGAGTGATGTCATTGTTACTGGATCAAAAATATTATATTTTTATCTAGTGGCATGGTTATTCACTCCGTCCATTGTTTATTATAATTGTATAAAAACAAATAATTGAATGTTTCTTAATAAATATAATTATTGTTGTATTTATTAATAAAACAAGTTAAATTGTAATGTTGTTTTAATTTTCTAAATCAGTGTCCATTACCTCTTCGGGTGATTAGGACGTGTATAGTAATAAGTTGTACTCAGTTGTTTATTACAAAGAAACCGGTTATCGACGGCGCGCTCGCGCGCTGTCGACCAATATCGCGCCGGGTGCAGCTATCCAATATGAGTACGAATTCTGTGCATGACGTGAACTTGGAGTCAGATAGTATGGAAGAAGAAGACCGAACAGGAGAAAGTCTACAACAAGCTTACAATGATGAGAACTTACACAATACAGAAGAACGAGGATTGAGCGAAAGTGGAGGCTGGGCGCTAGTAAGCAGAGATAAAAGAAGGAAAATAGAGAAAATAGATGTTAGTATAACTAGCACGGAAAAGTTACCAAAACACTTCGCACTAGCCAAACTATTTGATTCGCATAACATATCAGGAATTAATCGAGTTAAATTCGTCAACGCTTTTAAAGTGATTGTTAGTTTTGATGATGAAACTAAAGCGGAGAAATTATTAAAATGTCAACAATTTACAGAAAAAGAGTGGAGAATACAGAAAACATGGGAAGTTAATGCAACATATGGAATTATTAGGAATATCGACCTTGACTTATCCGAAGCGGACCTCTTAGAATGCATTAAATCGTACAATGAGGCCACCATTGTATCTGCGAAAAGACTAAAACGCCGAAACACTGAATCAGGATGGGTAGATAGTGAAAGTGTACGTATATGCTTTGAAGGAGGGTCCCTCCCTCAATATATTAAAATATTTAATTTAAGAGTTGCTGTGGAGCCGTATGTTTTTCCCGTAACACAATGTTCTCGATGTTGGCGCTTTGGTCACGGAATAAAAATATGCCCATCACTTAAAATTATCTGCCCGAAATGTGGCAAACATCACCCTAACTGCGAGACCACAAAATATAAGTGCGTTAATTGTGGAGGTAACCACATGGCTTTATTAAAAACGTGTCCAGTTTACCTTAAAGAAAAGAAAATCAGAGAGTTAATGGCCGAATTCAACTGTACATACCGCCGAGCGTTAACCTTGTACGTTCCGCCCTTTTCACCACGACCCGTCCATCAACCACTTACAACTGAGTCCAATATAATCACACAACAAACATTGGCACAAAATGAAGCAGCATACCCCATGACATACTCAGCAGTAGTGACTAATACACCTATACAAACAAATGTTATTCAAAATAAGTCAAGCAAACGCAAAAAGAAACCAACTAAACGTAAGAAGCGTAGTTCATCGGGACAATCTACATGTGATGAATCACTATCGGAGATATCTGCGGAGGTACATACAGCGGACACGGAGATGTTTACGGTCGCCGAGGTGCACACAGCTACTGAGGATTTACAACGCAGCGGAGATAACAGTAACGATACACATATTAACAATAACATAGCTATAGATGAGTGCGCTAAGCAACCACATTCTGAGTCACGCTCTGGAAGTAAGCCATCTGAATCGTTATTTAACAAAATCAAACTAATTATATTTTCAAAGAGATTAACAATTACCCAAAAATTTGAAAACATCTTTAAAATCACTATAGAATGCTGTATTTCCGCTATTATAGAATGTATAGAACACTTTACTGACAAATCCTTCTTTAGAAAATTAATAGATTCAATTTTTAGTTCAAAACATGGCTAATACTAATGTTGGTACTGGGATTGTTGTGATTAATGTATTGCAGTGGAATGCGCAAAGCTTGACTCCAAAACGCTTATTGTTTGAGCAATTGTTAAATCAAAATAAAATTCATATAGCTGCAGTTAGTGAAACCTGGTTGTGTCCCGAAAGCCGACTGGTAATTAAAAATTATAATATATTTAGGAATGATCGTGAGGACAATTACGGCGGAGTCTGTATTTTTACACATAAATCTATCAAAGCACAAGTATGCAATATAGTTCATCCTAACGAAAATATTCAGATATTACACGTTAAAGTTTTTAATTGCAGGAATATTGATAATGTAATTGTTGTTTACTGCCCTCAATGGGTACACACACATAGAACGGACTGGGACACTTTATTTTCGAGATTTAATAATAAGACTTTAATTTTAGGCGATTTTAATGCGCATCACCCGACGTGGTCATACAAAACGGATGTGAGAGGATCTCAAATATACGATTCCATATCGGACAGCAACATTGTATGCCTTAACAATGGTACGTATACTCGAGTCAAATTAGTTGCGGGCAATGTACAGCAGAGTTCCCCGGATATTTCTTTCTCTACTTCCGATATAGCATGCTTCTTCAACTGGCAAGTAACGAATGAATCTTTAGGAAGCGACCACCTCGTGATTAATGTGTCCACCCCTATTATATGTAGTCCCAATTATACAAGGAAACGTAACTTCAAATACGCGGACTGGAACGCTTATAAATCTAATCTTGAACTAAGGTTTTTTAACTTTGACGCAACTGGAGACCCTCAACTGAGCTATGATAATTTTGTCAGTCATATCAACGAAGTTGCAGACGCACACATCCCTTTTATAAAAATTAATTTTAACCCAGCTAGCAAATTCGTCCCAAAGCCGTATTGGAACCCCAATCTTTCTCATTTAGTCGCAAAAAGAAGATTAGCCCTCTCAACCTTCCGTAAAAATCCTTCTCCCTCTAATTTAAAAATTCTCAAAGATTGTATAAGTGAGTCTCAAAAATATATCCGTAAGGCATCAACAGAAAACTGGCACAAATTCTGCGACTCGTTGGATGAGGTTACAACAACTACAGAAATGTGGAGGAAAATGAAATGGTTTAAAGGAAATAAGACTAATAATAATACATTTTCAGATAAAACTAAATGTGATGCGCTATTGAATAACCTATGCCCTGCGTATGTTAGCCCTTGTAAACCATCGTTCAACTCCAGAAATGTGAAGCTAGAATCCCCCATAACATCACATGAATTAGAGACATGTATTAAGGCCAGTGATACCGCACCAGGATATGATAACATATCGTTTTCAATGATAAAACAATTACCCAAAAATGGAAAAAGTATTTTACTCAAACTATTTAATAATTTTCTAACTTCTGGTTTCATCCCCTGTCAATGGCGAGATATTTGCGTGGTGCCAATCCCTAAACCTGGCCGCGACCCCATGCTAGTGTCATCTCTTCGGCCCATTAGCCTAATGTCTTGCGTCTGTAAAATATTTCATTCAGTAATTAATAGAAGGCTGGAGTGGTATTTTGAGAAAAATGGATTCTTCTCACCCGATATGGTAGGTTTTAGAAAATATAAATCTTGTTTGGACAGTTTGGTCAGACTGGTAACAAGGATTCAGTCAGGTTTCTCTAAAGATCTAATTACTTTGGCGTGTTTCCTAGATATCGATAATGCATACAACAATATTAATATATGTTCTTTACTTGACATTTTAGATAAAACTGGCGTTGGTTTTAAGATATGCAATTACTTATGGAATTTTCTAACTCTAAGAATTTTAAAAATAAGGCATGATGATATTTGTTCTATGCGACAGACCGGACAAGGACTAGCACAGGGTGACCCTCTGTCACCCTTATTATTTAACGTCGCAACATATAATATATGTAAAATTATGCAAAATGTATTTGTTTCCCAATATGCCGATGATTTTGTCATATATGTTTCAGGGAAAAATGTAGACAGTGTCCGTAGCTCGCTTCAAGATTCGTTAGACATTTTAGTAAATATTTTAGAAAATTTAGGCTTAAGTGTGTCTCCTACAAAAAGTAAAATGTGTATATTTCAAAAGGGAAATAAGATAAATAGTAGTCATATTTCTATAAATAATACGACATTACAAGAGGTTCCAAATGTAAAGTATTTAGGTATGTGGTTGGATCGTTCGTTGAGATGGAATAAACATATCAATGAGTTGTATGAAAAAACACAAAAATTCTTGAACATTTTTAAAGTATTGGCAGGTCCTGGTTGGGGAGTACACCCTAAACATTTGAGAAGATTGTATATAACAACTATCAGAAGTCGATTAGATTTTGGTAGTTTTCTTTATGGTAATAGTTCCCATTCAAATTTATATAAATTAGATAAATTGCAAAACCAAGCTTTACGTATTATTGGTGGTTTTGTTAAAAGTACTCCCATTCACACTATGGAGAGTGAACTTTGTTTACAACCTTTACGAATTCGCCATATATTTCTTGCTGGGAAATTTTGGTTCAGATCAACAACTAATAACGGTACAATTAAAATAATTAACGAACTAAATTCGCTTACGTCCCGTAGGTATTGGAGACGTAAACAAATGCCAGTGATAATCCAAATTTATTCAAAATTTAAAGATATTGGCATTTACTCAACGGAGCAGCTAGATTTATACAATCTAGATTATTGGTTAAATCGGTATGACTTGACAAATATAATTAACTATCAAATTGAAGGTATGAATCAGGCTAAACGAGGCTACCAGAAAACGGATCTTAAAAACATTTGTTCCTTATATTTAGAACAATATTCAGCATATTATAAAATATTTACCGACGGGTCTAAAGATACAACAGCCAATAGTCACCATACATACATGGGAGCTGCCTTTTTCGATCCACAAACAGATTCATTTTCAAAATTCCAAATTTCCATGAATGTATCCATCATGTATCTGGAACTAATGGCCATATCCGAAGCTCTGTCCTATATAAAATCAATTGATTTTAATAAGTTTGTCATTTTTACCGATTCCAAAAGCTCCCTGCAGCATGTGGCTCGGTGTACCTCTTGTTTGAGAGGCACCCCGATAGCTTACAGTATTATAAAAACAATATTTGAACTGAAGGCGAATTCGAAAGAGATCATCCTGCAATGGATCCCGTCACATATCGGACTGGCCGGGAATGAGAAAGTAGACATACTTGCAAAAGAGGCTTCTTGTGATGGCGTACCCGTTAATGTCCTTCCCTACTTTACTGAATATATCCCATTAGTTAAGGAACATTGTTATAAAATGTGGAAAGAACACTTTGACGAAAGATCTGTGATGAAAGGAATTTGGTACAGAACACTACAAAATGAACCTTGGAAGTCACCGTGGTTCGGGCATTCCACTGCAAATAGAAATACATTGATCACAGCATTCAGATTGCGTTCTGGGCACATGCCACTTAATAAATTTGCTTTTCTAATGAAAAAGGTCCCATCACCTTTATGCTCGGAATGTGGAATAATTGAAGATGTTATACATATTATGATGGAATGTGACCGGAACGCGGACGTTAGATTCCAAATGTTATTTAAAGGCTTATGTCTACAAGATATTGGATGTTGTAATAGCGTACTAGCATACCCTCTGTCCGAAAAAGCATTGTTATTATACAAAATTGTTGAAGTTGGATTACTACGACGTTCACAGTAATTAAAATATTGTAAGAACATTATATAGATATAAGTGGTATATTGTGATGACATAAGGTCCAATAGAGCGACATAGTCATGTTTGACAAAGCTCTTTAAATAAAGAATAAAAAAAAAAAAAAAAAAAAATTTTCTAAATAAAAATAAGATGTTTATTTCAAAAAGTGTTCTTTTTTGTTCAATGTGCTGTTTTAAATAGATAAAACATTTTTACAAAATCAAAAAGAACTAACGGTATCGTGTGGTTCGAACTCGAACCATTCCACGTCTCGGGTCAAATGCTTTTTCATCGCGCTACGGGAACGATAGTAACATGAGCGAAATTAAGATATGCTTCATGGGTGTGATCGTATTCTATATCTGCGATGTGTGCGTGGTTTTGTCAATGAGTGTTATACTGATTATGAGCAGAAATGTTTGAACAGTAAATTGTAGTTTCGTAGTGTGCGCGCATGGATACATATCACCTTTGGAGACCGTACTTTCTAAAGTTGAAAACAACCCAACCAAACTCAACCACTCAGAGCAGCCTATAGACAATCTGCGTATATTTATGACATTACAAAAAGTTTTTCTAAATTCTACAGCCTGTGGATATGTCGCAGTCATCTGGTTAAATCAGCTATTTGATTGTATGACTAGCGCGTTCATTGAATGACGACATTTAATTGAATGACTAAACGACAACTCGTCAAGTTGTTTAATGTAACGTTCAACGACTTGACTAAACGTCATTTAGCATTGTCGTTAAATGGGATATAGTCGACTTTGTAATGTTTGTTTAGGGTAACCATAAGTTCGCAACTTAAAAACTTAACTTCCTTTACATAACAGTTATGAGGACATACATGACACACTTTATTAAGATTTTAATTAAAAAAAAACTTTAAAAGTAGCCGGCGGCGGCGTCTTTATAGGTAAATCCATGCTGTCACACTATTTTATCAAGAATAAGTCACTTTAAAGTAAATTAAATTTAATCAAAATAATATCAAGTCAGTGCTATCTGCGCGAGTTATTTTACGCCATATTTGTTTTGGTGACTACTAACACCGCAGTGGAAAAAAAAAGAACTGAATTACAATCACTTGACTGATTTTACTTCCGCTCTGTTCAAAGGGCTATGCTACAATCAGCTATCTAGTTGGACGTTGAGCGACGTTTGTTCAATCAGCTTTCGGCCTAGTCATTCAATTAAATGTTGCCATTCAATAAACACGCTAGTCATACAATCAAATAGCTGATTCAACCAGATGACTGCGACAGATATACGTCAAGCATGGATGTTATATACAAAATCCGCATGTGGGTACATATGTAAGTAAAGTAGTAGATGAATACATTATTATATTGAATAGAATTGTTTTTAGCACATTTTAAGACAAGGCTTCGTGGCAATGGTGCGTTACTGATGGGATAATTATTATCACATTGTCTCAAGCGTGACACCTTACACACGGTCATAAGCATGACATATTTAAAGAGCTTATTTAAAGATAAGTACATCCCATCCTTCTTCTTTAGCTTGTCACAATGATATCGACTGTGATAACTCACCTGCACGGCGCCATAAAAGAACACTAATGGCGTTACAATCCCATCTGAATCGCATGCCATAAAACCTTCGATATTATCAACCCATCGGTAATAACATCACAGTTACTTTAAGTCCACGTAACTGCTACTTACCATAAAAGTGGTGGAATGGTAGATAACGATGTAGTTTCCGGTCAATATGTAGGTTTTATTGACCGAGGACGACTGTACTTATGGCCATCCTGGAATGGTTATGAAGATGGGATGGAGTGGAGTGCCTCCCTGGTTTCGGTATGTTTACATCTTAATATCATGTCCAGATGTTTTATGGTGTGTATGTCGTGGGCCGTGGCCATATCTGAAAATTGACCATTTTATGATAGGTACTGACCTAGCCACTTTATGAAATGAACACAACTAAGTATTTTATGAAATAGTCGCACGGTGGTTGAACATTTCATGTATGTAATTATCAAATTAAGATCTGACCGCTATAATAATATGTGCATTGCAAATAGGTCTAAAAGTTTAGCTATTATTGCGGTTGTAGATTTTCTAAACCTTCGTACACTATATGGCACGGTATAGGTAAACAAATAGAAAATGTTAATTTTTCTGATGTGTGTAGTTTGATCAGATTTCTAGTCATTGCAAGAAAGATGTCCGTTAACACTTTTCCCTCATTCTGCATAATAGTGATAACATTTGTATGTACCAAATTAAATTTTACTGTAAAATAAGTAAATAGGTTACCTACATAAGTAAGTTTCAAACTTCAAAATTTGTGTGATGACGATGATTGTTTGTTCTGTCGGTGTAATTTATCTGAAATATACTGTAATTAGTGTGTTTATCAGTTGTACCAGACAACTCAAAACATATAATAGTATTAGTGAGGAGGTCGATATTTTCAAAGATACATTGCCTGTATTAAAAAAAAATGTGTTAGAGATTTTTAAGAGAACGGAATATTCATAATGTTTGGTTGGGTTGTGGATGTCACAGACAAGATATGCAATTTTGTCTGTGATATCTTTAACTACTTATCTTATTTTATTTTGATTTAAAATTGTAATTTCTTCAATGTTTATGTTCATGTTATTTTTATTTTATTATTTTTTCTCTAAAATTTTCAATTATGTTCTGTCTTTTCTTGTGTCACTACAATTATATTCGTGCATGTTGTGACACCTTAAAGTGCTGTACATTTAACTTTGTTTTCATGTATTTAATGTTTAGATGTAAGAAATAATGTAACTGCTACTGGTTGTCCATAATTAAATAAATAAATGCAAAACTCGTAGTAACCGTAGTACAAACTCTGCTTATTTTGGGATCAGATGTGTGTGAGTTGACCGAGTTATTTATTTTATTTATAGAGAGAAGGCAATTCTAGCCGTATGATAGACTTTAACATGTGCCATTCCTAGTGCTTTCTTTCTTTAAGTTTACCCCATTTTCACTCTAGAGTAGTCAAAAAAAAACTTAAAAAGCACCACGAATTGAAACCGATTTCTTTCTTTCTTTCTACACTGTAGGTAGATACATCTTAACAGCTTAAGCTGTCAGCTTTTATAACCCTACTTTCACACCGTTTAGAATATATCGATGTTCAGTATTTTACGACACATTGTTATCCAATGCGTGTTTCAGTTTTGCAGCAGCCTCTTTCTTTAACCACAACTTTACTTGGATCCTCAATAAGTATGGTTGATGAATGGTTTCGTTTAGAGGTTAAATTATATGTTGTTGAGATGGATAAGGTATGGGCGTATTTAGATCTTAACCTTTCGACGACCAAGCGATAGCCAGCTGTCGCGCTGTCTTACGTGCTATTGTGTCTCGAATTGCGTTTTTTCGAAGGTTTAAGAAGAAGACTGCCATGAAAAAGTTCTAACTTCTAATTTGATGATGTATATTTATATTGTCCGAAATGGTTGTAAACCGCATTATATTATGCAATGATATTATATTAAATATTATGCATAACTCTGGCACATCAAAGATCATAGGAATTCTAGAAAAGGTATAGCGAATTCCATTCATGACGAATGATTTAGTTCTTTATGGCCTTTAATTGCTAAGTGACGACAATTTTTATTCGTGGTTCCCTACACGATCTCGAATCATGAGGCTCCACAGCGATAACATCTGACAATCAGACAGATTCAGTCATTTTCTTTCACTAATACCTTAGTAACCACGATCATTAAAATTTACGACTACCTATCAAATATTTTAATAGAAATTCGAGTAATTTACAAGAAAGTCTAAGGATGTAAAGAATTTGTCGTATTGAAAGGGCTATTGATTGAATGAATGAAAGGCGGTTGAGATGAGAAATGTAAGTAAACCTGACGGATATTATTCAGTTTTTATACACGACTTTGCCCATTAAAGCCAAATTATCAAAAGCTTACAGTCTTACAATTTTCATTTATTAATGTCAAAAATATAACAGTGTTCTAAATTCGTAAAAATAATAATATGTGTCAAATGGTCGAATACTTAAACGTCACTTAATTTTAAGTAGTTCTCAAATGTGCTGTCTTTGTAATTAAAAAAAAGTAAGGACAGCAAAAGAATTTACATGTTTTTCTATTGTTTTTTGAATCACGTGCACTCGAAGATTTAAAATCTGTCAGTCTTGTTTTAATAGACATATCACGCAACTAGTATAAGTATAGGTATATAAGTAAATCCTCCTACCTCACTTCTCGTTATCGACGTAGCCAGTACAATTGCTGTGGTTTGAAACGATTTCAGGAATGTTCGCAGTCTCGGGATATTGAGGTCGTGTGTCGTTACGTGCGGCTGGAACTAACTGCTGTCCGTATTGTCGGGACTGGGACTATTTACATTTATGGCTATGCACTGGTATGTTCCGCGAGTAGATATCGCATTAAGAAGTACGGGCTAAAAACTCAATGTAATTGACTTAGCTGGTACGCTTTTTGTGCTTTGAAACCATTTGCAGCAATGCTCGCAGTGTCCGGGTATAGACGTCGCGCCAATTGTACCGTGTGTCAGTGTAGGACAAATGGGACTATTTCGTGTACTATTTACATGTATGGTAATTCACTGGTACATTCTGTCTAAAAACTCAATCTGATTAACTTAGCTGATATCTTTGTTGTGGTTTGAATCAATTGCAGTAATGCATCATATCGTCTGAGTATCGACGTCGCGCCGAATATCAGTGTGGGACAACTAAAACTTCTTATATTTATGGCTTTGCACTGGATTCAGCCAAGAGTAGTTGACGCATGATCAACTAATTATGAGTTAAAAACTCAATAGTCAATAGTCAAATCATTTATTTTCATTAGACCAAAAATGACACTTTGAAACAGAAGTGAATCTAGTTGACCAGACTAACCGTAACGTTTGCTACGGTTTTAAAAAGAAAAATGCTTTAGTTTATATAGATTCATAATTATTATTTTCAGTACATCTTTGTCTTACACACTCATAGATCTGTATACCATGTAAATGTTCGTATTTAAATATTCAAATATGGTCAATTTAGAAATTATAGTATGATTATCGAGTATATAAAGCTCAGACCGGTATTTTATTATAATTGTGTCAGTAATTTTGTATTTTGATCATTTGCACGCAAACAGCATCTTTAACTTGCTTGTTTAAAATACAACAAAAACCTATCTCACGTACATTATATCAATTTTCCATAGGAATAGCTCTTAAACAAAATGCTCTAAAATGTACTGGAGAAGTTAACGTCGGACTTTAGACAGTAATGGCTCACGTCAGCCGCAATTTATGCCAGTTATTTGAGACCGTAATAGCATGAACTATAAAAGGATTCAGAAGTTTTATTCCATATGAAGGCTATTTTGATAAAAGCTTCCTTGAATGAAAAATGGTACATCTAATGTTGGTGTTGTGGTATATTGCAACAGCTTCGTAACGTTATAAAGCACAGTTATTTATTTATTTATGGAACACAAAACCGAATATAGACGATACATTGCATAGAAAACATTAAGCACCTTACTAATAAACGCTGCATAAAGTTATGACAGGTTTATACGTCAAAAAATGTATGGTTACACAGGCTTTATTCATTGCATAACTTTACACAGTGATTATTAGTAAGGGCATAAGTATTTAAATTATTCTCCTCTAAACGTAGGTTGATCTCTATTTTATTTATTTATTTATTTTATTTTATTGGGAAAACATACAGTGTATTAATACAGAGTAGAAACAGATATAAACAACTGAGCACCATTTAAATGTTTCCGCATATAAACATCTAGAAAGCTTGTTATCAATCTTTAGTGATAAAACAGGTAATGTAATTAACCTAATATTAAGCGAAATTTGAAAAGGGGAAATTTAGAGTATATTTAATAACTTAATTATGTTGAAGTCAGAAAACCAAACCATGATTTCTTTAATGTTTTGTTGAAAACGCGTGGCGTGGCTATGGAGAAGAACAAGCAAGAAACTGCATGGGTATCATGTTGTCATCATCGTTTATACATGTGCTATGTGCTGCCAGTAACCCATCGTATTTCTGTAACCTTGATTATGTCATCAGTGCATCTTAACCGTTCGACGACCAAGCAACAGCCGGCTGTCGGGCTGCTATCTTTCTATTGTGCCTCGAATCACGTGTTTTCGAAGGATTAAGGGGTTCACCTCATGTTGCGCTTTCTGTGAACCTGTTTTGTTTTTGGAAAATTAACTTGTTATGTGCGTTTACGAATAAATCTCATTAATCATTATTTTTATTTTATCTTATTTATTTAGAGACAAAAAACAGTTACACGTTACAATTAATACAAAAGAGCAAATTTGGTTCATTTATTAAACGTATAAACCCACACATTGTCCACGGATAGAAATAAAAATACTTAAAAGAGCAAAAAAGAAACGGACGGCCACATATCTAAATTATGAATTAAGAGAGAGAGAGAGAGAGGAAAAAGAGAGAAAAAAGAGAGATTAAAGTGTTGTTATGAAGAGTTGTCGGAAAGTAAATCTATTGCCATTTTTTTAAATTTTGCAGAAGAAAACGCAAAAATATCTGTGTCAGTAAAGTGTGTGTTATAAGTTACGACAAGGCGGCGGCGGCGGCGAGGTACCCGTTCACCGGCGTTTGTTCTACCCAAGGTACGACGACTTCACAGTCATAGGGAGTTTGGACAACAGAAAAATCTTTCCGACCTTCACCAAATCCAATTAAATACCGTAGAATATAATATTAAAATCTTTAATTTATTTACCTACTTTTCATTGTGAATTGGAAATGAGCAAGCTTGAGTTCAGCAGAGTAATGTGATGTGATGAAGATTAATGGATAAAGAAACCAATCAACCTATATTCACGGTTGTTAAAATCTCTATATTAGATACAGCTAGCACTTAGATACGAATACAGTTTTGTTATTCTATTTATCCGAAATAAAGAAGAAGAGAGAGTACAGGTAAGAGAATGAGATGAGTTACAATGAGATATTTGATTGCAAAAGAAGAGAACGGAGTAAGTATAGTTAACATTGGTGCTGGTTCTCTTATTCACAAACTTAACTAAAATTAAGTTAAGTGCATCTTTCTCTTTCCATTTCATTAAGAAAAGGACGGAAGATATATTTTAGTTTAAACCGGTTTCCATGTTTTATAATTTTGCCATGTTTTTAAATTGCGTCAAAATTATCTATGGACTGTCTAAATTTGACAGGATTTAACGAATATTTTATCTTCTGTCCTTTTCTTAATTAAATAGAAAGAGAAATATGCACAGAACTTAAATTTACAGAAGTTTGTGAACAAAAACATCAAACAAAATTCATAAGAACTTGTGGGTGGATGTTTTTATAAACTAAATGTTTTTCGAAATTTGAAACCTTGAACTTCTGAATGTATTTACCTAGTAGTATTGGCTACAATCAAGTATGGAGATATTTTCAGCTCTTAAGTGCTGGCAATGCGTTTTAGTCTAAAATTGTCCTGTTTATCTCTAAAGTCCAGGTTACAGAATATCCTCTAGTTTACTGAAACTGCATACATTAAGTATAAGATAAAGTCCAGACTTGGTATAATCCAGTATGCATTCCATGCATTTAAGAGTATTTATTAGCATTGCATTTCAAAAATAACCAGAATTTACGAAACATTATGTTATCATTATTATAATAAAAAAGTGACGTCTCATTATACCGATAATAAATCGAAAATAGTAAAAGTTGTTGGTTATCATGAGCACAATCACGTGTTAAGTATCGTACACTAATTACCAGTCACCCTATATACCTAACTAGCTTCTGCCCGCGACTTTGTCCGCGTGGATTTTTCCTGAATTTTCTTTGCTATAAACCTCACGGACCCCGAGACCTTTCCAACGAATGCAAAACCGTGGAAATCGGTTCGTGCGTTCTGGAGTTATAGCGTCAGGAAGGAAAACCCGACTTATTTTTATATAGTAGATTACGTAATTGTTGGATTCAATGTCGTGAAAATAGTTTAACTGACAGATAAATGAATATCTACATCTCGATGAAACTAAGACATACTTAGTTGTTATTTATTTCATTCTTGTCACAAACGCCGTTTGTCAATATTGACAGAATTAGCCAATCTGGAACAGGCCTTACTTGTTTCTCGATGAATAAGGATGTCCTTCAACTTGAAAAAACCGGTCAAGTGCGAGTTGGACTCGCGCAACGAGGGTTCCGTTAATTTGTTTTTTTTTTGTGAAATAACTACAATATTACGGTTTTTTCTTTATTTGTGCTACATGACCTTGCTTCTTGCAAAATTTCATGATTCTTGGTCAATGAGAAGTACCCTATAGATAAAAACAAATATAATATTTAGTTTTAATTCCGCAATTTCTGGAAAAAGTGTTGGATGCAAAATGCACGCAAGCACCACCCTCCCGCCCGCAAAAAATATGCACATGCAGTAGAGCAGTAAATTACATGCAATCCGACACCCAATACTTATACTCGACACGTGTTTCGCCCCTCCACGGGGCATCCTCAGGAGATGTTGACTCGTCGGCCGCTCGGACTCGAGTCCGAAGATTCTATATCTTAAGTACCCTATAGGTTTCGATTCCCTTGCAAATGTCTAAATATGCAATATAAACCGCCGTATCTTTTTATTGCGTTAATTTAGAAACTTGATTTTTTCACTGCTTTGAGAGATAGCAGACCTGAGTATGTGATATTAATTTCAGCTTGATATCTCGACGCGTTTCTGAGAAAAAGGGTCTTGACAGTCGGACGGACGGACAACAAAGTGATCCTATAAGGGTTCCGTTTTTACCTATTGAGGTACGGAACCCTAAAAACACAAATTAAAACACTTTGCTCGATTCTCATTCATCCAAACTTAACCTAGCTCTTCCTCACACTCTCACATACATCATCAAATCATCACAGTCAATATACTATCTATTACGTTACTGCGTTAAATAATTATTATCACTTGCACAAAATAGGTTTTTGTGACACCAACTTAAACTTGTTGTCACTTTTTACTGGATTATTATAATGTGCAGGCAGCACGGTCAAGTAACGGCTTTAATGTATAACACGTACGTACAGACAGACATTGTCAAAAACTAGTTGCAATTTTGTTTATGCCCGTTCTTAGTAATCTACTTTCACTTTGACTGGTTCAGTACTTATTGTAGCTATGTGGTGACAATGGACTCTTTATGGTTACGGAGCAAGATTTTTATGAAGAAAAAACCCAAGGTCAACTCAGTAGTAATTGTTTTAATTAAAGTAGGTTGTATCAAACAATATGGATTAGCAATGGTGAAGAAGATCCGGGGTTGCGGAATAGTTCTTATAGTTATCGCGGAACATAAAGTGCACCGAAGGAACAAGGGTGGGTTTTGGTCCGTAAAAGTCTGGCACTCCCTCCCGCCACGCCCAGGGCGGGAAAAGACATTGATTTCCCATTTCCCATCCATAAAATAAAACGGAGAAGCATATTGAGTACGAGATTTTTCTGTGCGGTATTAATTACCTTATAATAATAAAGATAATATTATAGAGTTATTACAACATTAACTCTATAATATTATCTTTTATTTATTTATTTATTAAAACTTTATGCACAAAGAAAAACATTGCACAATGGCGGACTTAATGCCTAAGGCATTTTCTACCAGTCTACCTTAAGGTGATGCAGAGACAAAACATGGTAGGTGCAAAGACATTAAAGTAAAAGAGGAAAAATTAATGAATTATTACAATAAATACATAAATACATACATACAAAATATAAAAAGTAGAGAGAGAGAGAGATAAAAAATATAGATAGAGAAAAATAATAAATTACATGTGGAATGAATCTGCCAATTTCTTGCGTAAGTATTCGCGAACTTTAGCTTTAAATGTGTACCGACTGGTCAACGTCCTGATATCCTGAGGAAGATCATTCCAAAGGAAAACCGCCTGGACAAGAAATGAAGACTTAAGAAAACCAGAGCGGTGAGAAGGACATCGTAGGAGACAGTTATTGGAAGAACGAAGATTCTTATTATGCACAGAGCATAAATATTCTTCATCTTTTGTGCTTTAGTTATGTTTTCTTAAGCAGTTGAAACTTATAATTTGCTAAAAACTGGCAAAAAGTCATTCTTTGTTGAAGCTCAATTAATATTTTGTTACTATAGAGTAAAATGTTGTCTCTCACTAGAATTTTCTCCAGTATTGTGGTTGTAAATTGTGGTGCGTTTCTAAACATATAAATATCAAATTGTCTTTCGAATAATATTAGCAATACCGGCACGGCACAAGGCATTGTTTGCATTTATGATATAGTGAGTAATTTCAAACGTATGTTAAAAGTAAGTTACGGTTTTCTTGCAATTGTCAGTGATGTTCAAGAAAAACTTAGAAACCATTACCATTTTGAAGACAAAGAGCCAGGTCGTTAAGGAGATACAAAGATCCCATAAAAATAATCCGATGATAAATACAAGCAATTATAATAATTCCACTTTCGTTTACTTTTGAAGTAACAAGCGTGTCGACTCATAAATTATGCTAATAATCACACAGTGAAAAAAAATCGTCATAATACCCGTTGGCCTACTGCAAAATAGGTATATGTGACGATCAAAATTATTCATAGATTATTATAATGCGTATTTTTTTCAGTAGTTGGGCTGTGACTGATGACGGCTTTATAAGGATCTTTATTAAAAAAAAACTTGTCTTGCTTAGATTTTTTTCCAATCTTTATTTTTATTATTACATCGTAGCATAATTCAATAGTATGTCAAGTTAACGAATTGATAATTTTGTTGATTAATAAATCAACGAATTAAGGCCTTGTTAGCAGATTATATTAATATCGAATTTAAAGGTACTTTTTTTCGCAATAAGTTATCATTTATCATACAGCTCTTTAGTAAACAAACTGTTTTTTTTGTAGGGGTGAAATATCGTGACTAATGAGGTTAATCCGAAGTGCGATTATTGCCAGTTGACCAAAATTTGTCATAATAAATTATATCAAAATTCTTAAAATCTCTTTACAAAGTTCACAGAATTCAGGAAAAATAAATCCGATTTGAAAAAAAAAAACTTTTTTCGTTATAGTGCTTTACTGCACAATGTAATGGGCATTAAAACATAACGCTACGACCCAAAGGAGCGGAGCAGTAACAAAAAAGAAAGTATCGCGGAAAAACTCCGCGGGGTACAGTAATCTAAATTAAAATAAAGCTGAAGAGTATTTTGTTTTGTTCTTTGTTACTTTAATGCGCTAATTTTGAGAGCTGCTCTTCCAATTTCAATAAATACTTGCTTTACAATATAGCCAGTTTATTGAGGACAGTTATAAGCTAACAGCAGTATTAACAGTAACTAATAACATTATTTATTTATTTATTATTTACACTTACACCTATCTTTACAGGCCTTACCTAATACGATAGAGAAGCTTACATTAAACCAAAATTATACAAAAAAAATGATTTCAGTCAATAGCAGATTACCGAATATGCTACCCTTGTGAAGTCATTCAGTGAACAGTGGAATACGCCGATCTGCTCAGCTATCGCGTTAAGTGTGCGTATCCCGCGTGACATCGGTGCTTGCTTTAGAAGCTCGGTGCGCGCTGATGCTACCACAAACAGCTGCGGCCGACTAAACGCATATATAACTGCGAGACAAAGTAAGACATTACAAAAGACTAGCTGTCCCCCGCGGTTTCACTCGCATATTTGGTTACTTCTGCGCTCTCGTAGGCTGCAGCGTAATGTCATATAGCATTATTATACAGGGTGGAAAGATTAATGGGCCCTGGAAGAAAAGAACTTTAAATCGTTAAGGTAGATTATTTTACTTAAAGGAAATATTTCTTTAATTTTTAAGAAACATAATAGCATAATAATTTCGCTTGCCAATTGGGAATTGGGAATTGAACAAATTCAACTTTAATTTAAAACCGGCTTTTCCATTTTAAGCCAGTTTGATTTCTGGGCGTGACACGAGAATCTTTAAATACCATTATATTTATTTTTAAAAACAAAGGAATATTTCCTTTAACCTCTCGTGTGTCTAGGACGTGGAACCACGCGAGACAATGCTTTTCTAATTGTGTCTGCAATCCGGTATTTGACACCATCATCAATTGACGTACTTTTTATGAGCTGTCAAAACGCAATTCTCCAATAGAATTTGTATGCCAATACCTGCTTGTGACGTCACGAGCTAGCAACCCTATTGACTAACTATTTATTGATTTTAAAGCAATTAAAAATCCAATTTTACAGTAAATTAAAAACAAATCCGATGCTTAGGACTAATTAAAAGATAGGTTTTATAAAAAATATGTCTTAGAGTTATCGGTTAATAGTGTCAAATACCGTATTAGAGCATTCAATAAAAGTAAAATAATCTAAAGGACCCATTAAAACTTTTCACCCTGTAATGCCTTCCTCGGTAAAGAAGCTATCCAGCACAAAAAAAAATATTATTCAACTCCAACTAGTGCATCCTGAAAGTAACGCGTTCTATCAAACAAACAACCTCTTCAACTTTATATTATTAGTAAAGATATCAATCAAAACCGTACATGTCTCTCGCCATTTTGAAAATAACATTAATTAACGAACGTCTCGCATATGACGATAAACATCTCGCCCCTTAATGAAGCTCAATTATTAATGAGTTCCTCTAATTACCTACTTGATATAAAAGTTTGTTACGTGCAGAAAGTTTGGCTTATAGCATTATTTATAGAACAAGTGGAGATGGATTAGTTTTAGGCACTCTGAGCCCGATTAATGTTTGTTGTGTGTTTCCGTTGCGGTTTGCTTGATAGATTCCATTTCCCTTTCTGTATTGGTTCTTGACCTTATTCGACACATGGATTAATTTTTGTTACTCAAAAGTAAGGGTTCTGGTCTATTTCATTTAGTTTGATCGTAGAGACCTGCAACTTTTTCTACAATAGATATTTTTCTAATGCACCTGTCTCGTTAACTGTCCCTGGTTAAGTTAACCAGTACCAGTGGTCTTAGTGCCTCATGGTTACCAGTCGGTAAAAATGCCTGAGGCATTAAAACTGTACATGTATGAAGTATAAATAATTCAATGACTTGGTGTGATAAACCTCCCCACTGAAAAAACAGTCTAATCCAGGTTCTTTATCGGGCCGTCAGCCATCTTTTATCGACAGCTAACAATATTTTGACACCTGGAACGACATTCTATCACACTCTTATTTTGTCTGTCTTTCTTCAAACTCAGTACTCTAAAATTCGAAGTAGGAGATTTATGCAGAATAACAACTACAGCATGAGAGTTATTTTCTTTAGTTGCGAAAAAATGCCATTGACTTAATCACCGAACTATCCTAGTACCCGAGGGCAATGACTCACCTCTCATTTATACTGAATTGCAAACTAGAGTTGTGTTCGTATTACTTACTTATTATTTTTCGATTAATGTGATAATGATGATAAACTAGAACCGTGAACTATACACAAACAAACATGATACTTTTGGTTGTGTATATGTTTATATTTTTATCGTGATTGTCTAGTGGTTTTGAAAAACCACTAGAAAAAATTAAAAAAAAAAAACACAGTTTAAAGTGTGTTTTTTTTCAATTTATACGTAACTTTATCGAAATTACTGTCCTTCGTGGATCTTTGTCAATCTTCATGGGTAGTCAGAATCTAGCAAGTCTGACAAAGTGCAGTATAACTAAGAATTTTAATTTTAACTAGTAATTGGGCTATCAGGGTCAAATTAGAAGTTGTTCCATGGAAAACAGCGGCAATCAGCTGGAACCGGGTACTTATATTAGAATTTGTTTGGAAGTTGACTCCAAGATAATTGGGAAAAGGTTTTCCCTAAAGTGTAGATATAGTTTAACTTACATATAATATCGCTTCGGAGTGTCCGTGGAGTTTCTTCATCATAGAGATCTACCTACGTTTTGGGACCAACAAATAAACTTAATGACTAAGCGACCGACTCTTTGATAAATTCATAAGTGCCTGTAAATAAATGACTTTTATTTTATATTGTACCGTTGTACTTGTTAAGAATACATATAATAAGAGCTTGATATTTTGAATTAATTGAGATTTAGATTGTTTGCAAATACTAGTCGTCTGATAAAAAAAAAATCTTTAATGAATATTTCTTTCATTACGCTACGCATTAATAAAATAAACATTGTGTTACATAAGTAACGTAGAAAAACTCCCTGGCTTTTGTACACGTGTACGTAACTACATACGTATTTAATTTCTTTTCTCTACAATTCAAATTACTCACATTATAACATAGCTTTTCCGTGCACATCACAATTTCCCTCGAAACAATTCTGAACCCATTTTAATTGAAAGAAAATAAATTCGAGCTCCAAGCTGTAGTAACAGTGGTATAATGACATGATGAGACCGTATTATTACGAAAAACAGTGGTATTCGATTACGTGTGCGTCCCTGGGTTGCCGTGAATGGAATTTCAAAGGGGTTTCAGGTTTGTGTGGCCAGGAAAATCGTGCTTAATGAGTGGCTTGGTTGGAATATTTTATTTTGTAGCCTGCGGCTTCGCTCGCGTTAGAAAGAGACAAAAAGTAGCATATGTTACTCTCTATCCCTTCAACTATCTCCACTTAAAAAATCACGTCAATCCGTAGCTCCGTTTTGCCGTGAAAGAAAGACAGACAGACACACTTTCCCATTTATAATATTAGTATGGAATTTGCTTCGTTTTGGTTCTGTGGTTAAGGCCGTAACACATATTGGAAGTTGCGATTTGGAACCCCGGCAATGATCAAACGTCAGTGCAATCCAGAGCCTTAGAAAACCTGTAAAGCCGTTTTTGCTGTTGTTAGTCGTAGTTCCATGTGTAACATTGGCTTAAGCTGGATCCTCAGTCGATTCTAATATACTTAGTTGGGAAAACTAATAATAATAAAATAATAAATTTTATCTTGGAGCAACTCACACACTTTTTGTTCTATGGTAATCAGACAACTATTATACTTATATAATTTATGAATATATACATATAATAAATACAAGACGAACAATCGTACTAACTGGCCTACAATACATTATAAAATGTATTGGAAAAGTATTTTTGACATTGAAAATCACCCTGCCACGCTACGACAGACGGGTGGACGAGTAATCAAATATATGGGTGAAATTGTGGGGAACAGCTAGTTTTTAAACGAGGATTAAACCTTTAAAACCACGCGAATCGAGACACAATAAAAGACAATAGCAGCCCGAGAGCCGGCTGTCGCTTGGGCGGTATAAGTCATTTGTTGATTTCCCACCTACCAAAAAAAACACTTTCCCATAAACGTGCTATATTAAGTTTAATTTTTTATTAATTAATAAAAAATATTTTTTATTGGGCCAATATTTTCGTTAGTTATGGCGTTCAAACAAACAGCTAACAACTTTACCATCTCTTAAATACTCATGACTTGTTTTTTTTATCAAATAGTTTCAGTTTACTTAGGAGCTCCACACACTGTGGTTTGGCGCAGTTTTAGTAATACGAAATCGGAGGTATGCTCATGAAAAATTAGAATAAAAGTACACAAATCACGTGTTGCCGCATTGCACCGCTTTTGGGAACTCTTTAGGTAAATTTCGGTACGCAGTTTGCAGTTTTTACAGTCTGTTTTTTACCTGTTTATCTAGGACATCACTGATATCCTGTGCCTCGAAAAGCACGTAAAGCCTTTGCTTCCGGTATTTTTTATAGATTTCTGAGTGTCGTTTCGTATCACGTATGTACACAACCCTAATGTTTGACAACTGTAAGACTGGTTGTCAAACATTAGGGTTGCAATGGATATCATGATACCCAGTAACTGGGATATGGATTCTATTGTTCCATCTAAAATACTGCATTTGCATCTCAAAAGATCTCAAGGCTAGGCTGTCAATTTTTGTGTTGTCATTATTCCTATTGTCCCCATTACAGGTCTTCATTGACAGTATCCTCATTCAATCAACAACGAACCTCAATTTAAATAATCCATACTAATATTATAAATGGGAAAGTGTGTCTGCCTGTATGTTTGTCTTTCTTTCACGGCAAAACGGAGCGACGAATTGACGTGATTTTTCAAATGGAGATATTTGAAGGGATGGAGAGTAACATAGGCTACTTTGTCTCTTTCTAACGCGAGTGAAGCCGCGGGCAAAAGCTAGTTAAGATATACTCTTGCTGTCCTCACTGATATTTGTCCTGCCAATAAGGACAACAGACATCAATAAAAATATTTAAAATGGATTCCTGTTGTACCCATTGACATTTTGACCTGCCAATCCATACTAATATTATTAATGGAAAAGTGTGTCTGTCTGTCTGTCTGTATGTTTGTCTTTCTTTCACGGCAAAACAGAGCGACGAATTGACGTGATTTTTTAAATGGAGTTAGTTGAAGGGATGGAGAGTAACATAGGCTACTTTTTGTCTCTTTCTAACGCGAGCGAAGCCGCGGGCAAAAGCTAGTTAAGATATACTCTTGCTGTCCTCATTGATATTTGTCCTACCAATAAGGACAACAGACATAAATTAAAATATTTAAAATGGATTCCTGTTGTACCCATTGATATTTTGACCTGCTAAGGGTGACAACGGAACTCAATAAAATATTGAAAATGTATTCCTGTTGTCCCCATTGACAGTGTTCCTGTTGATGAAAATAAATGAATACATATAAATGAATACATATAATATGTTACCTAATAACTGGGATATGGACTCGATTGCCCCATTCAAAATACTATGCCCTTACTCATAATCACTGTGTAAAGTTATGTCATGAATAAAGCCTGTGTAACCATAAATTTTTTGACGTATAAACCTGTCATAACTTTATGCAGCGATTATTAGTAAGGCGCCTAGTGTATAATGGGGGTGTAAGTGGCCCTACCATCACCTCCAGGGTCAAAGCCAACCTCACCTGCACGTGGTACACCCTGCTGATTCACTGACGAGGCTCTGACGGACCAGGTCTCTTCACAAGGAGGAGACCATCGCATTCATATTGCATATATTTTTGTTATTTATTTTTCTTCGTTTGAGATATTGTAAAATAAACATGGTCGTGGCAGAATTGTGGTGTGTTTTCCACAAATGCCATTAATAAAGAGTTGAAGTTGAAGTCAGGTTAGGTCGTGGCAGAATTGTGGTGTGTTTTCCACAAATGCCATTAATAAAGAGTTGAAGTTGAAGTCAGGTTAGGTCGTGGCAGAATTGTGGTGTGTTTTCCACAAATGCCATTAATAAAGAGTTGAAGTTGAAGTCAGGTTAGGTCGTGGCAGAATTGTGGTGTGTTTTCCACAAATGCCATTAATAAAGAGTTGAAGTTGAAGTAGTGTATAATGGCATCTCAAACAATCTCATGTCTTTGGAGACAATTGTCCCTAAATAAATGGAGATCAAATAAAACAATCTTAGCATAATTGGGGAATGACTAGGCAGATTTTGTAATGTTATATTTCTGTGACAGTCGAGGTGTCCTGCGGCGGGGCGGTGCAGAACAACCTGACGTACTTCATGTCGCCCGGCTTCCCCGAGCTGTGGGGCGGCGACCAGGACTGTGACATCACCATCGAGAAGACCCACGCCGGCATCATGCAGCTCAGGGTCGACTTCCTGCATTTTACTATTGTGAGTATGTGCTTTTTGCCTCTACACTGTGTAATACATACTATTATTATGAATGGGGAGGGTATGTGTCTGTTATCCATCTTTCACGCTCTCATTTTATATGTAAATAAAGAACAGTTTGATAATAACTCCACAGTAATAATTGTGTGTTGCGGATTCTTCAGTTAAAATATCTCAAGTGCCTGTGCTTACATAGGACCAGGAGCTATTCCAGAAGTGTGACAATGACTTGAAAAGTGTCTCTTTTTAAGCACTAATACCAGTTCTCTTTACTCAAGGGTCAACCAAACAGAACCACAGGAGACTGCGACGAGGATGCCATGATCTTGGGAGACGGGGACTCCAAGTTTACTCTGTGTGGACAAAATCATGGACAACACGGTTAGTATTTGTGGTCGGATAAGTAATATAATGATCATTTCCTACTCAGATTTATTTCCGGTCCTATGAAGCTATTTGGAGGTCTAAATCACAATAGAACAGGCTCCAAATGTATTGAATTGTGTTTTTTAAGTATTTGCCAACACACTTTTAATTTACTATTTGCCAAGTAAGTGACTAAGTCTTTAAACCACTTACCAAATCTTACTATGCACACTGGTACCATCTGAAACCCGTCTTATTATCTTATCTAACCCGTTTCCAGTATACTACACACTCTCAACGGGCAGCGAGAAGCGCGAGGCAGGCGACCTCCCAGGCACGAAGACTGTGCGACTGTCGATGCGCATGCGCGGCGGCGACATGCCTCGCCTCTGGTTGATGCGCCTTGCGCAGATGCCGCTCGCGCACACCGCGCCGCATAACTGTCTGCAGTATTATACTAGTGATAATGGTAAGTATGACATAAAGTCTGATAATCAGTTTTGAGTCAAGAAGTTATCCAGTTTGTCAAGGTTTCATAGATTAGGCATTCGTTCCACGTTAAACTTTTGTATTCAGCTAAATCCGGTTATGGGAGCCGACGTTGTTGAGACTAGGGAGTAAGTGAGAATACAATCTATGTAACATAGATCACCGCCGTACCGACGGGCCGAATAGTCTAGCAACGAAATGAGCTGGAAAAAAACAAATTTTGGACAGAACTATCAAGTACATACAGGTTGACTTTTAATTTAGTGAAAATCTTTGGCGATCTAAGTTAAGTTATCACATGGATTATGAGTTTAAAAATTGTTTTATTTAACAGGAACGATCAGGACCTTTAACTTCGCCTCAAACGGTCGCCACCTAGCCAGCCAAGACTACAAAGCCTGTATAAGGAGGAATACTGGCTTCTGTACTGTCAGATACAGCCCGTGTGATTCTCGATCCTTCAGGATAGGGCCCGGCAGTGGCACTCCGCTGGTTATGGACCCAGTAGGTAAGTTGGTTTCACCTGGCCAGCCAAGACAACAAGTTGTGCATAAGGAGGAATACACAAAAGCGTGTTTTTTTAGTCGTGAAAATATATAAGACAGATAGTAATAAATAATTATACTATAAGTATAGATGGAAAAATCTATCAATAATCTCATAATGAAAAAAACTTCTGAACATATTTAGAGATATCAGAACAGATGAATGACATTTTTCAAAAAAGTATATGATAGCTACAAATGGTAGCACTTTGGACCTGTGTTACTTTTTAATCCGTGATTGGATTTGGGTCCGAGATAGCAAACTTTGACGCTAACAAAATTGCTCTCAAACGCTAGTAAGCGATTATTCCCGTATGTTAAAAAAAACACATTTATAGTCACTTTTGCTTAAAAAATACTAAATCATTATGTTAAATTACAATCCTTCAAAAAAACATTATAATAAATACAGCCTATTTACAAAATTTAATCTCCACACTTTGTAGCAAAAATAAAAGATACCAAACTCATTCAACACCAGAAAAAATAAAAATAAAAATTAATCTCCGTGACCGCTATCTGACCTCTGAAGCCTTTGAGCGAAACAGACAAACTCTTTGACATGCAAATCGTAAAAACAGAAGTTATTCAACATTATTATTCATGTTTATTATACAACCATTTATATTCCAGTTAACTTTTGAAACAAAACCCATTTGTTACTAAGTTTATAGGTACAGGTCGGATTGGAAGTTGTGACCTTAGTGTGACTTGGGTCATTGCCCATTGGTTAAGATAGGCAAAATTGGTATTAGAGAAAAGTTGAGTAGAAGAAAATTAATCAATATTTCTATTGACTGTTGAGTTACGCAAAGCTCTATAAATGCTGCAGCATAACCTTATTTTCTCCTACTCCTCTCGTCTTTGCTATGGTTAAAAAGCTACTGCTTGTTTTTTACCGTAATTCTGCAAAGCAACAACGATTTTCACAAGAATTGATCTACCAGTGAAATTAAGCGTAACCTGGAGCAATTTTAGTTTCTTTGAAAAGTTAGCGCCTTTCGAAGACAATTTTGAAATTCGCCTACAAAAAAGTACATAGCAAACTGTCAAGCGTCGGATATTTTAACGCTCATAGCGTTTTTGTTGTGTGCGTTTATTTACACCATGTAATGTGTCCGAAAAAAAGTAAGCGTTATTCTAGTGGCCCATTATACTGGAATGCTAACCTTTGTGTTCTCATAGATCAACAACAGGACGACGAAGAAATGATGCCAGCAGACGACACGCAGACGCAAGAAGACGAAGTGGAAGGTTCTGGAGACGACCCTCAGGTGGACAATCCGCGTCCATCGCGACCTAGTTTCCTTTCGAGGGTAAGAACACTTTTAAGAGAAGCCAAGTGCATGGAGATGGGTGTTTCAGGTCTAATTGCGTTTGTGTGTGTGTATGTAAATGAGGGTGAGTTTCTTATGTTTGTAATCTCACATAATTATGTTACAAGAAATATTAGTAGTAAGAGGCAATAGTTTACAAAAAGTGTCAGTAGAATTTGTTACAATAGCACTAAGTTAGATCTATGCATTCTATTCCAGTTAGATGGATAAGAGTTCCAGTGTAATTACAGGCACCTGGGACATATATTTTTTTCTCGGGAATGGCGCAGAATCTGTGAGGCCTCTGGTATTATTGATAACAAATTGGCAATGATGACCACTTAACACTAGGTGGGCCGTCAGCCGTCAGCTTGTTAGCTACGCTAAAAAGCAAATTCCTGAATAGTGCTTAAATCTCAGTAGACTAAAACCTTATTCAAAGCAAAAGTACATTTAAAAGAACTTTAAAACACTTGACCAGCAATTTGTCGTTTAAATCCTAAAGAACTTTCAACAACTTTTGAAAGTGTAAGAAGCTCACAGTTTTAGGTCTCAACAGTGCCATAAATCCTTGATACACTCTGCAACATGCTCGCTGCAGCCGACTTACTTCAAGATTCGCTGACTCTTTAAAAACTGTGCATACACGAAATATCTGCTGAAAGTTTTAATTTAAAATGAACCCGGTTGGAACTGGGATTTAGTTTGGGTTCCCTCAAAGGAAAATATGAGGTTGAAGTCTCTTTTGAAGTTGATGGCGTGTCTTTGACACCGCAATTTGTTGAGGTTTCGAAGATTGTAATTTGTGTGAGGTCGTATGGCTGTAAGGTTCATCGATGATTGCGTCGAGCACTAGTAAAATGAGAGGAAAACTGCTCTTTTAAAAATTTAAGTTTGAAACCACCATTCCACCTTAAGTAATCTAGGTGTTGAAAGGACGTGCCTTCTCTGTATGAGAAGAAGCCCTTATCCTGCTGTGGCACAATAACATGCCGCTGTTATAAAGAACATAGATTGAATTATAAGAGTTTTTGTGTGTATATGAGTAATAATATACTGTGTAACTAAAATGCTGGGTAACTAATCATAAACAATGTATCCTGGCTTGGGAAATGCCTAATCAATTACCGTTAGCCCCGCTTATGCCAGTCAGTAACATATACTATTTCCGAGTTGGGAGCTAACATGACCCCATTCTGAATGATTTCATATTTAGCAATAAAGGAAACTGCCCACTATCCCAAAACTCCTTCCATGACTGTGCTATGAACGTATTTGAACTACTATGCTAAGTTGATTCAATAAGATATTTTTGTTTCTAGACTTTAGTGTGACAAAATCCGAATTGTTCTGTTTTCTCGGTTTTAGTTAAAAATGGTCTGTAATGAAAAGTATGTAACTATGCCCACGTGACTGTTCCATTACCGCAAACACCGTGTTGACACTGAAAATTATTCTCATGCACATAGTTGACCTTTGTTGACGCTCTTTGAGTTGGTGCGACTTATTGAGCATAATCTGGTACACTTCGATACAATTTTTTTTAACGTGTCACGATCATAGCACTATCCATGATATACTTACTGGGCGAATTCCTTTTCGTGTTACCATCTTAATCAAGTGACCCTTACTGTACTAATAATATTATAGAAGCCTTCATCTTAAGGGCCATATTTCATTAAAACACCAGGTTGTGCAAGCCGGGTCGCGTTACTAAAAGTTCGGCCACCAAGTCAGATAGCTTCTATACATTTTGTTGGTGACGTGACTAACTGGACTGATCTGCTAATTAAATATAATCCTTACCAGATTTGTAATAGTGGATTTCTAAGAATTAATAATGTTATTTAATTATATACGATGCTTATACCTATGTAACGATGTTTGTAAAATTTTAACAAACGCTTTTTAAATGAAATATGGATATAATAAAACCTCAATATTATTATAACATTGTATGTACAATGAGTACTTTAATATGTTATGTAAATAATATTTACAAAAATACGATCCTCATTTTAACCAAATAAAGTTATTCATAATTTATTTAACCCATTTATTTAAAGTTCCCAAAAAAGGCTTATTAAACAAAATATAGATAAAATGAACTCCCAATATATGAGTATTATTATGTTATTCAATCGTTTATTATTATATGACCGCCAATTCCTTTTCATTTGTTATTTTTATCCTAATGGAGAAGCTTGATATTTTTTGCATTGCAGAAATCCTTATTTATAGAAAAGTAAGGATTTGTCATACATGGGTTTTCTTTTGGTGTATTAATCAATGGATCCTATTTACTTCATTCAATTGATAGTGGTTATTGAAGAAAAATATAAGTAGAATAATTTTAAACTTATGTATACCTTTTTAGGGTTCCGTAGTCAACTAGGAACCCTTATAGTTTCGCCATGTCTGTCTGTCTGTCCGTCCGTCCTCGCTTAATCTCTGCGACCGTTAGCACTAGAAAGCTGAAATTTGATACCAATATGTATATCAACCACGCCGACAAAGAGGTAAAATAAAAATTGGAAAAAAATGTTTTATTAGGGTAGCCCTCCTATATGTAAAGAGGGAAGTGACTTTTTTTTTAATTACAACTCTGACGTGTTATTATATTGTTGGATAGGTATTTAAAAATCAAAAGGGGTTTACTAAAATCAGTTTTTGATAATGTCAATAATATCGGAAATAATCGCTCCAAAAGGAAAAATTAAAGCGTCCCCCCCTCTCTAACTTTTGACCCGTAGGTTTAAAAAATATGAAAAAAATCTGGAAAGTAGAACTTTATAAGTACTTTCTAGGAAAATTATTTTGAACTTGATAGAAAGAACAGTTTTTGTACAAAAAAGACAAAAAGGTTGTACAAAATAATTTCAGCGTACTTAGTATGTCAACGTAACAAATAACCTTTTTTTTAACTTATAAGTGGGAACACTTATTGTGACGGACGGGAAACTACGGAACCCTACATTGAGCGTGGCCTGACACGCTCTTGGCCGGTTTTTTGCTACTATATAGAGAAGCAATAAGAATAATCTTACAAGGATTTTGTAAAAACTTAATGAAAGACAACCCACAGAGTTCCTTACTTGTTCTTTTCTATAGAGATCTACCTACGCATTAGAACAAGCAACTACCTACAGTTTTCTGTTTATAGCTTTTTGATAATTCATAAGTGCCTGTAAATGGTCTGAATATCTTTGTAATAAGAGATGTAAACTTTGAATTTATTTTTCCAAGTTAATTGCCATCATAGAAAGCATCCAAAAATATCTTCTTACTTCAACAATTTTTACAGCAAAATCCAGCTTCTTCATTAAACTTATATTTATAATACTATACCTAGCCTCCCCGTAGCTAGCCTAACCCTGACTAACCACACCAGATCTGGAGGTATATCTCGTCTTGGCTGTGGGGACAGGCTACCGGCCGGCACTGGTCGCCGTACACACAACACTATCCGGACGACGACCGGTTCCGGTACTTCGGATACGGGAACTATGGCGTCGGCCTCATGGGCTTTGGACGACAACGGTGTGAAGATAGGATCACTATTCCTTGTGAGAATGAGTATTTTTTGACGGTGAGTTGAGTTTCTTTATTTCTTATAACAATTTGATTAGTGGCCCCTTGAATTAAAATGTACCTGTAAATCGTTTATTTGAATAAAATAGCTTTGAGTTTGAGTATTCTTTCGTTTTATAAATGTATGTCATCACCAGCTTGACTGATTGCTCTACATAGGCAACTCCAATAAGATGACATCTTCTTGATTTTCGGCTTTTGACTCTTATCCAGTTGCTACCAGCAATAGTGGTTATGCCTATACAAATAGTTATTCATATAGAATCTTTCTTTTAAAAATCTTTGTAGAGTTTCATGTCTATTCTGACAACTAGACGATTTAATTGATTTCTTCTTGTAAATAACAGTAGCAAGTGCCTAACAATGCAATTGAAATAAAATGGTTTGAATTTTAATCTGGGTGATGCTATAAATATTTTTTACGTTTTTGTAAAGATGATTTTACACGTTAACGCTAGCATTCATTTCAAGTGTAATACTTCTATGGTGCGATTTTATTTGGTGGATTTGGCAAAATATTTGTGTGTACGATGTAACGTAAAATAACCCTTATTCTAATAAACCTAGAGTATAGTTTGTATTACTCAAGTAACGCCAATATTTCAATCAAGTAACCTTTTTTGTAACTGTTTATTCTAATCGACCAAGTGCAAGCTTAAGCTAAATGACTGTTTAAGCGGGATTGATACGCTTACAGTTATATATGCAGCCACTTAAACCCACCATAAAATATTAAGTGCGATTATTAAGCGCTCTCGCACTCATGAAACCGCAAGCAAAAGTTTTTTACTCAATATCGATTCCATTTCTTCTAGAAGTTGAGAACTTCGACTCTGAAGATTCTAATTATAATAGTATTAAAGCTTAGGATTTCCATTAAAGGCTGAATATAAAGGAGAAACTTCTGAGAGTACTTGCGGAGTTAATAATCAGGAAAGGAAGTAATATTGTTAAAGTTCTTTTAAGAATGACCCGTTTTATAGACTGCGGGTCTGGTGTTGGATTATACTGAGTGCAAAGTACGGAGAAAATTTATACTTTGCAAACTTCTTGAATAGTTAAAGGGTTTCTTTAGCTTTTAATTAATTAATGCTATGGATGAGAATCATTTGAGAATGATAAAAGATCGCGACGTTGAGAAAATCAGGGCGACGTGACATGCATATTATGACTTGCACGGCCCCTTTCCTGATAATATTATGAATGTGAACGTTTACATATTTTTTTTTACATATCTCAATCACGCATAAATTATATAACGCATTTAGATTAACTGTAGAGTACAGATAATATTAGAGACTCCCATAAGATAACTTTGAAGCACACTCGCTTTCAAGAAGACATCTAAAATTCGACTTATTTTTTGCGTTGCCAAAGAAAAACAATCGTGTCAACATTTCTTGTAAAGCAATCCGTACTAATATTATAAATGCGAAAGTAACTCTGTCTGTCTGTCTGTCTCTTCTTCACGCCTAAACCACTGAACCGATTTGAATGAAATTTGGTACAGATATAGTCTGGCACCCAAGAAAGGACATAGGATAGTTTTCATCCTGGAAATCCCCCGGGAACGGGAACTATTAATTCACGCGGACGAAGTCGCGGGCAAAAGCTAGTTCATAATATAGCCGACGCCAAAATTAGTAGCCAATATAACTTGTGGGATGAATTAGTGCAAGTATCTAAAGTTCCACAAGTTTAAAGTTACGCAAGTATTACGCACGTGTGTGGCCATAACATTTCACCTCGAAATATTTGATTGATAATAAATTAAGGGGAAACTTTGAAGCTTTCCCAGCTTATGTAGATTGGACCGATGTAACATCAACTTTTTAAAATAAACAACCATCATGTTTGTTCGCCTGAGGGAAGTAAACATGCTCTTTTGGTAATTATCGAGGCTTTAAAATGCTCACGCTTTTCAAACACCCGCATTTAATTTGCACTGGTATTTTTGGACTGCCTAACAGACGGACTAAACAGAATGTCATTCTTTTGATGTAGTCAACATCCCTATTAACGAGGCTGGAGTTATTTTTAGTTCTAGGAAACTTTTTGCGTTTTCTATAATTATAATATCTAAACGATTGATTGAAACTAGAATATAGTCAGACTTTTAATTACTTTAGGCAAAGGTTTGGATTCTAGTTCTAGTACCGATCATTACACTACTAACGAACTACTTACTACGAACGAGCGAGACTAGCTAACTGTCGCGATTTCATCCGCGATAAAATTATTCTACAATTATATTTAAAGAGGTACTGTTTATTTCTTTGTTTGTAGGAGTCTCTGGTAGTAAACATCCAATTCAGCAAAAAACAGAGACAACACTCGTAGAGAGCTATATTCTTTTCGTGTAAGTTACACGTAAAGTAAGTTGCGGACAAAAGCTATTAGTTACAGCTAGACTATAAAATTGATTTAATCTTACGTCTAATCTGCGAAGGGCAGCTTGCATTAACTGGATGCGTATAGCCGACGATCGGGTTAAGTGGTGCACCTTTGTAAAGGTCTACACTTACATCCAGCAGTGGTCTAACCAAAGCTGATGATGACGAACCCAGTCATTTTAATTAACGATTAATTCTAAGATCTGGCCAAAAATCTCTATCGATCTTATATATCAGACTAGATTAATGTAGTTATCTAAACGTATAGCTTGTTCCTTGTCTACAAAACTCATTCCCCATCTTCCAGAGCTCATTCCTCGGCGCAGGGGTCTGCGATCCCCATCACTGCGGGAACACCTTCTGCCCCGGACAGTCACGCCGGGACTGTCACGTGGAGACCTCTATCACGCCGTTTGCGGTGTCCGTGCGCTTCGGACCTCCCACCATCAAGCGGAGTCCGGAGGAGAACATTGGCATGTGCTTGAGGTATACGCAGCTGCCTTGTGATTCGTAAAAGACTTTGGAGGTGATTCGTGAAGTGTTTGATGCGAAGATCGTGAGATTTAGTTTTCTAATCGTGAAAATAGAAGAAAACTTGGACTTTGAGTCGGTAATAATCTTTAGTGTTCTTGCTACAATGAGACTGTCATGTGGAGACTTCTACCACGCCGTTCGCGATGTCAGCTGTCTTATGATTCGTAATGGACTTTAGAAGTGTCAAAGACGTAGATCGTAAGACCTTGCTTACTCTTAGTAGAAGAAGTCATAGGCTTTTAGTCGGTAAGAGTCCAACATAACCTTTAGATTCAACGACGAGCCTGTCGCGTTCCCAATAATTACACGTGGAAGTATTTGGAGTCGAAACTCATATTAGTAAAAGAAACCGTGGGTTTTTAGTTGGTTTTCATTTTCTTATTTCCGTAGGAAGGTATGAACGATGAGTTCACTACTAAAAATCTCTTATAGAGTTGAAAGGGCATTGTTATGAGTGTTTAGGCATGGATTCTGTTCATGATGTTAGACTAACTCCAGTTTTCTTTAATAACGGACTAATATATCAATGATAGAGTTTGGTGATGAACAGAATCTATGGTCAAACAAATTGCCGCGATGTCCGTTCCACCTTGTTTTGTTAATTATTTTTTCTTATTATTGGTCTGTTTATTATTAATTTTATTCTATCACTGTTAAAACTACACTATTTAATTGCTAAGTGCCATAGGCTAAAGTGTATTTAAAATTACGAAATTATTCATTTTGTAAATAGATTTTAAGATTTGAAGAAAATACTACTATTGCAGTGTGAATTTCATAATAGGTATACTATTAAAATTATTTTTTATCGCGTTATAAAACTACTATAATAAAAAACTAAACAAGTACCCATAAAAATTACAATACAAATAAAGTTACTTTCAAAATTTCACAAAATAATACTAATACAGTATTTCCAGTAACAATATTACGCGAAAATGTCGAAATTGAATTAGATAAACGATACGACAGCGGAGCGATCAAAATGTTTTGATATTAGATGACATAGGGCGCCGAATTAGGGAGGTTTCTCCCTCGAGAGTATCGTAAGTGAGCAGGAATATCGAATGTTATCAGAAAGTACTTTTAAAGATAATGTATCGATTTCAAGGTAATGTGGAAGTAATTTTTATTTTCACATTATCGTTTCAGCTTTTATTCGAGTTTTGTTGAGTATATGCGGATACTTGAAAGACCTGTCCAACTAGTTCCGTCTCTAATAAATTATGATCGTTAGACACTGGCAAATATAGATATCTAAAGAAATATATAAAATGGTACCAAAACTTACTGACTGACTGACTGTTGATATATCAACGCACAGCCCAAACACCTGGTCCTAGGGACGTAAAACTTGGAAAGTGTGTTCTTTCTGAAGAGTGGGTACACACTAAGAAAAGATTTTTTTGGAAACTGAACCCCCAAGGGAATAAAATAGTGAATGGATCTGCCTGGGCGACAACTCGTAATAAATACAATACGAAAACCTTTACCTACTTGATCTTGTTCATCAGTAGTTCGAAGAAATTATAGGTATATTTACTTTCAATTATCTCCGCTTGTAACAGACCGATTCTCAGTAAGAATTTGTATCTTTTTCTTTTCCAATAAATCTAATTCGGAGGATCGCGTTTTCTCAAAAACTTAATCTCGTTGAACTATATTACTTGTAATCCAGACCTAATCCTCCCGTTGCTGAATATAAATTAATTTATTTCGTAATGGGTAACTATTTCAGGATTCGTTAAAGCTCTTTGTAATTGACTGATATTTAATTTTATCACTGACAGAGACAAATTGAGATATGCTGATTAATTAAGTAATTGAATAAGATTTTGGGATGTTGTTTGGCAGTGATAAAGTAAAAATGTAGTGTGATTTTTATGCACTGATCTATGTGAGACACTTTTTTACTAACTTAGGGCAAGATTTTTTATACAACTTAATAATGTTAAACATGCAACAAGTTAAAAAAGGTTTAAAATACCTGCATAATTGTCGCAACATTTTGTTTTTCAGTCATAAACATATGTTTCCGTATGTAACTTCTAAAGGGTATATTTTACTTTTAATAAGCAGATCTTTATTATTATTAACTCTCTTAACAAAATCATACTATAAACGAAATTGTGTTAAAAGACCTGTATCAAGAAAAGAAAAAGAATGAAATAGATTATAAAACGTGATTGTTTTTAAGGATTTTGTTGTGTTTTCAGATTGATTTTAATCAAATTTTTTTTAGCCATGTATAAATAATATTGTATAATTAATGTTGTTTAAAAGGCATTACAATGAAGCTGTGGTTTTCTTAAATTAGTTTTTATTAAATAAAGGCATGGTTTATAATTATTTTGCGATAATTAATAAGACATAATTATCACGACATATAATTATGAATGGTTACTTTAGATTATGTTTATTAAGATTGGTTAAGTTCATAAGTTAAAGTAGACTTGTTGTGTACCGGTTTGAAGGGAATGGGGGCTGGTTTGATTACAGGCACATGAGACATATGATTTTTGTCTCTGGGATGGCAACGCATCTACGATGTCTCTGGTACTGCAGATGTCTATAGACATCTGTCTTTATATTATAACATCAGCTAGGCCGTTAGTTACTTTGCCATCCAATGATATAAAATAAATTAAATAAATAAATAATAATTTTAGTTCCTATGGTGTCAATTTATTTTCAATGTTTATTTGTAACAAAAGTCTGCATTATATACGTAATTTATTACTAAACTTAATGTAACAAAAGTTTTTATTATTGTTATTAGAGTTTCTTTTTATTGTGTTGTATTATTTAGCTGTGCCATTATAGAAAAATATTTAATAACCATTTTGTAGAAAAGATGTTTCTGTGTTTGTTTTTAGTTTGTAAATACTACCTAATGTAACTAGTTTCCTATAATTTTGCATTTATAAAACGTGATCTTATATAATAATTTTTTTTTTTTTAACCTGTTGACGATGTATTATTATTTTTTATTTGACTTTGTAAGTGTGCTGATTAAGCAGTACAAGAAGGTTTCATCTTTTTTTTGATGGCTGGCACTTTGTATTGCGGGTTCTATTCCTATTATATCTATAACTATTCTTCAAATACAGTGATTGTAATAGCAAAACATCACTGTAGGAGAAATTCCTACTATTTCAAACAACGATATTAATTTTAAAACAATATTATGTATTTTTATCAAATAAATGTTAAGTATATCTTTTTACACACATCTTGGTTATTATCTTAGAATTCCATTCCTAGCAAATCATTTTTCACGGAATCCTACCCTTCGGCTTGAGTATTCTGGTCTATTATTTTACGAATACTTTCTCGTATAGTTTGTACTGAGAAGATGGAATGTTTTTGGAGTGAAAAACATTACATTACATAGAGTATTTATTGTCTCGGCGCATTTTTGGAGGCCATCACAGTTTTTCTGACTTTTAAAATTTCTAATACAAGTTGCTAAATGGAATGTATAATTACAGACTTCTGAGATCCGGCGACGGTAGCCACTCTAGTCATTAATACTAACGGTGTCAATCTGTAAAAATACATTAAAGGGTAAGTATCACCTAACCACTGTGTAAAACTGTAGAATGCCGGTTGGCGCAATGGCAGAGCGCTTGACCGTTGCGCTACGTGTCACGAGTTCGATTTTTTAATGATAAAGTAGAAATTCCTAGTGTTGAGCAAAGAGCAACACTTTTATTAAAAAAAAAAATACATTTCATTATTATTTTTTAGTTTGGTGATACATACATTTACAAGTTTTCTACATATATTGACACCATGGTGTGATTTAAACAAAATTTTACCGTTATAATATAGAAATGTGAGTTCACCTTACTCACGAATAACAAAAATCATACAGATCGAATCATCAACCCTATCTCATCTACATATCCTACAATCACACACAGCCACTTAACACATTAGGCAGGCCCTCAAGCCATCGATACCTCCTAACGTCTTTGATTGCTGTAACGACCGCCGCAATGTTACACGATACCGCGTTACAGGTACACAAACGATAATGTCACCATGTAGCAACACGTTAGTAGGTAATGGAAGTACTAATGCGTACTTCAATATGTACATATATTGTAGTTGCATGTGTTTCTTAGTTGGTGTGTAAGTAAGTATGGGTAGGTAGTATGCAGTATGAAAAGGTTTGGTATAAGAATTAAGTATCTTTCATTTCCAACTAACACCCATAGCTCATTACAGCCACCCGGCAGCCACTCCGCACCGACTCGCCTCCTGCGGCTAGTATTCTTTATATGGACTTGTATGGGCATGCGCTCACACACAACTCCGTAGCGGCACCGGATCGCCTCGGTTATAAGGCGAGTCGGTGCGGAGTGGCTGCCGGGTGGCTGTAATGAGCTATGAACTTTAACATGCATTGTTAGTTTTTCACTAGTGAAATTTTCAGAGACTAAATAATACTTCCAATTTATGAAATAATTATTTCTTTCTTTCTTTACATTCTGTAAAAAGGTAAGGTTTCTTTTAATTTTAAAGATTTTTTTTTAATTTAGGTTAGCTTCTAAAATCAACTTCAACTCTTTATTAATGGCATTTGTGGAAAACACACCACAATTCTGCCACGACCATGTTTATTTTACAATCACAAACAAAGCGCTTCTAAAATCAGAACGATTACAATTTATTCACATCAACCTGTCATCAACATGATAATATAACTTGGCAATACTGGCAATACTAACAAAATCCGCAATATTTCATTAGTTCCAGCCAACATACAGGTCATCTCAGTCTACAGTGTGTCCAGCTTACTGTTTCAATTATTAATATATTTTTTTCTTTTTTACACACATGAAATCAAATGCACTTTGACATTGGCAGAATAGTCGACATCGGCTTTGGTTGCCATTATTTAAAAATAGAATAGAATACAGGTCATCAACGCATCCCTTTCTTTCACCCCGCACCCCCGTGCACTACCCCCGTCAGTGACAGTTGACAGTTGACCGTGACCTCCATGCGTGAGCGCGTGCCATTTTGTATTTTGTCAGTTTTCAGTGCGTGATTTTCAAAAGAATAATATGTATTAAGACAGGTAAATTGGGTGTGGAAGTCCCGTGGATTCCCAGTTTACCAGACATGCATACATTCCTATATACTCATTTTTTTTATGTGTAGTGAAAAGTCGTTTTGAGTTGAGAGACAAAGTGCTGATACCCTCCGTAATCAAATTTTAATGGTGTTTAGGACTTTTAAAAGTGAAAGTGAGTGCATGTGTCATACTGCGTTCAAGAACCATCAAGTTTTGGAGTCAAATCGGTAAGTTTTTTTCAATCAATACACTTGCGAGGAAAATGAAAGAAATTTTCATAAACTTCAATATAAGACAAACGTTTATGAAAATGACGCGTGATTTTCCTAATTCAAATTTTGAATCTCGACGTTCCTGTAGTTGGCAAAGGTATTCGTCAAACAGCCTAATTTATGTTATTTGCGTTGAAAATAATTTGATAAAATATAATGGTGTATTTTACATACTCTGTGTATTGCTGAGAAAGCGATATGGTTTTTTTACCAAATATGTAGACATTGTTACATTGTAAGTGATTGGGGGAATTAAAATAATAAGAAAAGGAGATTGACAACCAAAACCGCCAAGCAGTCATATCTTTATCAAAATTAATAGAGAAAATAATTACAATAGAATAGAATAGTTGCATTTCAGTAAGTTCTATTTCTAGTCCTTCAACAACCAAGCGACAGCCGCCTGTCGCGCTGCTATTGTCTTTATATTGTGTCATGAATCACGTAAGTCCGTCTGTAGGCGCGTACTAAGAGAGGATTTTTGGAAATTCCACCCCATAGGGGAGAAAAGGTGGGAAGATTGTTGTTTTTTATTTCTTTATGGATTCACTTTGTATGTAGGTTTCACCAGTGATGAAACTGAGCACAGAGAGAGGATTTTCAGTAAGTTCTATTTCTAGTCCTTCAACGACCAAGCGACAGCCGCCTGTCGCGCTGCTATTGTCTTTATATTGTGTCACGAATCACGTAAGTCAGATAACTCCGGTAAGAACTAATGTCTAGTGCCTACCTGTATTCAAAGCCAACTAATACAATGGCCCTTCTAATCAGACCAATATATAATCAAACGCCTGTTGGAACAGCAACAATGGCCGCCGTATCGAGATAACACAAGTGAGCAGCATATTGTTAAGATGTAGCACAACCTGATATTAGCTTAGATATCTATGTAGGCTGGAAACTGATTGGATCAAGCTGTCTGAGAGATGAATAAACAGTTTTGCTGATATTATTAACTTTTTCTACACACAAGCAATAACTACAAAAAAATCCACCTAGAAAATAGCAAAAAAGGGATAAGTAAATGGCGAGGTTAGCCCAAAAGTTGAGTTACTCCTGCACCCCTTATTTCTATGAAGATAAATTGCATTACCTTCTGACTTTAATCAAAGAGAAGAGGCTTTATTGTCATTGACTTTAATGAACTATTTTGACATATATCTAAATCATCATCATCATACCTCTAGCCTTTTCCCAATTAGGTATGTCATATGGTCGGCTTCCAGTCGTGTCAGGTCCAGCGGAATATCAATGTTTTAAATGAACGTACTGCTTTAGACTTCCACAATTCAGTTGCGTGAAACCATACCCATTGGTTGGACCGATTGTCAGATTTACTGTTTTATATAACGACTGTCAAAAATCTACGAACCATAACTTGGTTCAACGGTGTTACGTTCCTTTCGAGGCACGGGATGTCACTGATGTCCTATCAGATAAACGCTCTCAAATCTGTTGTGGTCCTTACTTTACCCCTTTAGAATGACAAAGACAAGAAAGAATGTCTTTATTGTACTCTAATTATGCACCTGCCATGTTATAACTCCTCTACTCTGGGTTGACTGGTAGAGAATGCCTAAGGCATTAAGTCCGCCCTTGTACACTTGTGCATGAAGTTTAAATCCGTACTAATATAATAAATGCGAATGTAACTCTGTTGTCTGTCTATCTGTCTGTCGGTTTGTCTGTCTGTCTGTCTGTCGGTCTGTCTGTCTGTCTGTCTGTCTGTCTCTTCTTCACGCCACTGAACCGATTTGAATGAAATTTGGTACAGATATAGTCTGGGACCCGGGAATGGACATAGGATAGTTTTCATCCCGGAAATCCCCCGGGAACGGGAACTATTAATCCACGCGGACGAAGTCGCGGGCAAAAGCTAGTAAATAAATAAATAAATAAAGACTCTTAAAATGAAGTGACGTTTGAGTACTCGGGGCGTAGAAATCACATTGGTATTTTGCTAGGTTCGAATCCATACCGCCATAGAGGCAGGCGCCAAAACCACTGAGCAACACGACACTTATGCAGATCAAGATGGAATGAATACTTGAGATTATCTATGATCATGAGTGCTTTGCGATCTGTGATAATATTCATTACGTCAATTAGATATCTTGTCAGTTGCTTGTGTTACGTGATTCCAATCCAATTTACGATCTCTCGTTTGATCAATTTGATAGTCATCCTTCTAGAATTGGTTACTAGATAAATTTTCTTTGAATGAATCTAAGTGACTCGACAAAAGTAAAGACTCGATAAAAAATAGTTTAACTTTGTTTCTTAAATTCTAGGAGTTGTGATGTTCATAATTTTAGTTAGATAATCATCTACAATGGTAATTCAATGGAAAAAGGCTGATTGCCAGTATCTATTAAAATGCTAAGTAGTACCAAACCGAGACACACAATAATATTTTTTCAAATCCGTGAAAGAGTTCCCAAAAAGCAATGCGTTTAAACAAACTCTTCAGCTATATAATATTAGTATAGGCATGTGATAAAAGTATACTCACCTTCTTGGAATGCATGAGAACCAAGACATGACCCAAATATGTAGGTGTACGTAATCCACATATCACCTGATCGGATCCTTGCGTTCAATCAGTTGCAACTAATCTGATGGATATTGGATCTTCACAAACGGGCTCCTAGTGGATTCTGTGCAGGATAGACGTATGATATAAGATGATAGGTGCGCTGATATAGGTGGACCTATGGAGAAATAATATTTCTTTAAATCTTCGAACACACGTGATCCGAGACACAGTAGAAAGACAATAGCAGCGCGACAGCCGGCTGTCGGTTGGTCGTTGAAAGGTTAATAACCGACTTCAAAAAGATGGAGGTTCTCATTTCGATGAGATTTTTACGCGACTGCCGAAAGGAGGATTATGTTTTTCGAGCGTATGTGTGTATGTATGTATGTCTCATTCTATGCTACGCTCTACAGCTTAAACCGCTTAACTGATTTTGACATCGAGTTGTCATTGAATTCGTGTCAGTTGTGAGAATGATATAGGGTATATTAATTTAAAAAAAAAGGAGATTTTTTTTTTTACGAAATAATAAAAAAATCCAACTGCAATTTCGGAAGTTTGTGGCAATTACATAATAAAGAAACAAAGCCACCGACTTCCGATAGTGCAGTTGGGAATTTTGATTATTTAATAAAAAAAACTCCTTATTCATAAAAAGTTCTTAGTGAAATTTTAACTTTGAATTCGTGTTACTGTAGTTTTAGCAAAACATTTTAGTGTTTCCGTGCTTGTATTTTTTTATTGTTGATTCCACCAGTCTTGTAATTTAACTAGGTATGTCTGCTGGAGCTCATTAAAATACTTTAAGTTTGTGAGTATTTGCACTACTAAATAGCTACAACAAGAAGAGCATTTTTTTCTTTCATTAAAATTCTTTCAGCGGTTTAGCTGACAGACATAGTTAATATCGTATTTATAATATTAGAAAAGTTTATACCTACATATTAATTAGTAATAATATTAACTGTAACCCAGATACAATAATAATACAATGATGGATTGAAACATAACTATTTCGAACTTGATGTGTAATTAAATTAGTCGCCGCCAAGGTTAGGCAGTTATAGGCTTTACTTGAAACAGTCAGTGAAATGGTTTGCCTGAACTCTTTTAAAAAGGTTTGTCTGATCAGAAAAAAAAGTTTTTTTTTTTTTATTTATTTAACTTTATGTACAAACACCGTACAGATGCGGACTTAATGCCTTAGGCATTTTCTACCAGTCTACCTTAGGGTGATGCAGAGACAAAATATAGTAAAATTACTACTTACGGTGTGTCTTTTATTAAAACTTTGTAACTCTGTCTGTGTGTCTTTCTGTCTGTCTGTCTGTCTCTTCTTCACTCCTAAACTACTGAACTGATTTGAATGAAATTTGGTACAGATATAGTCTGGGACCCGAGAAAGGACATAGGATAGTTTTCATTATTCCACGCGGACGAAGTTGCGGGCAAAAGCTAGTTTTCCATAATGATAAGCTTTTACATCAAGCCATCAAGATTTAAAATACTTAATTGATCATAGTTGCGTCGATAATAATTTAAGAGCGAATATGATTCATGTAATTGATTTTTAATACAACAAGCAACGCTGCCTTATTTATGATTTTCCAAAGAAATTATTTATACCTAGAAGAAAATAAAATTACAAAGTACACAAACCTCGAGAAAAGTTTCATTTTAAACGTCTTACAACAGATTTGAATACTTAAGACGAGGATAAGTATTCAATTATTCACAGGATTATTAAATTAAAAGTGGTTCGCTTTCTCTTCAGGATATTTTCATATTCTAAAAAATGTCGGGTTCACTATTTTTTTCATCTGTTTTATTTACTTTGTTCATAATTTATGTATGCTAATGTTGTGGAATAGTATCGCTCTGGGCAGTTTGAGAATTTGTACGTAAATGTGAAAATATGGGACATTTAATGTAGTGTATTATTTATGTAGGTACAAACCAATAAATAATAAATAATCTCAGTAAAGTAATTCGTAAGTCTTCGAATGGTGAATGTCGAGTTTTTGGAACAATATTTGGATGAAGAAATACATGGAGCTTTAGTTTTACATGCATAGAAAATTCTTTGAACCGAACCGAAGAATCGTTTAACAGATTATAATTTTTATCATTTATAATGTTTCAAATGCTAATTGTATTTTTTGGCATGTTTGGTATAGTAACTAAGCTATTGGCCGTCGTCTAACGTGTCACGGGTTCGATTCATATACGGAACAAGTATTTGTATGATCAACTGCCAGTCGTTTCGGGTTTCGTTGATTCGATCATATGATTTTTTCTTTATGTTTATAACTGAGACGTAGGTGAAGACAAAAGTTGTATTATAACCAATTATTATCGGTTATGTCTGTAACTTTTTACGGCCAACCCCTGATCCGATTTTGTTTAAACTCGGTTCGGGCTAAGTTGCTTTTCAATCTCCGAATCCGTTTGCATCTACGTCCGTAATCGTGATCAAAAAGGGTAGTCAATATTTTTATAATAAGATTATTACAACAATAACAAGATATGCGTGCTCTTCACTTCATCTTTTAGATTGATAAAATACGCCGTAGTCATCGTACAGACAAGATAGTATTACCTAATAACGTCATACATTATATAACTCTTTAGTATTGTTTACGTGAATCCATCATACCACACTATCAACTGATATTTCTACTTGATAATAAGATATAAGATAAGAGTCCGTTACTGTATATAAAACAAAACGAGCATCTCAACTCGTTGACAGTACTATCGCCACTTGTTGCTATACTAGAGATCTTGAAGAGAAAGCTGCTATTTATCTCTGTGTTCCAAACATTTTATTTAATCCTACTGACATTTTTATTTTAACTAAGAGAATTTTTGAACGTTTTTGTGCAGTGAATAATAAACAAGAATGAAGCTAGTACAATTTGTGTATAACAACAAGCCAGAGGAGATTCGGGTCGGATATTTATCTGGCGATGACGTAGTTGACGTAAACAAGATTGATCCTACAATTCCAGGCACTCTTATAGAAATTTTGAAGAAAGGAGTCTTTGAAAAAGTCAGACAACTACAAAGTACTAATCAGAAAACTGTTCCCATATCTTCAGTTACTTTAAAAGCACCGATAACCGGAGGAGATAAAGTCTTATGCGTCGGATTGAACTACAAAGATCATTGCGAGGAACAAAACCAACAGCCACCCGAAATCCCTTACATATTCAACAAGTTCCCGGGCACGATCACTGGACCAAATGATCCAATCATACTTAAGCATGATATATCAGATAAAGTTGTCTGTGAAGTTGAACTAACAATTGTAATTGGAAAAACAGCAACCAGAGTGAAAGCAGAAAATGCTTATGACTACGTTTTGGGGTACACTATTGCTCAAGACATTGGCGCTACAGATTGGGAGAAGAGCAAAGATATGGGGGTACAATTGCTCGGTAAAGCTATGGATACGTTCTGCCCAATTGGGCCTAATATCACTACTAGTGACGAGATTGACGATCCACAAGCTTTGAATATCAGATGCATCGTCAATGGCGTTCAGAAACAGAAGAGTAACACTAACCAGTTCATTCATAAGATTCCTGATATCATTGAGAGGTTATCGAAGGTGTTTACTTTGCTGCCTGGTGATATCATCCTGACTGGTACCCCAGGAGGCGTGGGAGTGTTCAAGAACCCTCCAGAATTCCTCCAGCCTGGAGATGCGGTTGTCAGTGAGATTGAAAAGATTGGAGTTATGATAAACAGGGTTGAGGTTGAATAAATTGTGTTTGTGCGTGTCCTTACTATGTATGGTAGGGATATTTTTTTTTCTATATAATACTATTTATAAACCTTTATACCTAATGTAAATATTAATAAACGTTTAATAAATTGTATAACTTATACTTCACCACTTATCGGGATTTAACGCGCACATACCTTTTATTTGATTTTTGCTTGACGTTTCGGCAGGGTTACACCTGCCATGGTCACAAGCAGACTGTCTGTGTGTGTCTGTATTGTATAACTTATGCAGTATTCACATATCTTTGCAACTACGGTGTTTTGTTGGTTCATTATAAGGTTCCTCTGATGTTCGATAAATCTCATATTAACTTTATTCAATTTTATATATTTTGGCATGTGCTTATTGTTTTAAACATAAATCGCGTATCGATTGGAGTTTCAAAATACGGAGCGAGAACAGAAGTTTTGATACATTCACAGCTTTACACTACTAGTTATATGTGTTGTTTTATGCTTAGTTAAGGTTAAGTTTGCAATCGGAATGCAGTATTTTCTGAAGGGGTAAAACTTTCTCTCCGTTAAAAACAGATGTTACTTCTAAAAGTCGGGATCAACAGTCGTGAGAAATGGATCAACTGATTTGGATACCGTAACGAAATTATTAGAAAAGAACAGTGGAAGAGTAGGAAAAACATCCAAATACAATGTTATGCATTATACAGCTTTGTGTTAATCGGCTTAGGGTTTGGTTGTCCAGGTTTATATATGTAGTCTATGTGTATTGTCCGTCTTGATACTACGTACGCCTTGGTAAGTATATTACCGAAGACAAGCTATTCTTTTAATTTCTTTTTAATGTTCATCACCTCCCTAGCCTTCTCAGAACTATGTTGGGATCGGCTTTCAGCCTAACCAGATTCAGCTGGAACGGCCGGGACCAACGGCTTAACGTGCTTTCCGAGGCACAGGATGTCAGTGTTGTCCAAATAAACTTTAGAAAGTACATATGAATTGAAAAAGTCACACTGGTACTTGCCCGGATTCGAACCCGCAACCTCTTACACGAAAGGCGGGTGCCTTATCCACTGGGCCAACACGACACTTTCTTTCTAATGTTATAAATGCTTAATTGGCATAGACATGGTAGTTTGAGATTTGGATAAAGATATATAAGCTAGTTAGTAATTTGTTGCTGAGTTTCGGTCTGTGTCTATAGTAACCAATATTTACGTGGACGATGTCACGGGTAAAGGTAGTGGTAACATAATTAAAATGATGAAGAAAAAACTCATTTTTTTATTACACGATTCACGCCATAGCTAATTTTATTTACACCACAATATTTCCTAACAAAAATGATACAAGTTTCAACATAATTTACAACAGATTACCATATCGTCTTCCAAAAGTATACGTTTCCAAAATTCATTGCGTTTCCAAGTTCAGAAGTAATTTAGCTAAAATGTATGGTCATTATTATTTCAAGTGCCACAGCTAATGTTAGGGGAAATTTTGGTGGGCCCTAGGGAAATCAAAACTGCGGTTAGTGCTTTGTGTAGATTTTTTGTTTGTGTATTAAAATGGGAGAAGTTGTAGGGACATGTTTGGTGATCTCTTTGCTTGTACACTCCGTTTTTATCGAGGTTCTAGTACTTAGTTTATTTTTAAACTTCTGACGTAAAAGAGGGGTGTAATTAAACCGACACATGTGTGTGTCTGTCTGTGGTACCGTAGTTACGTGTGAACCGATTTGGGTGCGTTTTTTTATTCAAAAGTAGGTTATAATTTTGGTGAATATGAATAATTTTGATGAACCATATCTAAAAACCATCACTAGGATGGTTTTTAGAGATGGTTCGTCAAAATTGGTTCAGGCGTTTCGAAGTTATCAACTCTTTTGTTAGCAGCGGTCGCGAAATTAATGACTTCGGGGCGGGGTTTATTTAAATGTGAACTTATAACCTACTTTTTTGTTAGCCAATGGAACTGCCGACCTCCAGCTTTGTATGAGAAGAGGTCTTAAAAAAGTTATTAAGTTATTGTAATACTTTTCATTGTTACCATAGCCTTTTGTGAATTGCCAATGATTTCGCCTTATATTTCACATAACTACACATGATTAATACAAAGCACTTGAACCTCCTTCCGCCATGCTTCTAGTTAATGAAGTACCTAATTAATACAAGTGCGTACTCCAACCAACAGTTGAGTAATCTTTAGTTACGTTCTGTTTTTACTGAACAGAAAAAGGGAAATGGAAATGGAAGCCAACAAGATCAAATAGTCCCCTGTTTCCGTTAACTTATTTAGGATAACCTAAAAAAAATAAAATATAATAAAAATAAAATAAAAATGCCATTTACTCTTGATCAATAATGATCAAGAGTAAATGGCATTTTTATTTTATTTCATTTTAATGATATTAAATACCAATACGTCGATTTAACTACGATACCGTTTTCCCATGGTATCTTGACCCAATCATTCGGCCGACTTTTCCACAACTGTTTTTCTTCGTGTAATTGAGCCGCGGGCCAGAGGCCAGTTTTCCTCTTAACCCTACCAAATGATAGGTTAGATTAGGTTACCGAAAGGTCTGCCCTTGAGAAACCTTCAAAAACACTGGCAGCAACCAGTCCTTTATCAAGAATAAAGCATCCTTTGGCTTCGACAATTAGCGTCCACATAAATCCTGAAGTGGACGCAATAAATTCGCCTCTTTCGTGATAGAGGATGCAAGCAAAGCGTTTGGCAGTCTAAGACCGAGAGAATTAATCAAGATGGCCGTGTATGAGGGGATTACTTGCATCTCTAATTTTGATTGGTGCAGTTAAATTGTTATAGGTATTCAATTTTCGTAGAGGTAGGCTGCCTGAAACGGGATTATCTATATGGACATACTAGCGATTTTCTCCGCGTGATTTTATGTTAAAGACGATGTTACCTTTGCATTTATAATAAAATATAAATGCATATGAGTATATATAAAATGGTAAACTGACTGATCGATTCACTGTCTGTTGATATATCAACGCCCAACCCAAACCGCTGGTGTTAGAGACATGAAACTTGCAGGCTGTGTGTTTTGTTAAAAGAAGGTAACTACTAAGAAAGAATTAGGATTAAGGAGTAAAAAACGGCATGGAAATTTCGACATTCACGCATGCGTAAGCTAGTAATATTAAATTAATCTAGATCTAGCCTTTTTCTCTACTAAACTGACATATTATTTATTTTAAAAAGTGTAGAATTTTTTTTACCAGTCCTCATGAATAGCCGACTCTTTGTCCTTTTTAGGACTATCATTCCGTACAACAGTATAGTTCATTCGTAAAAATTGTCCCAGACTTTCAACTTTCATCCCAGATGCATAAAAGTCGTAATCAATAGAATCAGACGAAGCTCACGGTTGAAAATATCAGAAAGTGTTACGAGTACGCTACGAATATTGGAGAACTTTTCAACAAGGATGTACGCAAGCATTTTAGCTGAAAACTCTGGAACAAAGGAATATCGTCGAGCTATTTACCTTATCTATGTAAGGGGATAAGAGCTTTTGCTTCTGAGCGAATGCATTTAGTAGATGTTCGTTTGAGATGTTTGATTACAAATTGTTGTGGAATTCAGAATTACTATGACTGACAGTTATTTACATAAATATGATAATGAAAACTAACAAAATATACATAAAGATTTTTCTTTTTGAGTTTTTGTTATTTGATAATTTATTTATTTATCTAAAGACTATGGAAGACTTACAGCTAAATATTGATGGTAAATAACAGTGCGATAATCTGACAGCCAATTACAAGTCTTCATGTCTAGAACTAGTTTGTTTTAAAAAAAACTTTCAATGAATTGATAGAAAGGCACACAGCCTCATATTGTAAACAAGCGACCCGCCCCAGCTTCGCACGGGTGTTACACATCTTTAAAAATCCCGGTTTTCTCTACTATAATAAGCATGTATTATACATATAAACGTTCCCTAAGAATCACTCTATCTATTAAAAAAAAAACGCATCAAAATCCGTTGCGTAGTTATAAAGATTTAAGCATAAATAAGGACAGACGGCGGATAGCGACTTTGTTTTATACTATGTAGTGATTGCACAATATTATGGATTTCTTTAATGCTAAGGATTATTTATAAGTATAACCATATCAACGTTTTACTATTAAGACTGTATTACCAAATACCGTATCTTTCAATAGAAAGATACACTAAGACAAAAGTATACACAATACAACCAATCAATGTGTAAATAAGGGACATTTTGACGAGAATCGACCATAGGACAGCGAAACAAGGATTCCGAACGGTATTTTAATCAGGATATTTGTTTGAACAGTCACTCAAAGCATTCTATCGAGACCAGTACCTACGTTTGCAGCAATGGGCGAGATGACAAAAAAAAAGTAATTAGTCCGTCAGTTAGATAATCAAAATGATGAATGAATTTAATGATGAATGAATCGTCATACTTTTACTGACTAAACCCACTCATTTTCCTTCGGTTGCCCTTTTTGTTCCGGGCCACGGTAACTATTATAAGTATTCCGCAACCAATCTAAAACGTAAAGTAAACCAGATGTCAAAATAAAACGTTTGTGCAAACAGAAACGAAGGTAGTTTCGGAAGCAGAAGTGAAGAAAAAGTATGACAATCCCACCACACTATTTCCAACCACTGCAACTCCTGAAAGCCAGAATCAACAGTGGAGTACGCCAGAAAAGCGCCAAGCAATGAAGCTCGACGAGTCCCGGAGAAACGATTCAACTGTCTTGGATCCCGCAACGAAATTAATCAGAAAAGAACAGCGGAGGAGTAAGAAAAATATATTTAAGAAGAAAAAGTATATCGGTCATTTCTGTATGGTAAAAGGTTTTTAATGAAACATAGTTTAGTTGCTTTTTATCCAGCAATCTGTACTTGTGTTTACTACCCAAGTTAATGTATCTCCTGACTAAATACTCCGCTTAAATTTCCGTTTCAAAAGCTGTGGATGCAGAAGCAAAAATGAATGAAAAACATGCGGAATTTCCACAGTTACGGAAGCATACTGAGCTCTGTTGCATGACTATTAATATTAGCAACCTGTGGCGTATATAAGTTGGTTAATATTCATTTATTATATTTTCATTACAATGCAATGCAATTTTTTGTCCACTCTTGCTGGTCATTGTCGATCCCTGGGGGTCATTTTAGACCACATTGACCTACATTATTGTATCCTAGAATATTGCGCCCTGTGTTATGCTTCCTTTGAATAATACAACAATTTAACAACGCTAGCATATTGGTTACCAAATAATGAAACAGTCAACAATAACAGATTGACAGTATAATTAAAATAAATAGTGCCTCATTCTAAATACTTAAAGGGCAACCGAAGGAACATGAGTGGGTTTTGGATTTCCCACTCACAAAAAAAAAACTGCATGTATAAAAGTTTGATACATTTAGCGTTCTTTCGCGTAAAATAATATCAGCCTTTACTCCTGATAAAACGTATCCATTTGCTGCATCTAAAGTTACGCAATGAAAGGTTTTCGACAGAAACAAAATATTCCATTCAGGAATTGCTTTGATTTATTGCTCAGACCACGAGTCTAGTATTCTTGTGTTTCTAACCATTTGACGATGTGGAAATAGCGTGGTATATTTTATTCAGCGATACTCTATTGTTCCTGCATACGAAATCGAGTTAGCGCCTGTGCATTTTGTGTTAGCAATATTACGAATCGCTGACACGTTGCTCTTCATATTTATGAAGGTTAAACACAAATCGTGGTTTCCACAACATACAACGTAATTTACCAATCTGTGATAGTGTAACTTTTTAATAGTGAAAGATTTTTAAAATTGATTCTGTAGTGTAGTCTATCTAGGACATTACATGTTACAAACTATTTTCAAATGTAAATTGTAATTACCTACATGTTGGGATAAAATGGGTTAAAAAGACGTCATAACGGTTCTAATCCGGGCAAGTGCCAATGTTTCTTTTTACTTTACTTACAATTATCTTTACCATCACTGTAAAATGCATCAGACTCCTCTATATTAGCTTTTCTCAGCAGTGGGACAGTGATTGACTGTTAGTTAGAAACAAAATGAGCTGAATATTTTCAACTAAAACGTTGCATGCCTTGATTGCCTATTTAACACAAGTCTGCAATGATATTCTTAGCGCACAATACACCAGCCTTTCCGAAGGCAAATGAACATGTGCTTACGTTACATATGCGTATCGAGTCGAATAATATAGGTAAGCAGGGCGTGCAGCTAGCGTATGCGTCTCGCGTTCGCCAAGACATTACTTTAGATGTAGAGGGACCATGCGGTTCGGTTTTCGTGGGTATTGATAATGTCACTAAATCTATACGTATATCTATACTTCTATACTAATATTATAAAGAGGTAAAATTTGTAGGTTTGTAAGTTTGTAAGTTTGTAGGTTTGTATGTAGGGCGTAATCTCTGGAACTACTAGTCCGATTAGAAAAATTCTTTCAGTGTTAGATAGCCCATTTATCGAGGAATGCTATAGGCTACATACCATCACGCTACGACCGACGGGGGCGGAGCAGTAAGGAAAAATGCGGGTGAATCCGCACGGGACAGCTAGTCATCAATACATAAAGCAAAGTTGCTCTGTACTGTCTGCACTTACAATATGTCTGCAGTGGCTCAAGAGGACGGTTTGTATGTATAATACGTGCATATTATAGTAGAATAAAGGCCGGATTTTCACGAGATGTCAGTGACGTCCAAGATTAATTTTAGTAAATACGTATGATTGCCCAGGTTTGAACCCACAAGTCACAACCCTTTATATGAGAGGCGGGCTCCTTAACCACTGGCACTGGCTTTTTAATCACAGATGTAACATTCAATTGTTAAATCTAAATGTCTTTCAGTTATGATCTCGTCTCTAGCTTGAACTTATCATTTAACTGTGACAAGAATAAATAATTCTTAAATAAATAAAATCATCATCATCATCTCCCTAGCCTTTTCCCAACCGTGTTGGGGTCGGCTGCCAGCCTAACCGGATTCAGCTGGATACCGGTGTTTTACGTGGAGCGACTGCCTATCTGACCTCCAGAACCCAGTAACTGGGCGACACGATACCTCTTGGTTAGACTGGTCAGAGTTTCTGGCTAACCAGTAACGACTGTCAAAGTTCTTCGAATGACAACCGGGACAAACGGCTTTACGTGCTTTCCAAGGCACGGGATGTCAGTGATGTCTAAGATAAACTTTAGAAAGTACATATGAATTGAAATAAATAAAATAATAAACCATAATTACAGTTTAATTTACAGACACATTAAAAATAACAATTTCCAGCCAGCTTATTAAAACAAAGGAAGCACTTAATTGTGAACTAAAATATACAATATAATTGTTTGAAGCCGTGTTTATGACATGACTATTTCCAAAGGTTTGTGTTTTACTAAACGCAAATACAGATCGCCACTTAATTAGCAATTAACGAGGTAACGTACGACCACTATCGCTATTATTTTCTCATTAACCACAATTATCAATTGTTTGCATTTGAAACTAGTGAAGAGGATTTTAGTATGTTTAAATTAATAACGAAAACTAATTGTGTTTTGTATTCGATAAAATATAAACTTTTTGAATGAAGTATAGCATTTTGTGAGTTACAGACCGCACCAGAAACACGGCTGCCAAGCCTTTTTTTTGGGGAGTGGGAAATCATCAAATGACTTCTCCCGTCCTAGGCAAGGCGGGAGAGGGCGTGTCAGACTTTTACTGACTGATACCCACCCAAGTTCTTTCGGTTGCCTTTGATGAAGTAGTCATTTTGGGGGTCAGATTAACAGAGCGTACTAGAAACACGGCCAAGCCTTAGTTTGCTGCTTATATCTGTCGCTTGCCAGAGGAGCTAAGGGCAAAAGTAACCACGCAGTGGATCTCAAACAGCAGTTAACGGCAATGCGGCAGGCCCAGGCGTAAGTGGCGGGACGAACTCGACAGTCATCATAAGGATTGGCCTGAAACTGCCCTAGATAGGGATCAGTAGAAAGAGGGAAGGGAGACTATTGCCCTCAGTAATGTGTGTGTGTGATGATAATAATAAAAACTAGATACACGACTCTTCAATGTAAGATAATTAAGAGTAATGTAATTTTATGATATTATTTATGACTTAATAAACTATTTGTACACCATCAAGTGGTAGGACGTAGAGATCAAAATGTATTTGTCTTTAACACCTATTGTAAACCTATGTTCACAATTAAATATATTGAATGTTGAATAAGATACAACGGTCGTCAACATTTGCTAAATCAACCACAAACTAGTTGGTGATTACGTTTAGCAACATCGAGGCAGATTCCAGCAAAGATGGCGGGATGAGCTATATGCTTTCAAGCGGGATTGGTCCGTGTTATTTCAGCAGTGAGATAACATGTTTAATCCTACGAACACACGTGATGCGAGACACAAAAGAAAGACAATAGCACTGCAACAGGACAGCCGGCTGTCGGTTGGTCGTCAAAATGTTAAGAAAAACAGAAAGTATTAAGAATATTATTAACATTTTCTAAGAAAATCATTATTAAATAATGTGATGTGTATTTAAGTACATACTTAGATAATATTATTAAAAGCATAATTCTAACGCTTGAGGCTTTTCCGAGAAAGCTTTACAAGTAAGATTTTTCTAGGGCTTCTGTTTTCTCCCTATTTAGCTACACCCAACTGTTTTCGTGTAAAAGATGACGACCGGGGCATGTGTTGTTCTAGATAGACTTAGAAGTACCCACATTATAAAAAAAACCATATTGGTGCTCGTCCGGTAAAACAATGAGCAGTTCTAAAAAAATATTATTTCACTTATAAAAAATAGTTTTTTTTTGGGTTTTCACTGCAAACTCAAACTCAAAATCGTATATTCAATAAATCCATTTACACGTACCTTTGAATTGTTAACCTTTGAAAGAAGTCAGTTTGTCAAAAAGGTGAAGTTATTTGCTTGTTCCAAAACAGTAGGTTTCTATGGAGAAGAACGAGCAAGCAACGGGAAAAAATTTTGCTCGTGTTATCACGGTTAGTACCACGGGCAACAAACGACTGTTAAGTTAACCGCTTACTATGTCTTCATTACTTTTAAGAAAACTGGTGCATACACTAAACTACCGTATTAACCGCTTACTAAGACGTCATTATGTTCCCCATCAAAAGTGATAAATAGACAATTCTAGAGACTATTCCAAGAAAATCGTTCAATCCTGGCCGCCCTACAGCTCCACAACATAGAGATACCATGGGCTCCGATAAATTACCTGGATTCATGGCGCCCGCGCCGGATAGATACGTGCAGTGGTCGGTAATAACGTTGTGTTCAACACATTTGTATGGTAATTGGCTATCTATTGGCGTATTTATTATTATGTATCATATTGGGATTCTATTTACACAATGGTCAATACTGGACGGATTGTACTGAAGATTTTTTAGTCGAATGTGTTTTTGCTTTGGAATTATGATTTATTATTAGTATTACTAGTGACAGATTAACCCGTTGGTGCTACAGCTGATAGTACTAATAAATAATTATATTTAGGTTTTGATTGAAACTATTGTCTTTCGTTTCTGAATGAAAGCAGGGTGGAAACTTTCAGTGTGTCAGTAAGTGCAGGACGTTAATTTTTATTTTTTTATGAACCTTTAAGACCTAGTCACGAATTAAAAAAGAAATACAGAAAACAAGATAATAGCCATCGCAATGGCGATGAAAATCTGAATAAAAAAACTTATTTACTAAGGGACTAAATACGAAACCACAAAAACTACGTGACCAGTGAAACTAAACAAATGTAGTGTTTTGGTAGGATACCTACACTAGTTAAATACGAACGTGTCCAATTAAAGGGGTCTACGATCTCCATTCAGAGTCGGACGATGTCGCAGGCATAAGCTAGTGTTACAATAATAAACAATTCCCTCTCTTATTACGTAACCTAAATAAAAATCAAGCAAAAGAAAATGAAATGTTACTGGCTCATAGTGGAATTCGGTGGATTTTCTTGTCACTCATTTTAGGCAATATTTAATATTTATGAAGAAATACAGGCGTGTCCACGTCAAATATAATAAATAATAACATTTTTGTACAGAGGAGGTGAATAGGTGTACTGTACTATAAATAAATATAAAGAGACAGCATTTTTGGTATTAATCAACACACAGCCTTTTTATTGGGGTTAGAATCGTGAATTTTTTTATGTAGGTTTATTTTAGAGTGTACGTGACCACTAAGAAAAAGAAGAGATTTTGAGATATTTAAAGATTGTATTCGAAGTCATCACTTTCTTTGCTTGACCACGCGAGCGAAACCGCTGGTAAAGCTAGTGATTATAGATTTATATTTTGTTGTTCCGAAATTGTCTTTCTTTCTATGAATTCTAAAATGTTAATAGATTTGGGCCTTAAGGCTGAGTGATGTGAAAAGTTTGGTTTGGCATATTTTTCATTACGGTAATATCCTAGTGGATAAGACGTCTGCCATCAAAGTGACTTTTCCATTTATTTAATAATTATCTCGACCTGAACACACAAAGACTGAAATTAAAATAAACTTCTACGCTCTTTTCCAAAAATTCGCTCGACTAACAACAACTAGCTACATTAAAAAATATCTATACGTTTAAAAAAATGCAATACTGTTTTTTTTTCGTAAAAAATGTCCCTCTAACGTACGGGCAATATATATTTTTGATGGCGTCCACTGGTCACGCACGGGGCGTCTAAAAAATGGCGGCGCGTGACATCGTGACGTCAAAATGGCGTCACGGTGGCTTTACTGCTTTTTTTATCGAAAATGCATTTTTTTGTATGTTGTGGTGACATTTATTTGAACATTCGAAATAAAAAACAAGAACCAACTGTTTTCATTATTCGTATAAGTATGTTTTAAATATCACTTTTGTAATCCAGTCAAACTCTCTTAACTAAAAGACATTAAAATTCCGTGTAAGCCTCCCACTTATAAAACAAAGATCTACATAGGGAATATAAGAGAATATGTAACTTATTCTTTTTCTTCATATTCCAGAAAACTTTTCTAGGCTAAGACCCCCGGGGCGCTACCTACGTCATGTTAGTAATATACTTAATTTAAAATATTTGAAGATACTTTGATCAATCTCTCTTCTACTTATTTTGTTTTTGTTACGTCTGCTCTGGCAATAACTTCGTTGTTATTCTAAACGTGTAAAGGCATCAAGTGAAATTACAATTAAAAAATATGGGAGTTTATTCCTCATATTTTGTCATTTACCTATAAAATTATAGATAAATGCTATAGGGTACTTCACGTGGATCTAGAGTCATACAATTTGGCAAGAAACAACTTCTTATAGCACTAGTAAAAGAAAACGAACCTCAGAGTCCTAAATTCATTATTTGCAGTCACATACATCGTTTATTATTTAGTTTATACAGAACCATTCAACCAAAAAAAAAAAAGAACTGAATTTCTGAGGTTGACGGTTTTCGTTGTTTTACATTGCAAAGTAAAATAACAAACTAAAATTCAAGTATTTTTTTTTGTTTTTGATGGTGGATGAAAATGGGAATTACTTATACCTTCCCATAAAGTAATAAATACTACAAAACTGCGAATAAACATACATACAGGCCAAACTGAGGACTTCATTTTTTGAATTCAGTTGGAAAGGCGAAACTCAACGAGACCTCATGCTATCCTCAAACTTCCATCAACCAATGACGTAAGCCCAGCAACTTCAGGTTCCCAGACCTTAACATTCAAACAAAGAAAAAGGCTCTCTATTTCTCCAACAATGAGTGGAACATTTCCCGGGACGCGGGCGCCTGCAACGGATATTGAATTTCATGCTCATGTCTGCGGCGTGGCTGGAGTAATGCGAATTTCCTTGGAACTATGTTGATTCGGAGGAAGATATGTATCTAGACAAGTTCATTAATATTTTTAACAGTGGTCATTAAAATTCGTCCGTCTGTCTGTCTGTCCGTCTGTCACGTGGCACACGATGAGATGATGTCATTCTGTTGGCTCCTTAATAATTAACACAGAATAAAATAAATATATACGTGGCTCCCACGCAACAAACCTGATTTTCTTACCGATAATGGCACGAACCCTTTCGTGAGTCCAACTTGCATTTGACTGGTATTGTATATTTTTAAGGACCAGCTGAAACCCATCGCCAGACCAAGTCGTCTAGCTTCTTTACTGAACTACTGGTACTGGTATGAAAATCAGGTTCTTTAGCTAAATGGCGAAAACTTATAAGAGTTTTGACGTTTCACAACATCAAACAAACTCGCTTTCCGCTGTCTGTCTGCCCATATGACAGATGAGATTTTTAGAACTACGCAACGGATTTTGATGCGTTTGTTACAGACAGAGGACAAACAACAGGCCTGAAATCGCGAAAAAATAGCAGTTCATTACATTTATGTTTGCCTAACGTACTGAACAGCTGATATTTTTTTCGCGATTTCGGTTTTGATCCCATAATAAATTGTTTGATAGTATGAGCACGATCAGGTGATTAAGTATCATACACTAATTACCTGTCACCCTACATATATAAATACTTGCTGTCCCCCGCGATTTCTACCGCGTTATATCAGATTTTTGGTTACTAAATAAAGAAGATAAAAAGTATTCTATGTCCGCCCCCTGGTCCTAAGCTACCTCCTCACCAATTTTCAGCCAAATCGGTTCCGCCGTTCTTGAGTTATATAATGTGTAACTAACACGACTTTCTTTTATATATATAGATATAGATTTCACGATCTCTCAAGATCTCTTCTCTCTCGATTTCTTCTGACGCTCGCAAGTTGTCTATTCCAGTATGACCTTAAAAGGACCTAAAAAGTCGATCAAAAATCAAGTCCTCAGGGAGGTTTTATGGCCAAATTGCCAATAAATGCAGTACCATTTGATTTACTGTTGCACTTATTTCACCGGGGCCATTTAAAAAACTTTTAATGTCAGTTCGCTATCAGGCCCATTTTTTATTTCCACTTTTTTCATTCTCTTTTTCGCGTTGGTGTTGAATAATTTGGTTAGATTTTTTGCCTTCATAGGCTTGTGAGAGAAAGAGGTTATGCTCCCCAAAAGTAAGCCTTTTATAATGATGTATTTGATTGGGAGAGATTTGAAGGTTTTGGGATTTGATGTGAGCATCTGTGAGAAATAAGGAGTGTAAATTAAAGGCAAGACAAAACCGTTAACTCCGATTACTGCTTTTGGATGTGTTAAGCTTTAACAGTAGTTCTATAAAAGTTTTGATCCACACGCTCTAAAGTTTTATAGAACAAATGAGATTAAAGTTCCAATGCTGACTTTTCGAATATTATGAAACTTCCATACTTATGATACTTCATATTTACTTATGAATTTTAATATCTCTATTAAACCTTCGAACACACGTGATTCGAGACACAAGAGAAAGACAATAGTAGCGCGACAGCCGGCTGTCGGTTGGACGACGAAAGGTTAAAGCATATTTTTAGATTAAGTCAGCATTCTCTGGTAGTGATAAAATCATATTTAGTTTTATTTTCAAAGGATCAGATTGCATCAAAATCCAAACCTAACGATGCAATCTTTGACAGCCTGACAGCTACCAGTTTACTATCACGGAATTAACATTTAAAATACGTCCGAGTAATGCTATCGCAACACAAACCATGCATATATAAATGTGAATTATGTCGCCGTAGTGAATAATTTCCACGAAGCGTCCGAGCCTGACGGCTACGCGGTTTCAAAGAGAATAACGAATGTATTTTGAATTTAGTTTTATATAATATTTAATTTAAGTAGGGAAATTATGACTCGGGATTGAATTCTTCCTTGTAATGAAACTAGACAGTCTCTTATTCATTGTCATTGTCATGAATAATAACGTCTTTTAAAGTTAGTTTCGTAATATCTTTCTAGCAGCGAGATTGGTTTTATGAGTACAATAAAATATTTTTTGTGTATGTTGCACTGTGTCATACCGTAATGTTTTTCTAACAACATTTGTAGCAATTATGCCAGATGCAAGAATGAAATAAAAGTTTACAACCTTCGTAATTTCGCGCATCGACTTAGGTTATTATGGGTCATCATCAAGATGTGTTACCCTGTAACGGAGTTGTAGAGGTTCGATAGAAGTTACTCAATGTAAGGCACTATTATTTAGCTGCAAATGTTTAGACTCCAGTCTAACCATTCGGTACGAGTATAACGTAGTAAGGTTATCCACATAGTAATCTGTATGCGACTTTCTACGAGAAATATCAAAGCCAAAAGCCCAAGATATATAATATACTTTATTGCACATAACTGTTTAACAGAGAACTTAACTGTAATTTGTTTACAAAGGTGGACTTATCTCTAGAAGAGATCTCTTCCAGTCAACCTAGGGCATTGCGATAGACTGTACTTGAAACGGGCCAACATAGTGCAAGAGAGTGTTTAAATAATAACAACGACTAAAAATATATATTTATGAATGCAAATACATAAATTTATAAATACTGAAAACATTAACTAATAAACTAAAATATAAAATAAATACATAAATATAATATATACCTAACCTTATAGTGATGTAGTGAATCTATGATGATGATGCGTCAGATACTTGGGATAGTAGATAACTTCTCAATCTGTTTTTAAAAGAGTTAATCGATGGGCTTTCTTGAATTGCTTTCGGGAGCCGATTCCATAATTGAGAGGCACGCACGGTAAAGGAGTGGAAATAGAAATTTGTTTTGCTACTAGGCACCTCCAGCATCGTTGTGATACAGGGGCGCCTAGAGCGAGTAGGAGGTGGGAGCAGTTGGAACCTGGATCGTAAGTAAGGAGGGGAATTGGGATCATGTAGGATGTTGTAGAGGAAGGTGAGGATATGCATATCACGGCGAAAACGGATAGGGAGCCATTTAAGTTGAGCACGATATTCAGAAACGCGATCGTATTTACGCAAACTGAAAATGAATCGGATAGCAAGATTTTGAAGGCGCTCTAACTTATTAAGTAGCTCCTCTGTCACATTCAAAAAACAGACATCGGCGTAGTCGAGAATAGGGAGTAGAAGAGATTGCGCTAGCATAATTTTGGTGTTGAAAGGAAGAAAAAATTGGAGACGCTTTAGAGAATGATAAGTGTAAAACATACGTCTGCTGATATTATTGATATGAGGTGCCCAGGACATATTGCAATCCATAATTATGCCCAAATTTTTGACTTTGTCACAATACGGGATAGTGACGCCGTCATAAGAGAGTGTAGGTACTGATCCCCAATCTATCTTAGATCTGAGCCTGCTACTGCCTACAATGATGGTTTGTGATTTGGTGGGATTGACAAGAAGTCCAAAGCGTTTAGCCCATAGTTGAACAGCAGCAAGGTCTTTATTTAAAATCTCAACAGCCCTGGGCAACTCCGTTAACTCAAAATGTTGGTATATCTGTAAGTCATCTGCATACAGATGGAAGGGAGAAGAGATAACCTGGGATATGTTGTTAATAAATACAGAGAAAAGTAATGGGGAGAGTACGCCGCCTTGGGGAACACCAGCAGTGAGATCCAACCAGTCCGAATTAGCATCGGCTGTTTTCACAAACTGCAGGCGACCGAAGAGGTAAGACTGAAACCAGTCAAGAACCGAAGAGGACATGTTCACTGCACGAAGAGCACCAAGAAGTATGTCATGATCAACAGAATTGAATGCGCTGCTGAAATCCAACAGCACCATTGCTGTGAGCTTGGTGTTATCCATAGCACACCTAATGTCTTCCGTTATATTCAGCAGCGCACCAACTGTGCTGTGGGACGGTCGGAAGCCGGATTGGAAAGGACATAGGAGGTTGTTGGAGGTAAGAAAGGAGTAAAGTTGTTTGTGTACAACAGATTCAAGGACCTTGGAGAGGATGGGTAGGATAGATATGGGTCGGTATTGAGAGTAAGATGTCGGGTTTGAGGTTTTCGGCAACGGTATGACAAAAGCCTTCTTCCACTGTGACGGGAAGACACTGCTACCAAGAGAGAAGTTAATAATGTGAGAGATCACAGGTGCAATGTCTTCCAGCACAGGAAGAATCATGTCGAGGCTAAGACTGTCACAACCAATTGCTTTAGTGGATATGGAGCGGACACACTTCATGACAGCATCTTCTGAGACAGGATTGAAAGTGAAATAGGGGCAGTCCGGGTGGGCCATATTAGAAATCTGATAAAGTGTGGAAGTTTTAGTAAAGGAATCTAAAATGATTGGTGGAGTAGAGAAGTGACTATTTAAAGCATTGAGGTCTACAGTGCTTTCACAAGCATCCGTGGACTTGCCCACACCCAAAGACCTCAAGAATCTCCAAACTTGCGTTTGGCAAAGATTCTGAATTGTAGAGTGAATATAGCGACGTTTTGCATCCCGACACATTCTGTTGCAGATATTACGAAGTTTTTTATACGCCTGTAAGTTTTCCTGTGAGGGATCTTTTTTGTGTCGAGCCTTAGCTCTATCCCGCTTTCCCATGGTCCTCCTGATAACAGGGGTAAGCCAGGGAGCCGGGGCATGCTTTACACGAACAGGGCGTACAGGAGCATGGACATTATATAGTTTAATAAGTTCAGAAGTAAGAGCTTCTACCATTTCATCAACATTGTCAGATGACAACACTGACGACCAGTCAATGTTTCTCACATCATCTCTCAAACGTTCCAGGTTCATATGCTTAAAGTTGCGCTGAAGTAGCACTCTGCCTCTAACCTTGGGAGGGCGTACTTTATAAGATAAGAAGATTAAGTCATGGTGGGAGAAGGGTGCAGTCATTTGACCGTGAGAGATAACAAAATTTGGGTTAGAGACAGAGATGACATCAATGAGAGAAGGCCTACAGTTAGGAAAGTAATGAGTTGGGGAAGACATGGGAAGAATCTGGAGGTTGAGCGAAGACATGAGCTCTGTTAGCTTCTTTGACCTAGTGTCACCCTTTAAAAGACATGTGTTTAAATCACCCATGAGGATCACGTGATCGTAACTTGCTAAAAGGCTTTCTAGAACTTCCTCCAGTTTATTAAAATAGTCTACTTTGTCATTTGGACTGTAAAGAACTCCAAGAAGAACATTTTTATGACGGATGACGATGTTTATGAAGAGAAATTCGAGAGACCCATTGAAACCAGGAGGGGTCGTGGACTGAGATACGACACTCGCAGGAATGTCGCTGCGAAGATAAATACCTACGCCACCGCCACCCCTGCCAGTACGATCGTTGCGAAACAATTTGTACCCAGGTAGTGAGCAGCTGGTGGAAGGAAGTGAAGGTTTCAGCCATGTTTCTGAAACAAGGATACAATCAACCACGCCAGCCTGAAAAGAAGTGAGAAGTTTAGAATGATGAGCTGCGATACTCTGCGCGTTAATATGCACCAATGATAATAAATTACCATGATTAAGTGAGAAAACCCGCGACAACTTGTCCTCGAGCAAGTCAGAATCAGAGAGAGAAGTGTTGTTACTACTATTGACGCTAGCAAATTCATCATCAGATGAGCAAGAAAAATAAACATCATCTTCATGCGAAATCATATAGAATAGTTAAATAAAATATACGTAAGTATAAAATAAATAAAAAAAAAAGATATAAAAAAAAGATATAAAATAAAAAATAATAATAAAATAATTAAACAAACGCTACTCATATGCCTGGTTGACCTTAACATAAACACACTTTGTAAACGCACCAGTTTGTCTATCTATGAATAATTCAAGGAGTAATTAAACGCTATGACAAAAGTTGAAATTGACATTGAAATGACACTGACGTACAACGATTAACAAAATAAGTCATCATGAATGTCATGATTCTAACAGCAAAAAGAGAGGAAATATGTTTTAAACTATTAATATTGTGTTTACCCTACATTAACAAATGAGAACAAAAAGTAATCAGTATAAAGCAACTAAATTAAAAAGCGACAAACTGCTAAAGGTGTGGTTTACAAAGTTGACAAACATTAAACTATTTTCTACCGTCAGATTCAGGCTTGGGATGATTGACTGTGAGCTTTTTCAGTTCATGCATCGAAGTTATCTTCACCCTTGTCTTGTCAGGAAGAAGAATGACAATAACACCGTCTGAAGACCAGCAATTCCGCATACTGAAGTGTTTGCGGGCTGCCACAAACACGTCTTGTCTCGGCTTAGTTAAAAACTCGGATGTGGTTATATTCGAGCCCTTTAAGAGTTTTTTGGCCTGCCACACCTCAGAGCGAAGCTTCAATGAAGAAAACCTTACAAGGACTGGCCGAGGCGTATCCTTCTTTGCACCTAACCTGTGGCAAGACTCCAGTACATCTCCAGTTACACCGGACACCTTCATTTGGCTGGATAACACGGTCAAAGTCTTCTTCACAACATCTTCATGGCTATCTTCCTTGATCCCATGGAAGAGCAAAACTTTTCTGCGGGACTGAGTCTCCATGCGGTCCAGACCTGTGATGAGGAGCTCCACCTGTGACTTCAGCATGCCGAGGGTCTTCCATATGAAGGACTTGAAGGAGCCGTATTCCGCTGCTAAGGCCTTCACTGTCGTATTGGGTGCATTGGCACCGGGCTGCTGCAGGCTCTGCTCGAACTCATCCATCCTGTTCGTGAATAAGGACGATAACTCCTCCATGCCCTTCAGTAGTTGCTCTGCTGTGTTATCCATGGTTTACAAGTGTTGATAGTGAGTGAGTTAGTGTAGAAATGGTCAACCAATGCACAGGTAGAAATACTTTTAATACATTAAATGACTTACTATTTTTAATATTTAATTTAACTGAGCTGATATTATTTGGTGTTTACACTTTCGCGTCTACCCGCCAAAAAAAAAAAAAAAAAAAAAGATATTCCTTCTATTCAGCCCAATTTCAGCATATCGATTCTAACAGAAGCGATAGAGTGACAAAGAGCCCATATTTCTCGCCACGAAAGCCTATCCCAAAGTTCCGTGGGGGATAAAAAGTCCCCAATTTATTCCCCGTCGTCACTCCACTCCCGAAGTGCACGTTTTTCATTTTTACACCGATTCTTACTTTCAGTCGGAAGGCCTATAGGTGTAGCCATAACTTAGTAGGACACTTTGTAAAGGCGTTTTTTCCAGCTTAAAATGCAAATTAGTTGAATAATTTAGAATGTAGGTTTAAATGTTTGTTGTTTTGGTTCCTTTGGACTTTTGAGTAGGGTTCCTGTCATAGATTTTCTTTTTAGACGGTAGAGTCATTGCATTACTTACATAGACATACCTAGACAATTAATCTAAAACTATTTTTATACAATTAGTGTGTCGAATATAGACAACCTACTTATTCTTGTTAAAGACGATGTACCGGACATAAAAAAAATCTTTAATATTACATTTCTTATACATTTTCATTAATTATTGTACTTATCACTCTTTAAAAATTATAAAAATTGTAATTCATTTACACTTTTATTTAAAATCAAAATCAAAATGTTTGTGTAAATCAGGCTTGTGCGGTACGTGTCCAGTGACAAGTCCGCTTCATATTTGTCACAGCCTACAATAATAGGTCATGTGGGGTTTTCCGTTTTAGCCTTCTTCGCATGATTTGGTCGCTCATTAGCTGTTTTGCAAGCACATTGGGATGGTGTGTGATCCTTGATGTATAATTTTCCATTCTGGTTTTTATTTCTTGTTTAACTGTTTTTATATTAAGGTCGTGGTGTAATCTTTCATTGGTTATATACCAAGGTGCATTTGCAATCATCCGTAGCATTTTCGATTGAAATCGTTGTAGAATCTCAATGTTAGAGTTTGCTGATGTACCCCATAACTGCAATCCATAACACCATATGGGTTTCAGTATGGCTTTATAGAGCAGCAGTTTGTTTGTCAGTGATAGCTGTGACTTTCTGTTCAGCATCCAATACATTTTTCGGACCTGTTGACCCATTGCCAGGCGTTTGGTAAAGATATGTTTCCTCCATGTAAGTTTCTTGTCCAGGTACATACCTAAGTATTTTGCCTCATCAGCTTGTGGGACCTGGACTCCATTTATTTTGACTGGGGGGCAAGTTTGGCGTCGAAGCGTGTAGGTTACCTGTACAGACTTCGATTCATTAGCTTTAATACGCCAATCTCTTAGCCATCTTGCGATGTCATTAAGACTGTTTTGGAGCTTCTGAGTGGCAAAACCTACACGCATCCACCGATTTAGCTGAACTCAGACAAGCTCTATCAGATTTAGGTCACGAATGTGTTAATATTTGGAATATCAAACAAAGGAAAACAAAAAAACCGTTACCAATGTTTATTGTAGAACTAAAACCTAATGATAACAACAAAAGCATATATCAGGTCAAAAGCCTCTTAAATTGCAGAATAATATTTGAACCTCCACGACCTAAGCGTGAGATACCACAATGCGCTAAATGCCAACAATACGGACACACAAAGGCTTATTGTCGTCGGAACCCCAAATGCATTAAATGCGCGGGAGATCACCTGTCATCAGACTGCCCTCGAAAGACTAGATCTGATGAAGTTAAATGCATATTATGTAATGGAAATCACCCAGCTAACTACAAGGGCTGCCATGTATACAGAGAGTTACAAAAAATTAAGTTACCTGGTAAACCCGAAAGAGCAAAACCACGCAATGCAACAAGACTTGAACCATTACAACAAACAGAACAAACAACAGGCCACAAGAAAAACCAATACCAAAACACATACAGAGACGTTCTAATGAATAGACCAAAAATAACTGACAAACAAGATAATATAATCCCTGAAGCAGACTTGAGTAAAAATGACACTCGAGACTTAATAATAATGATGAAGCAAATGATGCAACAACTAACCACAGTAACCAACTTACTTTTAACACTCACGACAAGACTGACAAATTCAATGCCCTAAAGATTGTCATCTGGAATGCCAATGGGCTGTCCCAACACACCCTAGAGGTGAAAGCATTTTTAGAGTTACACCAAGTGGACATACTCTTAGTAACTGAGACCCACTTCACCAAAAAAAGCCATTTTAATATGAATTCTTATAAAATATATCATACGATGCACCCTGATGGCACTGCACACGGTGGAAGTGCTATACTCATAAGAAACAATATTAGACACCATGAGATCGCAAACTACTGCACACCTGAGATTCAAGCTACAAATATAGTAGTTGAGGACTGGTCTGGATCACTTACAGTTTCATCAGTGTACAGCCCACCAAAACATAATATAAAACAGGACATGTATGAAACATTTTTCTCTACTTTGGGTCAACGGTTTGTGGCTGGCGGTGATTACAACGCCAAACACACGTATTGGGGCTCAAGAACAGTGACACCGAAAGGCCGGCAATTGCTAAAGGCTGTTGAAAACTTAAATCTTAGCTGTATTTCGTCTGGGGAGCCAACCTATTGGCCCACCGATGTCAGAAAATTACCCGACTTGCTAGACTTCTTAATAGTTAAAGGTATAGCTAAAACATATTTCACGTGCAAGGCTAATAATTATGAACTATCATCGGATCACTCCCCTGTGGAAATCCTACTCAATAGGAAAATTACACAAATTACAAAACCATGTAGATTACATAACAGAAAAACAGACTGGAGTTGCTTTCGAGAGTCGGTCTCAAAATGTCTTAATATGAAATTACCACTTAAAACCGATCAAGACATAGAAGAAGCTGTCGAGCACTTTAACCATTGCATCCAGAATTCTACATGGATTGCTACTCCAGAAAATTCAAACATTGTTCCTAGTACAAAACCATATCCAGTCGACATCAGAGAAATGATAGCCCAGAAACGCAAGGCTCGGAAATTATGGCAATGCACTCGATATCCTGCACATAAAACTGAACTAAATTTCCTTACATCTCAACTGAAACAATTAATAACAGAATATCATAATCAGAATGTACAGGCATATCTCACGGATTTGAGTCCCAGTGCTGCAACTGATTATTCGCTCTGGAAGGCGACAAAAAACCTCAAGTGTCTAATAGTAACAAGCCCTCCTATACGCAAAACTGATAACAGCTGGGCATCAAAAGACTCTGAAAAAGCACAAACGTTTGCTGATCATTTAAAGCAGGTTTTCCAGCCAAACCCTGATCAGGGATCTGAACAGATTGACTCAGTGGCTGAGCTGCTAAATGAAACTCATCAATTAGATCTCCCACTAAGTAGCTTTTCAAAGCAAGAAGTTAAACGGGCAATTAGGAAACTGGATCAAAAAAAAGCTCCAGGTTACGACTTGATAACCGCGAAAATACTGCTGGAACTGCCAAAAGAAGGTGTGCTGTTTTTAACATATATTTATAATTCTATCTTGAAAAGATCGTCGGTGCCGCGCCAATGGAAAGTAGCGCAGATCATAATGGTTCCAAAACCGGGTAAAAGCCCAGACGATGTTAAGTCCTACAGACCTATCAGTTTACTTCCAATCACATCAAAAGTAATGGAGATTCTATTTCTAAATAGATTAATGCCAATTATTAAGGAAAGAAATTTAATCCCGGATCATCAGTTTGGCTTCAGGCAAAAACATAGTACAATCGAACAAGTACATAGACTCGTTAACGCTATACAAACCGCCTTTGAACGTAAGCAATACTGTACAGCAGCATTCTTGGACATATCCCAAGCCTTTGACCGCGTGTGGCACGATGGGCTTCTGTACAAAATTAAAAAAAATCTTCCAATACAATTTTACCAGTTTATAAGATCATATTTGGAAAACAGACACTTTTTTGTAAAGCAAGGCGAAGAAGCAACGATGTTACACGAAATTCACGCAGGTGTACCTCAGGGTAGTGTTATGGGTCCCATTTTGTACCTCCTTTACACTGCAGATCTACCTACTTCAAGTGTAAACATAACTGGCACATTTGCCGACGATACAGCAGTACTATCTTCAGACGATCTCCCTGAAAATGCCACTCAGAAGCTCCAAACTAATGAATTAAAAAAAAACCAATGCTGACTTTTTGAATATGGTACTGGTGGTACTTCCATACTTATGACTGTTCTTATGATACTACATATTTACCCGACTGCTGAAAGGAGGACTATGTTTCTCGAGCGTATGTATGTATATCTCATTCGATCTCATTCTATGGCACTCTACAGCCATAGAATGAGATCAAATACATCTCTTTAATGGATTTTGACGTATGAGATGCCATAGCCATAGGCTATAATATTAATTTGAAAGAAAAAAAATAAATAAAAAGAAATATATAATTAAATAATCAAAAACCCAACTACAATTTCGGAAGTTGGTGGCAATTATAATGAAACAGAAACGAAGCCATCGACTTCCAAAATTGCATTTGGGGCTTTTGATTATTTAATAATATTTTTTTTTATTACTTATGAATTTTAAGATCTCATATTTCAACTTGATTTGATTTAACTATATTTTAGATAGAGTCAGCATTTTCTGGTAGTGATAAAATCATATTTAGTTTAATTTTCAAAGGGTCAGATTGGCTCCACTTGCATCATAATCCAAACCTAACGATGCAATCTTTGACAGCCTGACAGCTACCAGTTTACTATCACGGAATTAACATTTAAAATACGTCCGAGTAATGCTATCGCAACACAAACCATGCATATATAAATGTGAATTATGTCGCCGTAGTGAATAATTTCCACGAAGCGTCCGAGCCTGACGGCTACGCGGTTTCAAAGAGAATAACGAATGTATTTCGAATTTAGTTTTATATAATATTTAATTTAAGTGGGGAAATTATAACTCGGGATTGAATTCTTCCTTGTAATGAAACTAGACAGTCTTTTAATCATTGTCATTGTCATGAATAATAACGTCTTTTAAAGTTAGTTTCGTAATATTTTTCTAGCAGCGAGATTGGTTTTATGAGTACAATAAAATATATTTTGTGTAACTATGTTGCACTGTGTCATACCGTAATGTTTTTCTAATAACATTTGTAGCATTTATGCCAGATGCTAGAATAATATAAAAGTTTACAACCTTCGTAATTTCGCGCATCGACTTAGGTTATTATGGGTCATCATCAAGATGTGTTACCCTGTAACGGAGTTGTGGAGGTTCGATAGGAGTTGCTCAATATAAGGCACTGGTATTTAGCTGCAAATGTTTAGACTCCAATCTAAGCATTTGGTACGAGTATAAGGTAGTAAAGTTTACCACATAGTAATCTGTATGCGACTTTCTACGAGAAATATCAAAGCCAAAAGCCCAGATATTCCTCTTATTTAGCCCAATTTCAGCATATCGATTCTAACAGAAGCGATAGAGTGACAAAGAGCCCATATTTCTCGCCACGAAAGCCTATCCCAAAGTTCCGTGGGGGATAAAAAGTCCCCAATTTATTGGATTATTCCGATCTGTCACCCCGTTTTGTCCCCACCGGTGAAAGATAGGAAAAAAAAGTTTGATTTGTGCCCCAGTTAGCAATGTGTGGAACACATTTTCTATTAACCTCTTCACGCTACTGCACGCCTAGTACTTTTGATTGATTTAAATACTAAATATCTCAGTATTTTCAGTATTTTACCAACCCATGGGGACAAAACGGGGTGACAGATCGGAATAAACCAATTTATTCCCCGTCGTCACACCACTCCCGAAGTGCACGTTTTTCATTTTTACACCGATTCTTACTTTCAGTCGGAAGGCCTATAGGTGTAGTCATAACTTAGTAGGACACTTTGTGAAGGTGTTTTTCCAGCTTAAAATGCAAATTAGTTGAATAATTTAGAATGGAGGTTTAAATGTTTGTTGTTTTGGTTCCTGTGGACTTTTGAGTAGGGTTTTTGCCATAGATTTTCTTTTTAGACGGTAGAGTCACATGCAATTATTACATAGACATACCTAGACAATTAATCTAAAACTATTTTTATACCATTAGTGTTCGAATATAGACAACTTACTTATTCTTGGTAAAGACGATGTACCGGATATAAAAAAAAATCTTTAATATTACATTTTATTATTAATTTTCATTAATTAATGTACTTATCACTCTTTAAAAATTATAAAAATTGTAATTCATTTACACTTTTATTTAAAATCAAAATCAAATAAAAAAAAATGATCAAGAAAAATGGGACCTTTTACTTTTTTTTGTTTTTCTTTTGGGGAGTGGGAAATCATCAAATGACTGCTTCCGTCCTGGATGCGGCGGGAGGGCGTGTCAGACTTTTACTGACTAAAACCCACTCATGTTTCTTCGGTTGCCCTTTATGTTCCGGGGTCACGGTAACTATTATAAACATTCCGCAACTTACTTCATATGTGCATTCTTGAAAGTGCTATAAATGTCCTTATTCAAACAAAAAACGAAAGAAAAATGGACTTTAATATCAGCTCCCTAACGCTCTGTCCGCTGTCACAATGACTGAGTCAGTAAGCAGTCTTAGATGAAGGTTTCATCTAAGACTGCATTCTATGAAGTCCGTCTGTGACACAAAATAAGCTTTGAAGAAAATTCAATCGACTGCTAATAATCCTTGAAGAGGCGTCTTTATTGAAAGGCGACTCGAGTCGGCCGCTAAGCCGATTAGTTACCACACAACGACGTAAGCTAACCTTATAAGATACGTGAAAGACGACATCTTTAATGGGTTTTTAGAAGTAGGGTTTAAATAAAATTTATATTGAATGCGCATTTTTTAGCTACCTATCTCTACTAATATTATAAATGCGAAAGTAACTCTGTCTGTCTGTCTGTTACGCTTTCACGACTAAACCACTGAATTGATTTTAATAAAATTTGGTACAGAGATAGAGTTGACCTTGAGAAAGAACATAGGATAGTTTTTATCCCGAACTTTTGAAGAGTTCTCTTGAAAACGCGATATAACCGACATCTACGCGGGCGAAGCCGCGGGCAAAAGCTAGTTTCTTCATAAAGATAAGAAAAATATTGAATGAGTAACTTTCGCAGGTCGGTCTTGTTGATGGCCAAACAAGTTATAGCAATTTAGATATGTTAGTAATTTTAAGTATATTTCACTTCATTATCGGGCTTTCTTTCAATACTTTTTTAAAGCCAATCTTACTTGTATATTGTGTCGTGATGACCTAGCAGTTATGGCACCTGCCTCTTATGTATAATTTTGTTGGTTTTCAATCGAGTATGGGCTAGCATTAACAAGGTCGTTTTTGTGGGGCTGCAACAGTTGGGGCTTACCGTAGAGACCGTTTAAACTCTTTGTTTCCCGGGTTGGCGGCTATGGGACGTGGGTTGCAGACCCACAATCTTGGATTTGGCTGTGGCCTCCTTGATATCAAGGAAGGGAGAATGCGTCATCTGATAAAGCACGCTCAAATAAATGTTACATTTCCATTTTTAGGGTTCCGTACCTCAAAAGGTAAAAACGGAACCCTTATAGGATCACTCTGTTGTCCGTCTGTCCGTCCGTCCGTCCGTCTGTCAAGACCCTTTTTCTCAGAAACGCATCGAGATATCAAGCTGAAATTAATATCACATACTCAGGTCTGCTATCTCTCAAAGCAGTGAAAATATCAAGTTTCTAAATCAACGCAATAAAAAGATACGGCGGTTTACATTGCATATTTAGACATTTGCAAGGGAATCAAAACCTATAGGGTATTTCCAATTGACCAAGAATCATGAAATTTGGCAAGAAGCAAGGTCATGTAGCACAAGGGAAAACTCCGAAAACCGTAAATTTGTAGTTAGTTCACATCAGGCGTCTGTCTGTCCGTCTGTCTGTCAAGAACCTTTTTCTCAGGAACGCGTCGAGATGCTGAAACTAATATCACATACTCAAGTCTGCTATGTCCCAAAGCAGTGAAAAAAACAAGTTTCTAAATCAACACAATAAAAAGATACGGCGGTTTATATTGCATATTTAGACATTTTCAAGGGAATCAAAACTCAAAACCTATAGTGGTTTAATTCTCTTTGCCTATAAAATCCCATTGACCTAGAATCGTGAAATTTGGCAAGAAGCAAGGTCATGTAGCACAATTAAAGGGAAAACTCCGAAAACCGTAAATTTGTAGTTATTTCACTAAAAAACAAATTAACGGAACCCTCGTTGCGCGAGTCCAACTCGCACTTGACCGGTTTTTTCTATTTCGATCAGCAATGTTTAATATAATATCTCAATCCGTACTAATATTATAAATGCGAAAGTAAGTCTGTCTGTCTGTCTCTTCTTCACGCCTAAACCATTGAACCGATTTGAATGAAATTTGGTACAGGAATAGTCTGGGACCCGAGAAAGGACATAGGATAGTTTCCATCCCGAAAATCCCCCGAGAACGGAAACTATTTTTCCACGCGGTCAAAGTCGCGGGCAAAAGCTAGTATTCCATATACTAAAAAAATAATCACGACATGTCTGTATCTTTTAAAAATATCTTATTCAATACTAGGACTTTACTGACACTGGTAAAAGAACTTAGTTTTTAGGGTTCCGTGCCTCAAAAGGTAAAAACGGAATCCTTATAGGAGCACTTTGTTGTCCGTCTGTCCGTCCGTCCGTCTGTCAAGACCCTTTTTCTCAGAAACGCGTTGAGATATCAAGCTGAAATTTATATCACATACTCAAGTCTGCTATCTCTCAAATCATTGAGAAAATCAAGTTTCCAAATCAACGCAATAAAAAGATACGGCTGTTTGTATTGCATATTTAGACATTTGCAAGGAAATCAAAACCTACAGGGTACTTCCCATTGACCAAGAATCATGAAATTTGGCAAGAAGCAAGGTCATGTAGCACAAGTAAAGGAAAAACTTCGAAAAGCGTAAATTTGTAGTTAGTTCACATCCGTCCGTCCGTCCGTTCGTCTGTCTGTCAAGACCCTTTTTCTCAAAAATGCGTCGAGATATCAAGCTGAAATTAATATCACACACTCAGGTCTGCTATTTCTCAAAGCAGTGAAAAAATCTAGTTTCTAAATCAACGCAATAAAAAGATACGGCGGGTTATATTGCATATTTAGACATTTGCAAGGGAATCAAAACTCAAAACCTATAGGGTACTTCCCATTGACCGAGAATCATGAAATTTGGCAAAAAGCAAGATCATGTAGCACAAGTAATAGAAAAACTCCGAAAACCGTAAATTTGATGTTACTTCACATCCGTCCGTCCGTTTGTTCGTCCGTCTGTCAAGACCCTTTTCCTCAGAAACGCGTCGAGATATAAAGCTGAAATTAACATCACACACTCAGGTTTGCTATCTCTCAAAGCAGTGAAAAAATCAAGTTTCTAAATCAACGCGATAAAAAGATACGGCGGTTTATATTGCATATTTAGACATTTGCAAGGGAATCAAAACTCAAAACCTAAAGGGTACTTCCTATTGACCGAGAATCATGTCACCACATCACATCCCCATCGCTCGATTAAAATAAGAAAAAAAAAGACGTGTAAAAGTGTAATTTATTATTATTACCTATTTACAGAAATAAAATCATTTTAATCTTTTTTTTTAATCATGAAATTTGGCAAGAAGCAAGATCATGTAGCACAAGTTTTGGAAAAACTCCGAAAACCGTAAATTTGTAGTTAGTTCACAACCGTCCGTCCGTCTGTTCGTCCGTCTGTCAAGACCCTTATTCCCAGAAATGCGTCGAGATATTAAGCTGCAAGTCTGCTATCTCTCAAAGCAGTGAAAAAATCAAGTTTCTAAATCAATGCAATAAAAAGATACGGCGGTTTACATTGCATATTTAGACATTTGCAAGGAAATTAAAACCTAACACACGGCTACACATCAAGCTATACAAAACCAGTTTTAGCTGACGTCGCATTGTGTATGTTTTTCGTGCAATTTGAAGTCAGCTTATACTGGTTATGTATAGCTTGATGTGTAGCTCACCGTACTTCCCATTGACCAATAATCATGAAATATATCAAGATGCAATGTCATGTAGCACAGATAAAGAAAAAACTGCGAAAACTGTAATACTGTAGTTATTTCGCTAAAAAAAAAACAAATTAACGGAACCCTCGTTGCGCGAGTCCAACTCGCACTTGACCGGTTTTTTTTTAAATTCTAGATTTCATATTTAGATTGTGTCTTTCTCCACGAAGAACTAAAGTCAGCACATATTATACAAGCATCTAACCATATTCCGCTGGAAGTCTGTTCCCACATCTGTATGGAAGTCGTTTAAAAGCCGGCGACTTTCGCACGTAATGCATCACTTCGTGCGCTGCCATTAGCTGGTAATGCGTCGCGTTCTTTTTAGCAGACGTTGTGCATTTTGCTGTTTCAAATTGTTGTTGATGTCTGTGTGTTGTGGGTTTTGGATTTAATATTAGGTATAATGTTCTGGATACAACAATAATAATATAAACAAAAAATATGTAAATGTTACATTCTGTAAATATTATTAAAAATTATATAACGTAAGATATACACGAATCACGAATCTTTATATTCGAATTATTTTAGTGTATATCTTCACTAAAATAATTGTAATATAAAGATTCGTATTATTTTAGTGTATATCTTACGTCATGAGTCCACGTAAAACAGTGGTTTTCAAACCAAAAACAAAATTCGTTTCCCACCAGCCCCCCCTAGACAAGTGGCATTGTTGAATAGATAGGGAAACGAAAACGATTGTCAAATGTATGGAAGTGTCAAATTTTTTAGATTTTTTTCTTTTTTTTAACCGACTTCAAAAAAAAACTAGGTTCTCTGTTCGACCTGTATGTATGTATGTTTGTCCGCGATTATCTCGCGTTTGGCTGAACCGATTTTGATGCGGTTTTCAGCAAAGTGTTTGTTACATTCTGGGGAAGGTTTTAGTATACAACACTAATAGATATCCCGTGACGTTGCCCGCATAGATCGCGTTTTGCTTTCTTGGATTGTAGATTTTTATAAGATTATAAGTTTATTTTGAGAGCTACACTAAAACGTAGTCAGACACTGAGACTCTAACTAAAAAGTAAAAAATAAAAAATAAAAAGCTTTTTTAAAAAAAAGATAACCGACTTCAAAAACTAAAAGCTCAAAAATAACTATTTCGGAAGTCGGTGGCTTCTCTTCTGCCGGTCGATTTGTGTTGCCACCGACTTCCGAAATAGTTTTTTTTGAGCTTTTAGTTTTTGAAGTCGGTTATCTTTTTTTTAAAAAAGCTTTTTATTTTTTATTTACACAGCAATCTATTCGTTTTCGTTTTCTATTCTACAATGTCACTTGGCTAGGCCCTCTGTAATTTGAAATGGTATTTACCTTTGACGGGCAGCATGAGTATGTGTGTAGCAGCTTTAAAATTAAATCCAAGTCCGTGGGGTTGTAACTCTTGTCACACGGCCGCTATCTTGAAAAAAAGATTGAAATAGTTTTATGGTTTCTGCGAAAGGTCTTAGAGGATTTTTTTCTCTCTTGGCAGTTGCGTTGGAAGAACATTTTTCTTTATACGAAACTACTTATCATACGATAAATTTTTCAATATAGTCTAAAGGGTGTGAAGACTTGATAGGCACTCGATCCACGTAAAGCACTGGCACTCACTTGAATCCGGTTAGACTGGAAGTCGACGTCAACACAGTTGGGAAAAAACACACGTATGTAAACAATTGCATTATTTACGCGGCTGCAGAATTGGACATGGCTACATAAAACATTGTTATCTGTCGGCATTTTCCCCGCCATTGCACATATTCTATTTTCTGTATTGTTTGGCAGTGGGCCGTATCTCGTCCGTTTTCAATCGTGCGCTTTGAAGGCCTATTGGTGCATACGGCCCATTTTGAGAGCGAATAGGGCTGTCCCTTGTGAGGTTATAGTTATTCAGCTTGCAATAGTTGAACAGAACGGCCGCGTTTTCATAGAAAACTCGTTGCTTTTTTATGGATTTAATCCATGATGAATAAATGTGCGTACAGTCGAACAGAACGGCCACGTCTTCATAGAAAACCGCTGTTTTCTATGGACATAAACATAATTGTGACCAAAACCGTTCATTAAGGTTTTGTACCATCACTTTGCTGTCCGTCTGTCAAGACCCTTTATCTTAAGATCGCGTAGAGGTTTCGAGTTGAAATTAAAACTACATACTCAGGTCTGTAGTCCCTTGAAGTTGTCAAACTTCTAAGTACACAAAAGAAAAAAACTTTTTTCAAAAAAAAAATAACCGCCTTCAAAAACTAAAAACCCAATAATAACTAAAATTTCGGAAGTCGGTGGCAACACAAATTGAATGGCAGAAGTGAAACCACCGACTTCCGAAATTTTAGTTATTATTGGGTTTTTAGTTTTTGAAGGCGGTTATTTTTTTTTGAAAAAAGTTTTTTATTTATTACTTTTTAGTGTCGACTCCCAATGTTTGACTGTGTATAGTATCTTTCAAAGTAATTTATTTTCAAAATAAAACTACTAACAATGTTATAAAACGAAAATAGAAACTTGAATTCAGACAAAGCACACATCGTCTATGAAAATTTCGTCAATTTTTTTTTGTTCTTGGTGAATTTTTCGAGAAGCACTGAACCGATCGCTACAAAATTTATATGGGACCGCCCCTAAATCATGACTTATCAAACAAAAAAAGAACCATCAAAATCCGTTGACAATTGACGGAGTAATCGATGAACAAACATACAAAAAAAAAAAAAAAACATACAAACAGCCGAACATAGTACCTCCTCCTTTTTGTGAAGTCGGTAAAAACGATAGGCAACCCAACAGACAACCTAACCTCACTCGCTGTGATCCGCTAACATACAAAACTCATCGTCGAATACGTGCGACTTTCTAAGAACATCTCTTTCGCGTCTCCCATTTCATTCCCATTTGAGACGGTGACGCCACGGGTAGCGCCCGTTTCGGGAATATTTCTAATCGTTACCGCGGCCCCGGAATATAAAGGGTACCGAAGAAACATGGGTGGGTTTTAGTCTGTAAAAGTCTGACACTCCCTCCCGCCCTGCTTAGGGATAGGCCTTTTGATAATTTCTCATTCTGAAAAAAAAATATCAATCACTTCTGGCGTAAATTTGCATCTCGGTAAATGTAGCGACACATTTACAACGTGACTCATTTATCACCCCCCGTATATTTGTTTGCGGGCACTTTGGTAAAATAGGAGATGGAAGGTTCGCCTTTCACGCAGCTGAATCCATAAGAGATAGCTAGTAAAATATAAAATCGAATCAACAAAATTAGCAAAGAACGCTACAATAATTTAGTAGAATAACGAAAACTTTTTAGTCTCATAGTACTTTAAGGCATGCTTTTTTTGGGAAGTGGGCAAATCATCAAATTACTGCTCCCGTCCTGGGTGCGGCGGGAGGGCGTTTAAGACTTTTACTGACCAAAACCCACTCATTTTCCTTCGGTTGCCCTTTATGTTCCGGGGTCACGGTAACTATTATAAACATTCCACAACCCCGGCACGGCATGCTTCATACCAGCGTCATACCGTACTTCCAAACTCACAGAATTCATAGTTATAAATTTTATGAATACGAGTACACACCGACCCTTCAAACTTCGATATTCCGAGATACAGCCCTCAATTGTAGCGTTACGAAACGAAGCAGTTACGAAACGGGAGCTATCCGCCGACGAAATTACGCGTATTACGCGAATACGCGGAGTTACGTCTAGTTAGAGGGTTGCAATCGTCGGGCACGTGACCTGGCGTTACCAAATGTTTTCTGATGGAGTAGGTTAATACGCTGTGTTTTTTTTTCGGATTTTCCTCAGTAACTGTTGGGTGAAAGTATTTGTATGTTAGCGTTGTGTGTTTGGCAACTTGATATTGCTTTCACAGATAATACGTGTCACGGGTATAGCTCATGAACAAAAGAATAAAACTAATTTCTAAATAAAATATAATAGAGGGTATATTAGAAAGAAAAATAATAACGGACAAGCTCAGATAAGTTAGGTCCGGCCTAGGTATTCGCACTTGTCTAGCCTCCCACACTTCCCTGGCGATATCCCGCACTCCGGGCAGTCCAGGTTCAGCAGCTCCGCCTCTTCACACCCTGGTGATGTACGGCCTCTTTACACTCTGGTGATGTACTCCGAATTAGTTCGGGAAGCCGTGACGTAATTCCCAAGTTTGGGAATCACAATCACTCAATCAGAAATTCAATAAAACTCGTATACGACAGTCGACGTTTATTTTTATTTGAGATCAAGCGACAGCGTCCGTGCGTCGAGAGCTTTGGCTACGGACTCCCGGCGTTAGGTTCGCACTGAGCGCGCTGCCGGGCGCGGCCAGCGGCAACCGATGAGGAACCGGTCACCTCTATATATATAAAAATATTACGGCTGTCCGCCGGACTATATTGGGTTATTTATTTTTATTGGGTTTTTATTGTTTATATTTTTTTTTTAATTAGGTCGTGTATAGGAACACTATGTTACATTATCTCTCTCCCCAGAAAAAGGATTTTAACTTATTGAAATCCGCTAATGAACCTGTTACAACAGACTAAGGCTACTCCATTCTCTTGAAACTAATTATTACAATGACAATATTTAACTAAATGAATACGAATGTTACGACGGGTATCGCGTATGTTTAAGATCCTTGATATGCCAAGCACCAAGATCGCGACCATTCATGTCTTCTAGTACGTAAACTAGTGGTGAGCGTTTAACCTTTACACGACATTTTAGAAATTTAGGAGCCAGCTTTTTACTAAAATGAGCGTCTTTATCGCTTTGAAAATAGCAACGTTTCCAAACAATATCACCTACACTAAACTCTGCATGTTTGCGTCTTAAGTTATAGTGTTGCGTGTTCTTTACATGAGCTTCCCATAAGGCGACTTGGACTTTATCAAAAATTGGTGATAATTGACTTAAGTTTGCAGCGTAAGCATCGCGCGGTAAAAATATTAATTCGGTTGGGTCAGGATTTTCGAGGTAGTGTGAACCACAGACTACTGACTCTCTTCCGTGTACCAAGAAGGACGGGGTATAACCAGTGCTCTCGTTAACGGAATTATTAATGGCAAATTGGATTTGAGGAAGGTTCGAGTCCCAAGTTCTGTGATCACCGTGTACGAAACTAGATACGGCAGTTATTATGGTTTTATTATACCTCTCAACTGTATTAACTTGTGGAGTGTACTTGGGAGTAAAATGTATGTTAGGGATTTTGTACTTCCTGAAAAGCTTATCCAAGTCACGACTAATAAACTGACTTCCGTTATCTAGAATAATCGTTTGCGGAATTCCGTGAACGAGAAAAACGTCGTCCTCAAGGTGTTTAGCAATTAAATTTGTGGTGGCTCGACGAAGTGGAAAAAGAAGGCAATATATTGTCACGGGTATAGCTCATGAACAAAAGAATAAAACTAATTTCTAAATAAAATATAATAGAGGGTATATTAGAAAGAAAAATAATAACGGACAAGCTCAGATAAGTTAGGTCCGGCCTAGGTATTCGCACTTGTCTAGCCTCCCACACTTCCCTGGCGATATCCCGCACTCCGGGCAGTCCAGGTTCAGCAGCTCCGCCTCTTCACACCCTGGTGATGTACGGCCTCTTTACACTCTGGTGATGTACTCCGAATTAGTTCGGGAAGCCGTGACGTAATTCCCAAGTTTGGGAATCACAATCACTCAATCAGAAATTCAATAAAACTCGTATACGACAGTCGACGTTTATTTTTATTTGAGATCAAGCGACAGCGTCCGTGCGTCGAGAGCTTTGGCTACGGACTCCCGGCGTTAGGTTCGCACTGAGCGCGCTGCCGGGCGCGGCCAGCGGCAACCGATGAGGAACCGGTCACCTCTATATATATAAAAATATTACGGCTGTCCGCCGGACTATATTGGGTTATTTATTTTTATTGGGTTTTTATTGTTTATATTTTTTTTTTAATTAGGTCGTGTATAGGAACACTATGTTACATACGTTGCCGTATGAATGTTGTTAAGTTAGTGTACGTTACTCCAGCAGGAAAGTATCTCCTAGAGTTATATGAGTAGTACTCGCCGTACAGTTGCGTTCAAAAGTTTTGAGGGCTAATTAAAAAATATATTAAATGCACCTTGTGACTTTAATGAAACAGCTTGTTGATGTGGAAATTATTATTTTTCTTCCCTTAATTTTAATTCTTAAAGTAATTATTGCATCAAATCACAGATCCTAATTTCCTACGTATAAATATTAGAAACAATTTTCACGTTGTGTAGTCATAATTATTTAAATCACAGAACAGTTTTTCTTACGTTTTTTGCAATTTGCAGGCCAATGCTAGGATGTATGTGGATTAAAATATTATTCGCGGCTTTAAGACACAAAATCATTAATACAACGCTTGACTTTTTTCTGTTTTTTTTTTTGCCTGTATGAACTTAAAGGGGTTGTATTGGTGATTTTGATGATTATAATACTGTAACTACATACGTCCTACAGCCGCAAATAATATTTTAATTAACTTACAACCAAGCACTCGCCTGCTTATTGCAAAAAAACGCAAGAAACTTTGAATTTCGCGGGCTGGTTGGAGCATTCCCCTTAATGTTGAAAAACTTTCTGATAGTTTATCTAACCTACGGCTTATATATATATAGACAAATACGGGCTTTTTATTTATATACAAAAAAGCTACCTCTTTTTAGTAGTAGGACATCATACATTTCATGAGCTTAAACATCGGGACCAATCTAATTTTGGGTCAAAGACCTGGCAAATGGCAAATATCTGAATGTATTTCTTTCGCTCACACATAAATTGCTGGATGTATTTTAATGAAATTTAGAATGGAGAAGATAGCCATTACCTTGGAATAGCATTTAGGTTACTATTCATAATGTTCTTAGTAATGTGTCAGGTCATAGAAACAGCTAGTAGAACATAATCCAATAACAATTTTATTTTATTATTTATTACTTTTCTACTTCAGTGTACTCAGGCACAACACGTGTGAACCGGTTAGTGAGTAAAGTAAAGAAGGTCATCGATATGTATGAATCCGTCGCTTTTTAGTAGTCATTTAAATTTGGTCGGATAACCAGCCGTTGTTTACTTATTTTGGTTTTTTGTTTATATTTACTTAATCCGAAACATTTCAAGCTCAATATTTTTACCATATATTTTGGACTAAAGGCACATGATTTTGGTTTATACCTACACATCAGAGATTGAGCCAGTTCCTTGTATTTTGCCGTCAAAGTTATGACACCATCGTTTTGACTTTAAGCAAGATTATTCAAAAACGCATGCATGAACAGTTTTGAAACTTTGTATGGTTATTAATAGCGTCATGAAGGATCGAATACAGTTTTCAGCGAACTTGTGCCTGGTCTCATTTAGGCGCTGCGATGTTTTTTTTGGGTTTTCATAAAACCGCGATAACTTGAAAACTATAAATATTTTCTTAAATCTAATTGGAGCACTAAGGGGCACACATTAAGAGCTACTCGTGTATGTTTATTCTACAGCGGCACATGCAATGGTTTTAGAGATCTACGATTCATCAAAACGTTACTCCAGCAGGAAACGCAATATCTCGAAAATCTGAAGGGGCACAGATTTTATTTTTGGGGGCACATTTTGGCACACATATAAGCTCTCTGGTCATGCAAAATTTTTCTCTCTCCGATCACTCGTTCAAAATTTTCCTGCTAGAAAAACGTTACCCCAGCAAGAATCGTTTTTTCGATTTTTCTTCGAAACGGCAGGGGGGGGGGCACACATTTTTTATGAGGGGGCACATTTACAGCACATAAGGCACCAACTATACGTACTACTCATATAACTCTAGGAGATACTTTCTTGCTGGAGTAACGTACTATCAACAAAAGTTAGCCATGCCCATTTATGAAAATTTTCCTGCGAACGCGCAGCAAGTGACAAACCACGCCCTTCTTTGCTCCGGCCAATTAGAGACAATATGTGATTGTGTGAGTGCAGTGTGTGCGTGTCACAAAAAATAACAACAAACATTAGCCAGTGCGAATTTGCTACTCGCTCATTGTTCACGCCTCCCGTTGTCATTTCCGCCTCAATTTTTACGACCTGTTTATTTCTACCGGACTGATTGCCTGCCTAACTGTGACCCCTTGTTTTGTATATCGGACTGTGATCGTAGAACTCTTTTTGACTCTTGCTCGTATCCTGGACTTTGTGTATTGTGCCTACTGCCGCTTTATCATGACGACGCGAAACCTTAACCAAGAAGAAAGAAACGAAATTATTGTCTTGTATAGACAAGGGCTGAATATATCACAAATTGCTGTGGAGTTGAATTTTGCAAGTAAGTCATAGTTTTTTATTCAAAAACAAATAAACATAAATTCACTCCTCCCACCGAATAAAATGGTAATTGTTTTTTATTAATATTACAGGATAAATAAATTTTACAGAATACATAAAAACTATTTTATGGAAATATTATTATCTAAGCATGGGTAGATCGCAAGTTAGACATTTATACGTCAAATCAAAGCATTTTTTTTACAATATTTTATATATTATAGTCTGATAAAATTAAGTTACTTACAAAAAAAAACATTACTGTAAATAAAGGGCAGAAATTTAGTAAGTAATGCATCATAAACATTTTATTAGCGAGAATCGTAACGATTTCGTTGTTAATATTCATACATTAAAGTTTATTCATTTAAATAATGTTTTATAAAACCTTTCGCTTAGTATTCGTGTGAAATCTAAGCGGTAGTGCATAGTAATATATTTTCCTTTAAAAAATTTAATTATAAGATACTGTAAATTAGTAAAATGATGTTATTTTCTTACGCGAATGATTTAATGGTAAACATAGCTTACCGATTAGTTAGCAATCTCACAATTGAAAGATCTCACAAAAAAAAAAGGATTTTTTTAATAATTTCTTGTGGTATTGAAGTGTATTTAGATGTTTAGAGAATAATAATTGTTTTTTTACGAAACTATTGAAATTAAGGTAGGCCGCCTAATAAATCTTATAAAAAAAATCGAGGAATCTTAAAAAAAATGCAAGAGTGTAATAAATGCTCTGACTACCGAATATGCAATAACACAAAAATTATAGTGTTGCCACATTACCATATTATTGTGGGGGCGTGAATTATTAATTTAAGCAAATTATTTGTGTATTTTTTTTTCTATGGGCCTCAGTTGCCTAACAATAAAGGTTTATATTATTAAGTACTGTTCCATGAAAGTATTTATAAAGTGTGTCAATAAAGCTTTTTTATTTTTAATTTTATTTTTAGTACTATACCAATATTTTCATTGTAGGCACAATTATATAAATCGCATTATTTCTGTATGTCATAAACAAAATTTGTCAAACATTCAATACTAAACTTTAAACTACTAACGAAATTTCTGACGACGCTTCGTTTCATATAGGTAATAGATTTTTAAATATTTCTTACATGTTATTATATGTAATTTTTTTTTTGTGTGATTTAAATATATTATAGTCTGATGCAATATCGAAATATTCCTAAATGTATGAAAAAAAGTTAGTTCAACAGGTTTTTACAATCGTATGGTTGGTTCGGTCATAAAAAAACTTGATAAAATAATGACCCTTTGGTGGTTTTCGGGAAACAATGTATAAACACATCTTTTGTTTCAAAAGAAAATTCTAACTTCACATCAAAAATAACAAGTGTGCATGTAGTATACTTATTTTCGAAAAAAAATTTGGGCACCCCGAAGTAGGTTTTTATTGAGTCCGTTTTATTTATACAGACGGATGTAGAAGCCCTGCAAAGCGAGGCTCCGTCAATCTTTCCTTCCGTCCTTGATTAATTAATTTCGTTCATAAAAAATAGTGCTGCAAATGGTTGCTAATTTAGTTATATTTTGAGTTGAGTATTATGCTGCGTCAGCAATTCCGATTGAATTTTGGATTAGTTTTTTAGCTCAAAAAGTTTTTTTTGTTATTTTCGTTTATATATGTTATCATGCAAAATATTTAAGCTTAAAGATCTTATTGTAATCGTGTATAATGCAGTCAGAAAGTTTGTTTTTTTCCTATCTTTTTCAAAGACATTGTTTGGGACTTTTATGACCCTATAACAAATCTTTCAACATTTAAACAATGGCTCTTCGTCACCATTGTTTAAAACTGTGCTTGCGCTCTTAAGTAGTTTGAATAAAGCACACATTTGCTTAAAAGAGTTTCATACACGGATGGAATTTCCCACGTTTGTTTGTTGTTTACTAACCATAAAACAGATAAGACTGTTACTACGACCCAAAATAGATAATATTATTTAAAAACGTATGGGATATTTCTCATGAACTTAATCCTTTTGCACACAATATTTTATTATAGTTTTAATAAACTGCTTGTAGTGTATAATATAGGAAATATTAAGTTACAATATAACGCTAATCGTGATTTAATTTTTTGCAGAGGTCCACGGTCCGCCGCTGGTTGCGAAGATATGAAGACGAAGGGAGTATCCTCGAACGGGCTTGTGCACCTCGACCGCGGGCTATTAGTCAAAATCAATTTTATTAAGCAACATGATCAATACATCCTTCCCGCTCGCCAGATTTAAATCCCATTGAAAATTTATGGGGTTTAATGGTTCAAAAATGGGATAACAGGGCAGAAAGAAATAAAGAAGCACTTGTAAGCCACTGCGAACAAGCTTGGGATTCGTTACGAGGTTCCAACTTGTGTGAAGTCCTTGTAAGGTCCATGCGTAACCGGTGTGATGCTGTAATAGATGCAGAAGGAGCAGCAACAAAATATTAAAACGTAAAATTTTGAACAGTATTACGGTGTAAACGGGTTTATATATTATCCTATATACAGAGTGGAAAGTTTTTATGGGCCCTGAAAGAAAATTACTTTAAATCTTTAATAGATTTTTTTTTACATTCCTTTATTTTAAAAAATAAATAAAATGCATTAAAATATTTTTGAAAATGTGTCACACCCGGGTATCGAACTGGCTTAAAATATAAAAAAACAACATTCTGTATTTTATGACATCAATCGATAGGGTCACTCATAAGGATCAAATCTTTCAAACAAACAGTAAATTAAATTAGAGCAAAACCATAAAATTCCAACTATTAAAATCTAAATTAATTTTTGATTTTTTTTTAATACATAAAATTCTTCATATTTATTGTTTTCTTTAATTTAATGAACCATGTTTGTTACAAAAATTTCGTCCTTGACGTCTGTTGTCATAAAAATACAGGGCGTTATTTTTATTTTTTTTAATTTTAGCCAGTTCGATTTTCATGTGTGTCCGAGTGTGGATGCCATTTTATTTCTTTTCAAAAATAAAGGAATGTTTCCTTTAAGTAAAATTCTTTGACTTAACGATTTAAAGTAGTTCTCCTCCAGAGCCCATTGAAACTTTCAACCCTGTGTATTTTAAAATACCTCTTAATTTTTATGGAAACTACTTTACACAAATTTATAACAGTAAAAAATGCAAAAAATATCGATAATTTAAGTTTTTAAAGCAGTACTTATAAATAATCAAGAGAATTTAAAAAATATTTTTATCTCGAAACTACTAAAATTTTCAGATTACACATGTTTCTTTTTAATACAACTGGATACGATGATTCTAATTTATTTTTTGATGATTGAAAAAAAAACCAATTGTGTAATATTTAACCTATATGAAATCACCATACCTAATATCTAACCACCTATATCGTAACCATGTTGTGTAATTATATTCTTTAAACAATTAGATTTTTCAACAGAAAGATTTTGATTATTACAAAACCATGCTGTATATTAAACAATAAGGTTTTAATTCAAGTTGGTTCCAATTTTCACTTTTTTTTTGCAATTTTCCAATAATAATAAAGTATCAGACAAAACCATCCTGTATAATTGAATTATAGTTTAATTTTTTTATTCTTATGAGAAATATGAATAAAATTTTAATCTTTATCCCTACGCATTAAAAGATGAACAATTATGAAAATTGAAAACGAATTTGTTTTTAAATAATTACGAACTGGTTTAATATATCACCTTTAAGCCCTTTTTTCTCATTTGTTTTATTATATCCGGTTGGATAGGTGGTTACCGATACCAAAATAAATTATAATTTATACAGTGAAGTTTGAGTAATCAAAATCATCTTGTATAACTGTGTAACATTACATAATAATCATATTTGTATACAGAATGGCTTGTATTGTAACTTTTTTTACCCTTTCACAATAATATATAATAGTGCCTGTTCAAACCACCCGGTTAAATTGCATTACACAGTTTGAAATAAATATAATTGTTATTTCCCCACGCCATAAAATATGACCATATTTTGGAGTGTAATTAAGTTTATTTTGATTCGATAATAAAACATTGCACAGTAAATAATGAGGTTCAAAGGTTCACTTTTAAGCCCTGTTGTTTTTTACAATCATTTTATTGTAATTAACTTACCAGAAGAGGTTCCTGCTCTTATATTCTGTATTATATGTTCCAGTAAACTATAATTTTTCAGGAGTGTTAACATAAAAAGTAATTCCTAAAAAAAGAAACTATTTATGTGCTGGTAAATGTTATGTGTTGTGTTTTTACTAATCTGTAAAAAATTGTTAATAAATTAATATCAGCATGTTATTATTAATATTGTCAACGATTTTGAATACGCCATGTTAAATCAGTACAACATAAATACTATAAGCAGAGACCGCATTGTAACACAGTCTCTACTTGTCAAATGTATTTATTCGTTCGTATATTCATGCATTTTACGTTTTCTTGTCTTGATTTTTTATGAATGCATTCTAGTCATTTCTTAATATTAACAATAATGTTACCAGACGAAACACTTATTATTATGTTATTTTTTAGTTTATGTTATTATGTGTCTATGTGTTGTTAGTAATACTGAAAAGGTATATAATGTAATATATAAATAGAAACCAAAATATATGATTTACTTAACAATATTATCTTATGTTAATTGCAACATATTTTTATTGTTATTAGGAAATTGTGTTTAAAAAAATAAATGCTTTATAAGTTAATTCGTTGTTTTTCTACAAATGCCAATCCTTAAAATTATATTATATTTTATTTAACGCCCTAATAACCCTAAAAGAAATCTAATTCTGTAGAGATTTTGAAACAAAAAGCAAAAATGTTTAACACTTAATGACAAATAAAAAAAAACATGCCGTAAAAAATCTTCAACCCACGCCCGTGTTCGACATCTGTATAATAAAACATAGTAACTCTTTTATTATGCCCATACAATTGTCTGTTACCTGCTGTAATAACTGTCCCCCGCTTCGCTCACGTAAGTTAAACACGTAAGTTCTTAATAATTGTACTATCCATCACAAAAATATTTTTTCTATTTGAACCAGTAGTTTGAGATTGGCTCATTCAACTAAGCAAACACAACCCTTCAGGTTTGTAATATTGGCTCCACTCCGGCAGCCAAATGGCATGCAGAGTTAAACGTAAAATAAACGAAATAACATTTTGCAAGAAAATAACATCAGAGTTAATAGAATAGATCGTTAGATGTAATCCCACTAATATTAAATGTGTTTTTTTTATGTTTGATCTGTTACACTTTCACACAAAAACTTAGAAACGATTTTTTATGAACTTTACTGTAAAATAGCCAGAATAACATATGGGCTATATGACGTCATGATTTGTCCCAGCGCACACCGCTAAAGGTGCAGCGGAGCGCATTTGAAGATACAACCTAATATAAACCTTAACTACCTTGACACACGGTCAATAAAAGAATAAATTTGCACGCAGTGCTCGGAGCGCGCTCGAATATTGACCGTATGTCAAGGTAGTTAAGGTTTATATTATATTATTAACTACAAATGCGCTCCGCTGCGCATTCAGCGGTGTGTGCTGGTCCTAAGACCTATGGGAGCGAAGCTGTAATCTAAAACAACATAATGCGGGTGAGACCACGGAATACAGTTAGTTTATTACAGTTTAAATTAAGTTTATAATGTCTTAAAACATTTATCCCAAGAATATAGCTAAATATTAAAATAAAGCAATATCAATAAAACATTTTGCCAAAAACAATCAGAATGTATAAATACGTAATTACTTATAGTTAACAATTATTCATAAAGCGTCTTACTAATAATCGCTGCATAAAGTTATGACAGGTTTATACGTCAAAAAATGTATGGTTACACAGGCTTTATTCATGACAAAACTTTACACAGTGATTATTAGTAAGGGCAAAAGAGTTTACGCAGGCCGAGTAAGAATTATAAACACGCCACAAAACAAATGAATGAACCCTGCTAACAAGCACGTGCATAGTAGTGTGAGTGTTCACTTCTAAACTTCATTGTATGTCGTTGGGTAGACAAACACTATCATAATACGATTCCTATTGGTCGAAACTCAAGCTCCGCGCTATCGAGCCGAGAGCCGTGCTATGCGATTGTCGCCTTAGAGATGGGCAAGCGGAACTTTAGTCGATAGTACACGTTAAGTTAGGCATTGACGGTCATTTTTCCGCGTCAGTTGAACTGACGTCCATATTAAATTTTATCGTGAGTGTCGAATAGTCCAGAGTTAGTTGGCCGCCTAAACCATTTGGAGTGAGGCCACAGTTTTACGATTAGACTGACGCGAAAGTGTCCGTCAATGCCCAGCTTAATACATACTATTTAAGGCGCCCGCCTCTCCCATCTTCAGCTTATTACGTTTACCATTAAAATTTATTTTGAACATCACTGACATTTTAAGTCTCGAAAAACACGTAGAACTGTTGGTCCCGCGACGAGATTACGTATCTTGCAGAAGCCAAGCGATCGCGATTTTTCCGCAATATTTGCTTCTCAAACGTCAATTCAAAAAGCAGTCTTGCGATAGTGCTGCCTCTGTGGAGCAATCAGTTAACTAAAACATGCATTTTTCGTTTGGTGATTTCGCTAACTTATGTTTTTTAAGAGCAAAGTTAAGTTTGTTTTTTTAAGTTGATATTTAATTAGTTCCAGCGATTGCTACTTCATCGTCATCGAAGCAATGAGTGCATTAGAACAATCGGCGAGCGATTAGCAATCGATTCATACATACGATTTTTTTTGACGCTAAGCGATTGATCGCACGATCACTGCGCAGATATTGCTGATTGCTGTTTCATAGGTAATAAGCCAGCCGGTTGTCATTCGTTGAATTTTGACAGTCGTTAAGGGTAGTCAAAAGCCAGAAACACTGACCAGTCCAACTAAGGAGTATCTTGGAGTCATCTCGTGTTCTTGGTTATAAGAACACGTGTATGATTTCCATACTATAATTTAATAACCGAACAATTGTCATTTAAACTGAAACATTATTTTCAAACTGGACATTGGCAGAAATCACCGAAAATTCGGTGGATTGCCATAAATATAAAAGTTGAAGTTGAAGTTGAAGGAGTATCTTGTGACATGTAACTCGGTTGTTGAAGTCTGATAGGCAGTCGCTTCACGTAATACACATTGTATCCAGCTGAATCCGGTTTGACTGAATGCCGAGCCCAATATCATCATCTCTCTCTGATAATATATAATACGTTATACATAGTCACAGTAGTTTTTAAGCAAGATATGTGTTTGCAGATACTGAGGTCTGGTCCGTAGTAGTAGTATTAGGTGTACAAAAATCAAGGTCCTGAGTCAACACGATAAAAAGATATTGCCCTTTGAACAATGGCCCTAATAGTCTAGAGGAAATAAATATTTTGACATTTACTATGATTTTGACATTGTAGTTAGTACCTGTACTTACTGATGTTGTAATTAATACCCACGGAATATCTAAATTGGCATGTTCGTTTTAGTTTATAGGTAGTAAAAGTAAGCGATGGACGGATATTGCGATTGGTCCAATTAACGAGACGAATCACCTTCGGACGATGACGTGGCAAAATACTAGTTTATGTTATAACTTTAATAATTAAGACACGTAAAAACGTCAAAAATTCTATATAATTATAATAAATCAACCGTATCGCTCACTTAAAATAAACATTTAACCAAAATAATGTGTAAAATTGTTACTTTAAACCCTATTCTTGGTTCAAAACTTGTCCTGGGAATCAAACCCACTACCTTCGGTTTAGGAGTCAGGGTCACTTATCTCTACACCAACAGCACCTGTTTTTTTTCTCGAACAGTTCTTGTTTACAAAAAAAAACCGGAGGGTCTGCCATAAAATTAATATCAACAAACCTGACCCGGACGTTTTATGATTATTTTTCTTCCAGTTCGTCAAAACAGACACGTCAAAATAAACAAATTTTATGCCAAAGGGTCAGGCCATTGTTGAAAGGGCTCAAAGCCCTTACTCATGGTGTTTTAATTAAACGTCTGTCGTTAGTATAAAAATGTATATAAGCCGCCATTTTGTTAACGTTGTCCAGTCAACGCGTCGGGATTAACAGGGATTCACATTTGACATTAGGAGGGAAGCGTGTGCAATTATCTACGTAATCACCAGGAGTTAAATTAATCCAAGCTCGCCAGATTTTTTGTTTCATCTTCCTGCCCCTGTCCCATTCTACTTAAAGTAAGTGCAATATTTTATCGACAATTTTAACAAGCATCCGCCAGACGCTTTATAGTTTTGACATTTACCCATACCGTTTTTATGACATTTCCACAGCCCAGCTTCAAAATGTCAACCATGGAAACGGCAAGTTAGGTGACATTTTTTTAAAAAACCCTACCATTTGACATCCAGAATCAACAGATACGCCAGAGGCAATGAAGTTCGTCAAGCTTCGGAGAAACAATTAAACAATCCAACACCTCTAGACAAGAGGTATTGTAGAATAGATGGTAGAATAAATAAATAAATAAATAAATATAATATGAATATTTATATAAAATTGTTGAATGTATGGGATGGGTATGGATATAAGCTTCGCTAAGTTATTGACATCTCATAACGAACTCTATTTACAAATCCATTTGTCTAGAGGAGCTGAATCGTCATAAAAAAAAAGCCGACGAAAAAAAATTACATCTCTTCATGTCAAGCAAGAGATACAACCGAACTTTTAGGTCTATTGGCAGAAAGGGACAAACACAACCGAGAGAAAGGCCGACATTAAAAAGTTAAACCCTAAAGTAATATTGTGTAAACTTGTCCCAAACTAAAATTAATTAACATTAAATTCCATTCCGGGAACTCGGTAACATTATTTAAATCAATACTTCAAAATCCAATAGCTTCACATATTAGCTCAAATAATTTCAATTTGCGTAGTAATCAGTTATGTATTTAGTTACGACTATATTGTTATTATTAAATATTTGCAGCAACCAAATAGATATTTTGTTGATTGGCACTAGAACCGTAATGCTTTTGAATTGGGATTAAGCACGCTTCGGATGAATAACTGTTTGCAAAACGTGGAAATGATAACAGAATAAAATAGAAGCTTTTCAATACACTTTATTAAGTTTTCTTTTAATTAAGTTGTTGATTCGAACTGATACTAAGCGTAGGAACTAACTCGTGGAAAATCCTGTAATGTGTATATAAGTTAGTCGTTCGTTGTTCGAACGTTCGTTTTAAGAAATATACCAAACTTTTTTTAAAAGTGAATCTTTTGTTTCTATAATCGCCGTAAATCGGTACATTGAGACTTTTAATAACATTTCAATTTATTGTCCTTTGTTTTGATTCAGGTAAACAATTACCTCCTTGCAGTCTTTTACAAACGAGTATGTATGAGATGCTCGCGTGCGTTAGCGATAAAATTAAAAAAAAACTATTAAAGAAAATTGGCAGATTATAGTAGCTCGTGCTGCTGGCGTCAGTACCTAAAATGAACTATTGTTACTGTAACTGTAACTAATAACTCGAACTAATAAAGTATTCGATTATGTTTTACATTACACACAAAGTAATTAGACTCCACTACTATTGATTTTTCTTCTTCCTGCCCTTATCTCAATTTACTTGGGGTCAGCGCAACATGTTTTTCTCTTTCATTTCAACTTGTCACCCTTCATGATATCACGTAAGCCATTCTCCTATATATCATTCTTTACTCAATCCAAACAAAAAACCTGTATTTTCTTCGGTCTTCCTCTCCCCTTCCTCCCTCTACATTCATACTCATATTGGTCTTAGCTATATGCGTTTCATCCTTACAATTAATTTCTGGAATCATAAAAAACTGACACGATTTATATTGAAAAACTTGCCTACAGCCATGATTTCTAAACCGAACAGAATATTGCTTGTCGAGTATTAAATCCACTTCCCGTGGACTTGTGTCCACATCTTATCATACTCAATAGAATTCCCGATATATCCCAGATGACTCGACCCCTACCATTGTAAGACCATTCCTTTTCTGACTCCATGTAATATACATTGAAAATCGAACTGTAGTATGCCCAGGTATTTAATTAATAAAGTTCCTTGTCAACGTTCCGTGCTTTGAATGAAATAAGGTTCATTTTCGAACAACATACCGACCGATTATTGGAAGGGACCGCATGATTGATATATTGCCGTGATGAGGAAATGAGGGCAGATTAGAGAAGGAATTGTGGAGTAATGGATGATGAAAATGGTTTGTCTTGATCAGAAATAGTTTAACATATAATATTACTAGCCTACTGCTGTCCTAATGCAAGGCAAAGGCTTCTTCATGTAAAGACAAGGGACAAGAAGGGGTAGAGAGAGCAATGATTATCGCGCAGGACCAAAAACGTCCGCCTAGATGGTTTGGCGATTGACGATTTATGGATTTACAGTAGCTGGCCATATTATTAGGGACAGTGTCATGATTTTTGTATTATGAAGTTGGATTGATTTTTTCAGAAAAAATATTGGATGTAGACTCCAGAGGTATTTTTTATTCAAAAACCTTATTATTTAAGATTATAAAAATTAGAAATATGGAGGTAAAATTAAACCTGACAAACTATAAAAAAAAATAACGCGTTAATAAGTTGTAAGTAAATATTTTGTGTATAACTAAATATTTTGTAATTTAGCCTATTGCTGTAATAACAGCTCCTATAAGACGATTTATACGTTCCATACATTAAATAACAGACTGTTAAGGCTTGTGTTATGATAAAACTCATTTATTAGAAATGCAATAAGCTGTTGTTTGGTGGTAATGAAGTGCTTAGCGATAGCTCTCTTGATGAGCTCCTGCATGTTCTCAATAGAGTTCGTATCTGGTGAATTATCTGGTTAGTGCAAAATATTTATTTATTTTTCAGACAGGAATGCTGTAACACTCTTGGCCTTGGGACACGATGTAGAATTGTGCATAAAAAATAACTTTTCGGCTACTGCGGACCCATTCTTCGACTTGCGGCCATAATTCAGTTTCTAGTACTCACTTGTACAGATCTTGCCTGGCAGTCACTTTCGCGATATATAGGCACCCCGTGCTTTTAGCTGAGATGACAAATCACACCATGATGATACCTGGTTGTTAAATTTTCCCTACAAAGCAATCTGCATGGAGCTGTTTTCGGACAATTTCCCGATGTATACGACTACAAATGAGCTCTTATCGACCTCCACCTGAAAAAAATATTCGTCGGAGAAGCATACACAGAAAATAATGCAATAATAACTGAATAGTGTTTTTCAGACGTATTGCAATATTAAGAGTAATATTATTAACCGATTCCAGTCTGCCACAGTCATCTGCCACAGTTGACTGGCCCACTGCAGGGGTTTCTACTTCATGGTCTCGGTGAGGCGCGATTTTTTGATCGGCCGACAATTTATCCAATTCTTCTCGGCCAACCTCCGTCAAACTGTCCCATCGAATACTTCTATTTTCTTGTCTAATTCCTAGTTTGTAATCGTAGTCAGGCAGATAATACACTTTTAACCATGTTTTAGCCAGATATCCCTGTTTTTATGGTAAGAACGAAGAGTGGTGATCCTTTTTCTGCCACATTTTTTGACAGTCTCTATTTCCAAAAGATTGTTTTGATCAGATTTTACTTCAATACTGTTTACTACAGACTTTCAGCCATCTGTAATAGCTGTTAAATCTCTCTGAGAATGTGTAAAATACAGAAATAACGTTTGTATTATTATAAACTTTAGTGGACACGGGTTTAAAGCTTTGACCATTTTAAAAAGGCGAAATTTTAAAAATGTCGCGCAACATCGTTACCAAAACTTAATATTTTGTATTCAATTAAAAAAAAAAAGGACACCATCAGAAACATTACTTGTGGTTGGATTAGTTTGAACAGATACATCTAGTAAAATTAAAACCAAAAAAAATATTTGCCATCAATGAAATAAACGTAATTTTCAACAGAAGTTATCAAAATTACTATAAATTATGAACTATACAACTTTTTTCAAAAATGGCTCGATCTTGTGGTGCTGTCACATATCAAAATTAATAATAATGATACTAGGAGTTAAACCAAAACAGAAAAACCTATGTAAAATTATTAATTTTCTTGATAAAGGTGTTTGAACAAAAAAAATGTTGCTCTATGAATACTCCCTAATAATTTGGCCACCGATGGTATATGCTCAGGTTTCCTCACGATGTTTTTCTTTATTAGTCTGTGATATTCAAGACCAACTTTAGAAAGTAAATTATTTTTATTCAAAAACATCACATCACCGGTTCTAACACGTTTTTTGTCCATTAATTCCAAAAGTCTCGAATAGTGGAAGAATAAAAAAATCGGTTTCTCGGTCGGGTTGTCAGTCAAAATCCTTGACTGTGGTAAAAATGTCAGCAAAACCTACCGTATAATAATCACCTTAAATGAGTGGCGTGTATCTAGCCCACTGGGCCATCCCGTCTTACAATAGATACAATCCGTCATCATATTTATTTCAGCGAGATTACTCAACACCAAATCGTTAGTAAATTATGTCCAATCTTTCAACAAACAAAAGATAAACAGACAATTCTACAATATGATCCCAAACAGTCCGATGCACAGCAGTATGTTTATTTTGATGCGTCTGTAAAATAGCCACGTCAACACTGTGTAATGGTCAGATATCCCGAGTGGCTAGGCTTACGTCATCCATGTATTTTAAGTAGGTAAGAAGACCACGCTTTTCTTAGTATCCAGTAGTATCACACTTGCGAAAGTAGCATTACACCGTTTGTGTCTGTCACGGCGAAACCACAGACCCAATTTTGACGTTTAAACCACGTACTTAAACTAGGCTATTAGGCTGGAAGCCGACCCCAACACAGTTGGAAAAAGGCTACGGAGATGATGATGATGAAACCACGTACAGTCTATTGTCAACATTATCTAACCCACCCTAAAATCAAACGAGTTTGGACCCTCTGCCTGTAACATTAAGGTTTATTTAATTTATATGAGCTTATCAGACAAGTGCTCGAGGACTCGATGAACAAAAATACAATAATAACACAGACACGCAAATTTGATCTTTATCACGTAACGTTAAGGTAAACCTACCCAACATAGTCGGAGCCACCGACATTATTTATGTTTTTGTTAAGCTATTTTAATCATTATCTCTCTAACATTAAAGTTGAAAAGCTTTTAAGTCACACTACATAATTACAACCTAATCTTTAATTTCGCGTATACCCAACAAGTTCTAATGGCTAAGCGGTTTGATGCTGGATTGACGACGAACAGCATGTGGGTTCGAAAACACAGTCCACCTATACATCAGTTTCTTTTTTAATTTGATTTCATTTCTACAATATTGCTTGCAATATTAAAGAACGACCAATATGATTTTCGCCTAATAACTTACTACTTCTTGTAAACGGGTGGGTAATTTAAAAAACTTTAACAATAACTTTGCAAATTATTTTGTATTTTAAATAATCACTCCATAGTAGCATTTGAATACCAGCTTTATAATGAATACGAATATTTATTTTTCAACTACTCACTTATTACAAGTTATGTAAAAATATTACCATTTTAAAAAGTTTATGTATAGTCTGTAGTTCTTTACAATAATACAAGAAATAGTTTTGGAATATAAATTCAGCAAAAGCAAAACAATATCTTTGTCGCAGGATTTGATCTCGAAACTTGTTTTTCTCAGTCTTATACACAGACCACGAGACCAGAATTACTTGAACTCAATCATTAAAATAAGCTATTACACTTATCATATTATAACAAATAGTTATAAAATATAACCTAATGCTAACGTTTTAAAGATCAAATTTGCGTGTCTGTATTATCATTGTATTTGTTCATCAAATCCTCGAGCACTTGTCTGATAAGCTCATATAACTTGAATAAACCTTAATGTTACATGCAGAGGGTCCAAATTCGTTTGTTTTTAGGGTGGGTTAGATAATGTTGACAACAGACTGTACCTACTTAAACGCTAAGGGAGGAAATTTACTACTTTTTGATCTGCGACTAACGATCGACAATCACGTGGATGAAGTCGCGGGCAACCCTACACAACTTCAGCCACATTGTTAAAAGTCGGGTATTAGTGTCTGGTTGAACTTTTAGTTTTCTAATATGTCTTTTAGCGGTGCAGTGAGGGAAACTCTACAAACAAGAAAATTACTATACTTTGGTAGTTGCAGCCACGAGACCAACCGGGCAGTCCAGTACTGTTGGTCTAATAATATCCTGTAAAAAAGATAGAAAACCAATACGTACGTACACACTTTACGTGTATAATGGTTAAACTAACAAAAACACACATTGAAACTTGCACACACACTTTCATAACGCCATATTTCTCCATCCACAAAATTTCAGTCGTGCATACATGACGTAGACACGGCGACTCTGGTTCCTGAACTATAAACATTGAACAGAAATGCATTACAGTGTTGATCACTTGTATCACTGCCTGTTTATGTTAACTAGGGCATGGTTAATATTCGGGTTTGTTCAGAGATACGAAAATAGCCTGCATTCAGTGGAAAAGTTAAATATAAATATTCAATTTAGCAGAGATATTCCGAAATTCCCTAACTTTGCCGGAAATAAACTTTCGGATATCCGAAAAAAATATCTTTAATCGTAACCGAATCCGATATAAAAAGTTCGGATAGAGTTTGGAGTCTAAATGATACAGATTATGACAAGTTACATTTGCCACGCTCGTCTCTCGTATTATTTAATATTTATCTCTCTTCGTCATTACCTACTTCAAAAGTGTAATAACCATAGCCGAAACTATCCAAAGCTAATCCGACATTTCATTTCTTCACATCCCTGCAATTTAGTATATTAAATCGTGTCGTAAACAATTGTCGCATTCGGTTAAAAATAAAAATACTTTCAACTTAGATAACATGTGAAGCCTTTTTATCAAATTAGTATGGTAAAAACATTTAAACTCACAAATGTATCAGTGGTAAATAAAAACCCTTTGTACATAATTCATTGATTTCAAGTGCATTGCTAGTAAATTATTTAACGACTGTGCCAACCAGGCAAAAATATCTACACTCAAATAAAGAGAGAATTTATTGTACGTACAATAATTGTACGTACACTAAATTCTCTTCAAAAAATTTGTGGCATATGATAATTGTTATCATATGCCACAATTTTTTTATTAAAGTCCTTAATAGTGTGCTCCACGAACTTGATCATAATAATTATCTGTAACAAACGGAACCAGTCTAATAATCTCATGAGAATCCGAATAAATGATACGGTTTTGTGAATCAAACGTAATGCCTAACGCTCCTTGCACATTTATAACTTTTTTCACTTTTTGAACCATTTTGGTAACAACAAATATACCGTCTTCACTGCAAACATGAACATTCCCATTGTTATCAGTTGCGATTCCCAGAAATCTGGGATGATCTCTCAGCAATATGGCATTGTCCCCATCATTCTTAATACCAAATAACCCAGTACCATTTATAAAGAAAATATTATCATCCTTATCCAAAACGAACTGATGGACTATATCTCCTTTCAATTGATTCACTGCTCTAACGGTTTTATTTTGATAATAAAACGCGCTGAGACTTGGAAACTTGATGAAGTAAATATTCTTCTTGACGTATAGCCACCAAATATCTAAGTCGAGGACATTCAGTCGGTGTAAAGTTTTGTTGATGGTGCTGTATTTGTAGATTCCATGGCTTCCTCCGAAGTACATATCTCCTGTTTCATGGTCGTTGGAGATAGCGAATGCGTCTTTCACACCCTTTAAAACGCTTAGGTTTTTATTCTCTATGTGAAGTATGGCTGGTACGTACTCTCCTTGGCCGAAATCAAAACTGAAGTACAACGTATTGGTGTTTCTGTCAACTGACAGCTGGTTGGGGCTATGAGGAACGTTTGTCAGTATTTCTTTCACGTAGCAATGTTTGGACGGGTCCGTGGACAGAACTTCGCAATATTTAACGCCTTGGATTCTTGACTCACAAATCACTATCCGCACGATTATAAAGATATACAAGTAGAGTTTCATCTTGCAGGTTAAATTAGTCAATCTGAATAGTTGAGCACTTTGAACAACAACTTAAAAGTTAAACCTTAGAAGCCACGTGATTCGACACAATAGAAAGACAATAGCAGCCCAACGGCCGGCTGTCGCTTGGTCGTCGAAAGGTTACACGATGCTTGAAATTACACTGTCTGAACAGAAATGTGGAGAAATATTACTTTAAAATACACGTTTCCATATTATTTAAACAATGATCAGTAAATTGAAACAACACAATAAAAGATACTCGAAAGTCTTCACGTATTGAGAAGCAAGCCAACAATGCCTGATCGAGTGTTTGATAAAAAATTCAAGTGTGGATACAAACAATGAAAGTATGTGTAAATATTTAGCTGAAAGATATGTTTTTGAAATTATAATTGTTTGGACAGCAGATTACCAGGCGATAAATGCAATTTACTCATTGCAGTTATTGTGTACGTGTATATTCCAACAGATATTTATTTATTGAGCGGCGTCTGATAGTTTTCGTGAGGGAAAATTTTCCAAATTCCTCCCAATTGACAAGTTTTTACCTTAATAGCGAATTCATTGCGATGTGTATTTAAATGCCTCAACTAGTTTTTAATTTTGTATTTGCAAGATTCCCAGGAATAATTAAGAATAAAAAATACATTAGACGAACATAGAACTTTTAACTTTATGACGCAGCTTTTAGCATCTGTTTCCTACTGTTATTTTTAATTAACAATGTCAAATTATTTCCACCTAAATTAATCAAACATATCTTAAAAATAACGCTAACTTAAATACAATAAAAACATACCAACGTCTCCAATAACGACTTATTCATAAATATTTCTAACAAAAAAGACATAAAGGGTAATCTTAGTGATAAAAATCAGCATAAACAATGAACTATGTAAGGGTGTTGTCAAAAGTCACGTCGTAAAAAAGCATCGTAAAATTTAATAGACCCTGGATTTCGGAAATGGGTCTTTACTCATTGGTGATAAATTTCTGGGACGAAAGTTTGGAAATGAAAATAGGAATTTATTTTTCAGAGTAATGTGGATTGAAATATAAAAGGAAAGGGTTATAGGTATGCTGATACCTTTATGCAAGTTGTTTTCAAAACTTTTATGTTACCTATGTAAAATAAACCTTGTTTTGATATATTTATTCTATATTTCTATAAAGTGCTAGTTTTTGTCGCCGACTTTGCCCGCGTGAATTTCGATACTTCCATCCCCTTTTAGAATTTCCAAAAACCTTTTTAGTGGTTATTTACTCTTTACAAAGAACACAGTTTCATGTCTTTAGGATCAGCGGTTTGGGTTGTGCGTTGTCGTATCAACAGTCAGTCGGTTTACCATTTTATTTATATAGATATTCAATAATAACCATACAATGCAAGCCAAAGACCTAATGCCTGCCGGGGTTGCGAAATAGTTATAATAGTTACCGTGGCCCCCGAAAATAAAGGGCAACTGAAAGGAACTGGAGTGGGTTTTAGCCAGTAAAAGTCTGACACGCCCTCCCCCCCCCCGCCCAGGACGGGAGAAGTCATTTGATGATGAAAAAAAAAGCTAAAGACCATTTCTTATATAGACAAGGGACGACCAAAAATCACCCCGTCTGCTCAATACAGATTGGGGATTTTGAAATTAGTGGTTTCCTCACAGCGTTTCTCCTTGACTGGTGGCAGTGAGAACCGAGATAAAATTAGGAAAGCGCGCAAATGAAAAAAAAATAACATTGATGGCCCAAAGTTAGGAGCCTCTTTGGCCTGGCACAGGTTTTCTTTTTTTTTTGCATTGTGTGTGTGTGTGTGTATCGAATAAGATTTTGTGAGATTTAAATAAACGTTTTTCTTTCTTTCTTTGAAATTCAAACTCTCAAGCTCAAGCAAAGGCAGGCAATAAAACCACAGGACCATCGCGACCTTAATGAGATTACGAAACAACATAGATAAACAATGGAGTTCATGAATAAACAATTATCACTTTACTAAGCAGTGGAATTGGTATTTGCTTTTAGAGGTGTACATATGTCGGTTGTTATGTACTACGAACAGCCGACTCGACGAGAATCCGATAAAATCTTTATTCTACTCCCCTTCAATCTTGTCAAGATGAATAATTTACGGTTAACATGAGATAATCCTCCAATTTAAAAATGTCTCTTTATTGGATTATATGTCTTTATTCGGATAGCCTGTTTAAAACAGCCGTGTCACCTGAAATACAATTCTAATAAATTTTAGTCCTGTGTTAAGCATCCTCTAAGATGTGAGTTTAGAGTACATTTTTCCTATAATATCACTGACGACTAATATCACTGAGTTAGTGATATTAGTCGGTTTAAAATTATCAAGAATTCAAACTGAACTCTACCTAATTTTATTGGCTACAAAAGTTTAGTGGCACTCACTCATAACTTTCCCCTGTATTGGCAATTTTTCAATGTTGACTAGAATTTCGGGTATTTAGTCTGAACGGCCCAAATCAAATGGCCCTCGGGCCATTCAACCGTAAACAAAAATTGCCTACGTTCGAAAGGACGATCGAGACCGGTCTTTTCGAACGTAGGCGATTGCGTTTGCAACTGAAGACTAACTTTGTCGTACCGCGGCACGCCGTGGCATGCCGTGGCAAAGTGCTGGAATGCCGCGGTATCTAAACGGCCAGTGTGCGCTGACTCACGGCCAAATCCCTTGCCATGCCGTCCCAGTCTGCGTAGGCCTTTAATACCACTTACAAAAACAATCTTTATTTACATTACGTTCGCCTCCACATGTTAGGAATTCGCTCATAGGTCAGTATAGCGATAAACTTCTTATTGACATTCCAAAAAAATTAAAGCTTTATTAGAACCAAATTATGTTATAAATGTGACTCTACGATTTCTGATTATTTAAATCGCAAAAATGGGAATTGAACTGCTAAGCCTAGTCATTAAGTCATTTGCATATTTATTCTAAAATTATAAAATTTAATTCAGAATCATATGCCAGAAAAATAAGATAATAAAATGTCAATCAGTTAAAAAAATTACGTGTTCAACTCCATTCGCTTTTCAGTGAATGATTTGATCCGTGCAGGAATCGAATTTTTGAACCAGTACAGTAGCCTTAAGATCACAGCTCATTACAGCCACCCGGCAGCCACTCCGCACCGACTCGCCTCCTGCGGCTAGTATTCTTTATATGGACTTGTATGGGCATGCGCTCACTATATCAACTCCGTACCGTCACCGGATTGCCTCGGTTATAAAGCGAGTCGGTGCGGAGTGGCTGCCGGGTGGCTGTAATGAGCTATGACCTTTAAAAAGGAAATTAAAGCACAAACCATAAAAACAAAAAAAAACTTAAAAATTAAAAATAATTTGGAAACACGCTTTACATTTCATCGCGATGTCCATAAATTACAGCAATAAAAAAGATAAGACCTAAGAATTTCCAAGGTATAATTCAATTTCTTCCCCAACGAAAAATAGGGCGAAACGGGAACGATCCAATAACGTGTCAAATTGGTGCCACGAACAATCTTTACTGATGTCTTATTAATCTATCGCGGGCAAAAGCTAGTTTTGCCCGCAACGTCCGCGTGGAATGATAGTTCCGGGGAATTCCGGGATGAAAACTATCCTATGTCCTTTCTCGGGTCCCAGACTATATCTGTGCCAAACATTCAAATTGGTTCAGTGGTTTAGGCGTGAAGAAGAGACAGACAGACAGACAGAAAGACAGACAGGCAGATAGACAGACAGACATAGTTACTTTCGCATTTATAATATTAGTACGGATTTCCAAAGCCTACTACAATTTTTGAAGGTTAATTTAAATATTTAAAAAAACCAGCTAGGTCCAAATCATCCTCTCGCACGTAGGGTTCCGTACATTGTCGGTAAAAAAGACAAAAAAAAACATTAACTGTTAAGTTTATTCTGTTTTTAGTATTTTTTGTTATAGCGGAAACGAAAATACATCATCTGTGAAAATTTCTACTGTCTAACTATCAAGGTTCATGAAATATAACCAGCTAACATACTGACAGACAGATATGACAGCGGAGTTTTAGTATTAAGTGTCTAGTTTTACCCTTTGGATATAGAACCCTAATAAAAACGTTTAAAATAATTTCAAAAATTAACTCACAAATTTATTATAAACTCAACTGGCTTTGATTTAAATTATCATTTATCCCATCATAGTGCACAACAGTAATTATCACGAGCCAAAAAACTTTATCATTTTGCGTCAAAGAAAGAATATAATTATGCTCCTAGTAATTTACTGATGTATAGTTCAGACGCCAATCCAACCTCCCCGAAACAGTTAACCTTCAATCTTGAAACCTATTTTCTTAGCAATAAAGTTAAAAATCTCTTAAAGAAACTAGACAGATTGGAGCTTGTGTACTATCGTCTGTACCTAAAACTAAATATAAATTATTAATATATTTCTTTCACTTTAATGAAAGTTAAAATACTGATTACTTTTTGAGACTCATTCCACATACTTTGAAGAACTTAATTAAAATATTATTAAATTTTAAAAAGCTGGAGTTGTTTCAACTTTTGTACACGTGCGTTCATTAAAACGTAGACACTGTGTGCAGTTTAATTAAAGTTTATTTTTATTACAGATGTGTTTGGTTTGCCTGTTTTTCCTGTGCTGTGTAATGTTTGAAATAAAAGACAGTCAGTCTTCTGTCCCTTGTGTATTTTACATTTAATTATGAATAAGGAGTCAATCTGAACTGTTTTGTAGCACAAATAGATATCATAGTAGTATTTTCTCGGACGGTTTTCTTTTCTACTTATGCATAATTGTTTTAATTGAAGCAATTGAAAAAAAATATAATTAATAATAATTCCTGGCATAACTACCACACTACGATCTGATATCAAACTAAGTAAAGCTTGTAAGACCAGACAATCAGTAAACATACTTGTATAATTTATAAACACATACATAATTATCATCGATGAAGAGATCGAGACATCGGTAAAGGGAAACATCGTGAGGAAACCTGAACTTGTAGTGAATATAAGCCTGAAATCGCCAATCCGCCTTGAGCAAGCGTGGTGATCAATGCTCGTGTGAGAAGGGGCCTTTGCCCTGCAGTGGGACAGTTATAGGCTGGTATTATTATTATATTATTATACGTAATTATATTAAAGATAAAATACACCCAGACACAGAACAAACACTGATTGCGACAGATTTTTATCGTTTCTAACAGATCATGTCCAAAATTTTACATTGGTATCTACTGCAGTCACTTTGGAATCAGGCCAAGTTGTGAAAAAATAACTAAAAACTTCAAGCTATTTTCACCCGGCAGGCAATGATATAAAGCAACTCTTAGTCGTCGAAACGGAATGTAAATATAATTGGGTACTCACGGATTCAAGCGTTCAATGTCCATTACAGGGAAAAAATTGTTTGAATAATTTTACCTTAAGACGTTTTAAGCATCGGAGTATCTAAGTATTACATTGTTTTACAATCAAGGATTAGCTTTAAAATAATGGATTATTTTTTTCTGTATTTTACCATGTTAGTGGAAATGATTTCTTTTCTGTCTGTGATCAGTTAGTGACCAAGTAGTGGGGTAAAAGTAGCCTATTTCTTTCTCCAAAGAGCAATCTATTTATATACCAAATTTTGTCCAGTGGTTCAGCAGTGATCGCGTAACAGGCAGATATAATCAATTTTCTGGCTTCTTCATAATAATTATGTTTAAATCATGCATATGATAATAATAAGCATGATTTAAACATATTATTATAAACCTTCCTATTGAATAAATATTAAAATCCGTTTTGGATTTCATAAGATTATAAGCGTGCATACAAAAAAGAAACGATGTGAATATTATTTTGATAACCAATACCTACAGTTGATCACAAAATTCTACCGTTGAATTTTGTAAATGCTTGAATTTTAAACTCAGCTCACGTATTGTAAATGGTGATTTTCTTTAGTCAAGCGGAAAGTTTTGTGGCCTCTCAGACGCCTAACTCAGTCGTGGCTATCCTCAGAAACGAGTGGTTGGAAATATCGTTGCATTTTCTCAAAATATGTAGACTTTTCTCCACTTTTACGGTTCTGCTAACGAAATGAGTATGAGGACTTTCGCTCAGGGTTTGTACAAAGGTAAAAGAGCAGTCAGTATCATTACCTTATAATTATCATCTCCATAGCCTTTTCCCAACTATGTTGGGGTCGGCTTCCAGGCTAACCGGATTAAGCTGGATGCCAGTTACTAGGCGCCTAGGCGGCATGGTACCCCTTGGTTAGACTGGTCATACTTTCTGGCTTTAGACTACCCGTAAAGACTGGAGCAACGGCTTTACGTGCTGTCCTAGGTACGGTATATCAGTGATGTCTAAAATAAACTGTAGTATCATTACTTAACTAATTAAAAAAAAATACAATTAAATCTTAGAGCTGGTTCCGGTGTAATGATATATGGCGCATAGGTAAGACATTTATAATTTTTGGTTCTGGAATGGCATCTGCAAGGCCTCTGGTATTCCAGATGTGGTTTGGGCCGCTAGCTTTAAGTCAACGACTGAAGAAAAATTAAACAAACTGCAACGTTAATCCTCATCATCATATCAGCCTATACTAGGTGTATTTTTGGTCTTGCTCAACCTCTCGAAAAAAATATCTACTGTTTCATACATTATGGTCGGCAGGGCATTGAACTTTTTTTTGAAACAGCTGATATTTTTTTCGCAATTTCTGAGTAGGTTCCATAATAAAAGTTGTTTGTTTTTATGGGTTGAATCATCTCCTAGCAGGTTGAGCAAGACCAAAAATACACCTAGTGTACGTCCACAGATGAACACAGATCTCACTTAAATTTCTCCACCGCATCACGTTGCTTTTGCCGGTATGTGACCGCCAATCGAGAACCGTTTTACACTTTCGAGCATTGGCTTCTGAGCCAAACTCTGCTTGACGAGTGCCAATTTTAGTCTTCCGACAAAAAGGTAGTAGTTAAAAATATAATCTGCCATATTAAAATGTCCGCCAGTGTACTAACTCGTTGAGATTTCATTTTATTTGTAAATTTTTGAGTAGCTGCATTCTGACGTCATTAATCTGAATGTGTTTGTATAACGTAGTCTACACTGTTGATTTTACAGAGTAGGTATCCACTTTAATACATTATGCCTTAACGCGTAAAGCATAGAGGGCGATTTCGCTTGTGAAGTTTTCTGCTTTGTAAATGTTAGTAAGAATTTTCATTATTAAAAGTAGTTTTGTAAAAACGTAAAAGTTTTTCAAACGTTTGTGAATTGTTGTTGGACAAGAGATTTTTGTATTTTGATTTGGTAGTTGAAGTGGGCAGGTTGTTTTCCGAATGAACTACGAGTGTTGTTCGAGTTCTTTTGGTATTTTTTTAGTTTTATATCAACAACTTTGAATAAATAAATGCCGTGGCTGAATATTTCTTGTCGGTGACAGGATAAAAAAGTACTATAATTTAGACAAATCGGCTAACTTTATTACCGACCATTTTATAACACAAACAAATTAATTTGTAAACCTGACTAGGCTAAGTTTGCCATTGCAAAAGCAAGATAATTTTTGGAATTACTGGTGTATTATGAAAATTTTGACTATAATGGAAGCTCACTATTGCCAAGCACCTGAAGTATGACATTATTTTCTTTCATCTACACTTAAGGGACCTAATTTCCAAAAGTCCTTTCTTAGTGCGTTCTTCTCTTTTTAAATAACAACCCCCATTAAGTTTCCTGTCTCTTTTAAGGTTTGGACTGTGCGTCGATTTATCACCCAATCAGTTCGTCAATAAGTCAGTTTATAGTTTTAAATTGTATAGATTAGCAAAATAAGACTTGGTTTGTAACCGAAAGGAAACACACAGATAAAACGTAGCAAAAATTTTGCGCCAAAACACAAACCAACGCATCTGTTCAAAGCCCTCAAATCACAAGTGACATGAAAGTATACAACTTTTTGAACTTGCGAACAGTAATCTCACTCAAAAGACCTCGTTCAGCATCCCAAACTAATCTAACACCCCTGCGCCTCACAACTTAATAAAAGTCATAAATTACACACACGCGCCTCAAATTAGAACATTTTAATTCAAAATGGCGGCCGTGACGGCTCCTTTGTGCCCCAATTATATCCTATTTTAGATTAGAGGACCTGCTCACTACACCGTATCATATCAGGACCTTGCTGTGAACGTATCAGGCACGGACTGTGCGGTGGTAACGTATCAGGGACGGCTGCTGTGATCACTAAGATGTATCATACCCGTGCGTAGTTTGAGTATGGAATGTGAATTGGAACTGTGAAAATATTGTAGCAGATTATTTTCACGCTGCATGACACGCTACGGTGTTGGACGACGCTGAACGATCTTGCAGCCTTAGGCGGAGTTAAATAGACAGGACTAAAATTTTATCTTCTGTCCTTTTCTTAATGAAATGGAAAGAGAAAGATGCACTTAACTTAAATGTAAGTTAGTTTGTGAATGAGAGAATCGGCACCATTACTTAGATTACTTGGACTTAGCTATTCTCCTGTGTTTCAGTGGCAGTAATATTGCTTATTTAAAACACTTGCTAAAACAACGTTTCTCTCTCACTCTTCAATACAAAGGACATTTTTTCATGGTATAAAGCGCCACTGGCATAAGGTCCTGGATCCGGATTACGAATTTTTGCAGTTTAAACCGTAAGGTAAGAAATTGGAGATGGACCTCGTGCCTCAGGAAGTCCAGTAGACCGTTGGTCCTAGCAGTCGATAAGCAATCTTTGAGAGTCATGACGGAGCTTCACCTCAAAGTTTAAAAATAACCTGTCCTACTAGGATTTCTCTTGTTACTCAGAAACTGGTATGTCGAGGACTTATGTCTCATATGCAGCCGTTCCATGTTTAACGCTGGCATTTACCTGTGCCCAGGAAAAGCGAGATGTCATGTCATGAACAGGGAAAACAGTTTTTTGCATGGTATGACACGGTGTGATAGGCAGATTAGTAGATGTTTCAGGGGTCCTAACACCCCCGATTGTTTGTCACGGGTTTTAAGCATCAGGGGGACCACGAAATTGAGTTTCAAAGTTTTTCGAGTTAATTAAAAGAGTATCTTTGCGTTAATTAACGAAATTATAATTAGAATTTTAAACTTAAACTGTTTTTCATCGATAATAAAATGAGTTATAGTTAGATTTTAGAAAAGTAACGCTTGATTAGGCGTTTGTTTCTCTACACTATATATTGTAAAAGGTACATTATTACAGTAATAGAGTTATGATTTCACCAGAATTTAAAATCATCCCTTGGACGCAAACGGTCGACAAATCACATCCCTTTAAGAAGAATCGTAGAATATGAAACATTTATTTTGTCGAGTATTTCATTTTCTACGGATCTCTCTCTCTGTCTTCCTTGCGGGCAGGAGCCTGCATGCTTAGATCCTAGCGGAATTAAATTGATGTAATATAATAATATATAGAAATCTATTTGTTTACCTTGGACATCATTAACACCGTAAGGAAACCTGGACTTATATTGAAAACAGTCTGAAATAATATTCCATTTCCGTCCTAATTACGAAAGCACTCCACTACAGCTCGACTCCCTCACAACTATTCACAAATACCTCTTACTCATTAACCCTCGCAAATGTAACCTCTCTAAATCCTTATACATCCGAAAGTCGGCTAAAATCCGTTGGCAAAAGATTCTAAACAAAAGCGAAAGGTACATTAATATGGCCGCAAACTGTACGGACCCCTGTGGATGGAGATGTTGAGCGTGGGGTCATAGAATGAGAAAGAACCGAAGATTCACTTGATGCTGTGTTTAAAAGAACTTCGTTGCAAGGTCATGAAACTGCTGTTCAGATTTTTTTGGTATATTTATTTACGTTGTAGAGTTGACTAGCCTTTTCCCAATTGTGGGCTTTTGGCTATACGTAAGGATTGTTTATTGAATATTCGAATGACAACCCAAACCAACTGCCTTAAGTACTTTACGAGGTGACACATAACCAATTTCCAAACTCCGGGCTACTGAAAATGTTTTCATTGTTTATTTTTTTTTTTTAATTTTTAATAGAATAAATATGGAGTTCCTTGCTCACACTTCGTGCCTTTTAAATAATGACATTATGAATTAAATAACTTTGGTTTTCGTTACTAATATTACAAATGCAGACTTGTACATGAGATATAGTTTAAAAAAGACATGGTATCGGATTTTATTTAAGTAAAATTCCCCTTAATAATCCCCCTTGAGGGGTAGAAGGTAATCGACAAAAAACTAAAGTCACAAAATGCCCTAAAATCCACTCTAAAACTTCTGAATGTTACCTACTCAATGGCGCTAACCAAAATTAATGAAAACGCAACTACGTCTTCCCGAAATAATTCATCTTTCAGCAGCTGTTTTCCTCCACAATATGCCTCAAGCTCCTTGATTGATTAATTGTTGTTATTTTACTTTCACTTAGCGAGCGGTAATTACTGTTTAGCTGAAAACTGTTCAAGTCGGTGTCGGACATTTAACTTTGATTGGCTTAGAATCGGTTTATCAAAGTTCTGAAGTTTATGTAGTACTAGTAGTCCCCCGCGGTTTTGCTTGCTTTAAGTTAGGACTTTGGTAAGTCCGCTTCTGTGAATGCACGTGATGTTATGTAACCTATATGTTATTTTGAGGCACAATCTTACTGAAAAGTTTCGGCAAATTCCGTTGACTAGTTTTTACTTAAAAGAGTACATCCATCCATTTTATCAAACATTTCAGTAAGATAGGATAAATAAGAATTATAAAAACTAAGATAAATTGGTGAAAGTGGAAAAGTCCAACGATACGGATGATAAAGCCCTCTTTATTATTTTCTCTGAATTTGGAGATAATATACACAAAAAGTAAAATATCATTGATTGCCCTTTTAGTTCAGTAGTAACCAGATAAACTAAATACTTAAAAAATCAAGGTTATCCATCCGTCAATATTCCCAATTTCTGTGATAAGAACCCCTAAGAATGTTAAAAGCAAGCTTCCTTCAAAGCTTCGTTTACTTAAACTTTTTACTTAACACCAACATTGGCCCATTTAGAGTAGGAAGCCAATGTTTGTTAACAAAACATGTTGTCATGCAAGCAACGTAAGTCGGGGAATGAGATAAGCTAGTACTTATTCGTTGGCTATTCTCGCCGCGTCCCGGATTGGCTAACTTTGCTTACAAGCTGGATAGTGGTTGGCGTTGAAAGGAGATTTGTTTTAACTAGTTGTAAAACTGGTGCTGCTCGCTGTTGAGTTAGCAATTGGATTAGATATATTTTGTACAAAGTTGAAGATATGTTAGATTAGGTTAGGTCAGAGAGTTTTTTTTTTTGGGGAGTGGGAAATCATCAAATGACTGCTCCCGACCTGGGTGCGGCGGAAGGGCGTGTCAGACTTTTACTGACTAAAACCCACTCATGTTCCTTCGGCTGCCCTTTATGTTCCGGGGTCACGGTAACTATTATAAACATTCCGCAACGGCAAAGTTTATTAAAATGGCGTTTTTATTTATGTTTCGAGTTGCATAGGGGTCTAATACCCAAAAATCCTTTCTTTGCGCCTTACTAATAAACGCTGCATAAAGTTATGACAGGTTTATACGTCAAAAAATGTATGGTTATACGGGCTTTATTCATGACATAACTTTACACAGTGTTTATTAGTAAGGGCATTAGTGTTTACCTACTCTTCACAAAATACACACCCTCCAAGTTTCTAGGACCAGCGGTTTGGGCTGTACGTAGATATATCAATAGTCAGTCAATCAGTAAGTCAGTCTACCATTTTTTATATTAAATGAATAAGTTGTTATTCATGGAATGAAATTGTCATCTTGTCAGTTGTTGTAACAATAAACTGTTTATTCTTAGGTTAAAATTTACACTTAGTAAAAAAGTTTGATGAAATTCGCGCTAAGATATTTTTTTTCAATTTGCTACGTGGCCCAGTGACAGTTATATGACAGACATGTCTAATTTATTTTCTACTTTCTAACAAAATAGGTCACTATAAAATACAAAACTTCAAATTTTCTTTCATATAGAAATTGGGTGACAATGTCTTCGTTACTTTTTGAAAAAAAAAGGTCTTTCCAATTTATCGGCTTTCCCGAATTTCACTTGCAGACTTTTTCACATCGCGCTATTTCCTACCTTCGGGCGAGACGGGATGGCCCAATGGACACTATTAGCAGAATGTAATGAACAAAAAAACTTGTATAGTCAAAGAACTGTCCGACATTTTTTGAACATGGCAATATGTTACTTTTTGTGCAAAAAACAATTGACGGGTCCTTTGACTGAGTAGTCATCGCTGAGTAACATTATGTTTTGTACAAAGACTGTTTTGTGGGTTAGATGTAATAATTAATCGGTGAAGAGGACACATTACATGCAGTACTAATATTATTTTGTTACACCGAGAGACTGAACCCCAAACGCTGAAACCCTAGCAGCCATCAGAATTGCTTTTAGAGTTAACAATAATGCAACCTATTACTGTCTAGCTTATAACTTCTTTTTTTACAGAGAAGGTATGAGCGCTCAAGGTAGACTAGCGCTTTCAGACTTATATAAGTCCAAGTTTCCTCACGATGACTTCTTTCACCGATATCAGTGGTGTCCAACACAAAACCGTTTAAAAGTACATATGAATATAAAAAATCAGAAGGGACCGTTTACTTTTTATTTGACTTGTCACCGCTGCACCATCACGGCGCTGAGTAATTAAAACGTGGATTACAATTATCAAATCACTCTCTAATCGTCAAATTGTCCTCCAAATGACCGCTACAGTTAAAGGTCAGAAGAATTTAACGAGCTTGAAGAGCTGTTTGTTATAATTCGCTTGACGTAATATTACGCACGCTTCGAGATCGAAGACTTTTTGTTTTACACAGTTAATTTACGCAACAGTATATTTAGGTTCCCTAAAACAACATACACTAACCCTAAATATATTTAGCCCCTAAACGAAAAGTCAAGCAAATATAAACATCGGTTGTAAGTACACTCATCGTCCTAAGTTTTTGCGATACCCCAACCGAAGTCGTCCATATTCGGACAACTTCGGCTAACTTCGTGAAAGTTCTGATGTTCGGCACAATAAAAGTTGTTACAAGTTAGAAGACTAATCTAGGCGCTTTAGTTCTATGTTAGTATTTATTGTTAATACTGTTCTCGGGAACTTTGACGTTTCTTTGTTTGACACGTTCGGCCTTCGGCTTGAGTTAGGTTTAGGGATAGCGAGAGATATAAATTGTTGGAAACTTACTTTATTTGTTAAGAAGAGATACAAATACGGTACAATGAAATGGGTGTTCTGTCCGTAACTTCTGGGACTTAAAAGCTATCCGCAACAGTGTTACTTTTATAGATGAAACCAATGATGTTATAAGTAAAAAAGGGTAGATAGGTTATATGCAGTCAAAAAGTGGCACATTAAAAGTTTGCCAATTGGCAAACATGATACTGAGTATCGCGTTGACATTTGACGTTTATCTCTTTTTCACTCGCACTACTTTAATCATGCCATCCTCCTTTGACGTGTAATATATGTGTGCGTTAGTGTGCCGTTTTTGAAGATAGAATTTCGTTTGGGTAACCTATCTACACTTTTTTACTTATAACGTCATTGAATGAAACACAATTTGTAGCCCTGATGGCAGGGTAACATTTCGAATTTTAGAGATATTTGTTTGTTAATCTTAGTGAAAATAATTAATCATCATGATTTTTGGAGAAATCTTATCATTCAAGTCAAACTTTTGGTCCTGGTTGTCGGTCATTAGACGAGAGAGACGTTTGACTGTTGGCAATCAGAAACCAGAAAGTCTCACAAACATTTTTATCAATTCCATGGTGTCACTCAGAGGCTGGGTGGTGGCGGCTTATTTCGCAATCGCTCCATGTAAAACACTAGAATTAAACTACGATATTTTGTAACCGGTTGGTTACATGATTGGAAGCCGACCCTAACTTTGTTGAAATAATCTAGGGAGAATAGATAACGAATACAGTTCTTAAAAAAAAATGGTCTGTCTATAAAAATCAGCACACAATTTAAACCTTCGAACACACGTGATTCGAGACACAATAGAAAGGCAATAGAAGCCCGACAGCCGGCTGTCGCTTGGTCGTTGAAACGTTAATATGTGTACATAATTACGACATCCATCATACAATTCTTGCTAACTACTATCAGCCGAGAGCTGGACATTCTAAACCAGTAGAAGTCACGAACTGGACTGCAGTCAACTTACCTGAAGTACACACAAGCGCAATTAACATCTACTTTCTAGTCTCGCAACAGAAACCTAGGTTTTGTGGTTTTGTACTGAGTAATTTTCTGTAGAACATGAATATCTTTCTACTACTAATTTAATTGTAGCGCAAACTGGCTTGCGCAGGTAAAAAAAATGCGTAGGCCGCGCCGTGGAGTTTGTGTGCTGTACAGTTTTACCAACCCCATGCTCCGTCTTACCTGTGTAAGCCAGTTTGCTCAAATAAGAATGTGGTGAAGCTTGAGCGTGTGGTAGGCTCGTAATGGACGACAACGGACCGATTTTAGTAACTGGCGACGCCGGGCCGACGCGATAGACAGCGTTCAATAGCTTGATGTGGGTTTTTGTTAAAGCGAAGGATACATGTCCATCCGTTGCAATCTTGCAAGAAAAGGAACGTACCGGACGGGCACCCGTTGACAAATACGGTCGTCAACAAGAGGCCTAGGGGCGTATGACTCGTATGACCGTACGACCGTAGGACTTTGTGACATAATATATGCAGATTCAATATCTTGAGATTTAACGCTTCCCAAATAGCTTACTTTTTTCCTAACAATTCCAAGTTTTTTTTACGCACTGCAGTTACAGTCGTATTGGTTCCTTAAGGGACTTTAGACCTTCCGGGTTGCGAAATGCGCAACCAAAGGAACAAGTGTGGGTTTTAGCCAGTAAAAGTCTGACACTCCCGAAGGCATTTGATGATTTACTATCCATAAAAAAGGAACTTAAGACATATTGACACTTTTAGGAAACATTCCTACAAATTAGTATAACAGGCTTGCTTGTACCATAACCAAGTCACAGTACTTCAGTATTTATCACATTATGTATGTACATACATTGTATATTATTGTCTTAGTATAATGCTGTTACTGCATGTGGCAGCACCGGGGCAATATAACCGGGTTATTGCCACGTTAACTCGGGGACACTGCTTAACTACTACTTTAACTTGTACCAATGAGGTGGGGTAGGGACGTACCTTGTCGCCTACGTTTAGTGATGTGAACATATTGGCTTGAAAATTTCGCCATTATGATATTTTTTTTTGGAAAATTCTAGTTTGAGCATCAATTTTTTGATCATCAATTAAAATATGGCAGTAAATCGGAACTCAATGCCCAAAAAATACGTGATCATACGAGAATATTCCTTTTTAAGGTCGAGTTTTCTGGTTCTCTGTCATGTATGAGATTGCGGAATTAAAACATTCAATAAGTCTTTTTTAACATGATTAAATCTGAATCCGGCTTGAGCAAAATCTTGGTCATTGATGCTCGCACCGCCTTGAGCAAAAAGACAAGCGTAGTGATTAATGCTCGTGCCTTTTCTGTATTGGCTGAGACTTTTGCTTTGCAGATGTAAAATAATGGGCTGGTTTTCAAAAAAGATGTCTGAGGATAAAAAAAACATTACAAGATTATTTCGATTGATACTTAAACTGAATCGTATTTATTACTATTGAAAAAATATTGCAAGAAAATGACCACGTCACTTCACTCAATGCAATCCCCATAAAGTTTAGTACCAGCGAAAATTATCTCGACAACTGCCAAACAAATGTCCACTTTCATCTAAGACATCAAAGTTTAATATCCTTTAACATCTGAGTCAGTACCTATTGTGCAATTTATGACGTAAGAGCCGCCAGATGGCGCTGATGCAAGCTATCTTGAGAGTGATTGTCCAGTTTACTGTTCAGAGTATTAAGGTTGCAAGTAGTGACCTTATTTTGAGAGGAATATTTTGCACTGAAAACGGGTTTCTGTTGTGATTTGATTGTAAATTGGTGGATTATGAAATCAGGCCGTTTATTGTCTTCACTAGATTAATGAAGGAGAAATGAGATATTAGGGGCAGGTAGGAAAGTGCCTCATATGTAGCTTTACAAAAGTTAGGGTCGACTTCCAATATAAGCAGATTCAGTTGAATTCTAATATTGGACCTCCACGATCCAGCCACTACACTACTTCTTGTTCTGATTGGGTCTAATTGTCAAAATTTCTGGCTTCTGACTTCTGGCGGGTAGTTAGTAACGGCCGTCAAAGATTTTCAAATTACTAATAGGATATCGGCTTTACGCGCGTTCCGAGGCACAAGATGTCGGCCATGCCATAGAAGAGCTGAAAACCACTGATAAATTTAAAAAGACGCATCACTTGGTACTGACCCAGTTTTCATCATGCAACCTTATGTATTATGTATTTTTTTCATCAGGACATTATTGCTCTAAAAAAGTTCGTCTTTATTTATTGAAAAAGAATCTTCCCGACCAGTCTTATGTTGTGTACAACGTTATCTATACTTCTATACTAATATTATAAAGAGGTAAAATTTGAAAGTTTGTAAGTTTGTATGTAGGGGGTAATCTCTGGAACAACTGGTCCGATTTGAAAAATTCTTTCAGTGTTAGATAGCCCATTTATCGAGGAATGCTATAGGCTATATACCATTACGCCACAACCCACGGGAGCGGAGCAGTAACGAAAAATGCGGGTGAAACCGCAGGGGACAGCTAGTTATTTATATTTGTAAACAACCCACGAAACAGAAGAAATTACTTGCTAAGGGCAAAGTAAAAAAAGGACCTATCAAAAACACCCTCTAAATTATTTACAACGAAGTCAACTAAACAACTTCCAACATGAACCCCTATAGTAATTAGATTAAATCTAAGCGGTAAGCGTTGGACAAATTACTGCAAGCTCAGTGTAGATTTATCACTTCAGGTGCACTTTGCACTTCTGGTACTTGGTACTTGGCAGTGGCACTAACCGGTGCTAATGGGTGCACGAGTTTGAATGCATTTAGTTTTCGATATTGTGTTAAATTGTGAGTTATTGATACTTTGTTGCATTATTAAATGCAAATGAATTAATTGGTGAATAGATGAACGTGTGCTACTTGCTGAAATTTAGCCCATAGATAACTAGATAACTGATTTAGTTTGATAAAAAACAGAATATTCTACGCGGACGAAGTTGCAGGTAAGGTTGCCTGTAAGCGGAATAAATAAAAAAAATGCCCGAGGTTTGAAAAAATTCAACGAAATAGGTTTACTACTTTATAGAAATATCCACCAACATCTTCATACGATAGCCAACATCTTTGTATTAATATACGTTAACTAAAATACCAGCTAAAACGTTTTTTATTTTATCTTGCGACTTACAAGCTGAGGAATATAAATGACGTCGAAAAGATCACGCGCGAGATATCCGCCGATATCTAAGTACATCGCTGCGGGCTCTCCGCAAAATGTACAAAAAATCACCCACAGTTCGGTTTACTTTTTACTAACTTGGAGTATCGAAGAGAAGTGGGGTAGAGCGGTTTTTATCGTATTTTCTGGTAGTAAAATGGGAGCACCATTGATAGTGTCCCCATTCAATGGGAATGGGGACAGCTGAACATAATTCAATTAATTAAAATGTATTCCTGCTATCCGCATTGATTACTTCCCTGTTAACTTATAGGTTAATTTAATTTCTTGATGGGTTTGTAATAATGGTCTACTTTGAAACTTAGTAAATGGTTCCCCCCTTTACTTCGTTTCCAAGTTGCCATGTTGTATTTGATATTGTAGATTGTCAACAATACTCTGACGTTCACTTAATTCTATCAGATGAGCATATCCAATTCTATCCAATAAGATAAGTTTATTTAATCAGGCGCTACTTTGGAAAAATCCTTGGTAAATAAATTATTGCACAAAGATTTAAAATTGTCTGGACTTTAAAAAAGAGACGATAATCCCTGAGTTTGTTTCGGCGTTTCTTCTCAGAGGTAGTCCAGTTAGGAAACGCCGGCTCCAACTAGCTTATAAAAAATATGACATGTAAAAGTGATTTTAAAATCCTACTTGCATAATTGGTTGGGGTAAAATTCATTGATTGGGGTAGAAAGAGCACAGCGAGTTCTGCTTAAAGTTGCCTACAGACGACCGTTCCGATACCCAACGGATAGACTATACACTGACGTGGGAGTACTTAGGGTCAGACAGCTTTACATCCTGTCTGTCACTCTGAGATTCCACCAAACCTCCTTGAGTACTTGCACTCTGTCAAGTCGAAGGGTACATTGGAAAAAGGTTCGATCCAGTAAAACAATCGGCAGAAAGTGTTATAGTTATATGGGACCACACATTTACGCGAAACTGAACGACCAGCATAAAATTCTACACCTAACACGTACTAAATGTAAAGCTACGGTAATTGAATGGCTTCTAACACTGGATTATGATTCGACTGAGAGCTTGTTATCCTAAGAAATCATGGAACTCACATATTTACATATATAAATAACATAATTATACATACATATACATAAATATTATATAACATAATTATACATTCATAAATAATATAATTATACATATATAAATAATATCACATACACATATAAACTTATAGCACAAACTTATAACTAACACTCACTCCACCCACACAAGCCCACACAACACTCATTCAAAATAAAATAAAAAATAGAAAATAGGTTAATCCTCTTTTGATTTTGTTACTTTCTTGTTTTTTTTTTATTCCTAGTTCTAAGATTATGAGTATTATCTTTATTCTAAATTTAAAACTTAAATTTATTGTAATAAAAAAAAAATACATTACATTACTTTAAAACTGTAAACGGAGCGAAGGAGCCTGGAACTCACGACACAGGGAATCCTAGTGTGAGTTTCAGGAATCAATGTAATAACTGTATTTTCTCGAAACAATAAATTATTCTTTATTCTTTATTCTTTATAATAAACGATTTCATTTCATTTCATTATGAAAAACTAGCTACCTATAGTTAACCCCACCAGAATCAAAACACGTCTTGGATGCAAGATGCGGCATCAACTTCTGCTGCATCTTTTGCATGTATATATTTTTTAGAGTTGTGCTGTACTTTGCATCCAAAGCACTGATTTAGATTTCAATGGGATTAACACTACAATGGCAGAATATAAATTACATACACAGTATGTATGTTCGAGTGTTTTTATAAAAATAATAATCTTCCAATGAGTTAATATTAACTTCGCGAAAATTTCCCTTAAGCTTTTTTCAATTATTCAAATCTCCGCGACTCCACAGTTTTCTCTATCCAGAACATAAAGTTAAAACTCCATTGAATACAATTGCGATGCTTTTTAAAACGCGTTTGACTTCTCGTTTCAGTAAAAATTATATTCGAAAAGTAATTTTTAAAAGGAAAAACTTGCTTCGAGAGTTTTATGAGACGTTTTTCTTTGTTCATCGAGTACTTTGGAGATTTTATGAGTTTCAGCCGAGTGCGTTAATGTATTTATATCGTCTTTTTTCTATTGCTTACATTTTTTGCTTTAAGTTATTTAGGCCGTATACTTCAGCTTACTTGTAGAAGCTTCGCATTTATAATTATTATAGATTTAATTTATAATCTTCTTATATATAAAATTCTCGTGTCACAATGTTAGTTACCTTACTCCTCCGAAACGGCTTTACCGATTTTTACCAAATTTTAAATGCATTTTCAGTAGGTCTGTGAATCGGTTACTATCTATTTTTCATACCCCTAAGTGGTAAGGGTTGGTCACCCTTAACATTTTTAACGCGGGTGAAACCGCGGGAGGCTGCTAGTGTTTTATATAGTTTTATATAATAAAACCATATTTATTTTGTAAATTGTATAGAAATAACACTTTTACACGTATTTCTCATTTCATTTTTGTTATCTTAAGCGAACAATGGGTCAGTGTTTCTTAGCTTACTCTGCGAAGAAAGCACCCATACAAAGTTAGAGGTTTATCTGCCAAAAATATCCATCTATAACTTGGATTGTTTGTTGTTACAGGTTTTGACATTTTCTTTGGCATAGTTATAGTTGCAGCTAGATACTGCTATTATACGTAAATTGACAATTTGAAAGCAAGATTTTGCATTCATTCAAAGATTAGAAAATTGGTGAACCTTTTTTTTATTGCTACTTCTATTTCAGACGCCAAATTAATATTATCAAAATAAATATCTTTTAACAAACAACAGCAATGAGATCTGAAATACAGTTCAACTCAATTCCAAACCTAATAAAGATTTCTTCTGCTGTACAAGTGTACTTCTTTCCCCGTATTGAGAAGTATCGCATTCTTAGCATTGCGTCCACGGTACTGCGTTATCACCGTACGTAGCGGCAGAAAAAAAGTCTGTTAGAAGTCGGAGAATCGACTTCATCCTTGTTTTTGTTCTTCGTTAACTGGAACGTGGATAATGCGTTTTCTTTGTAAGTTATTAGGTTCGTTTTATTTTTAAAACTTATTTGTTTGAGGATACATGAAGTTAAGGGTTCTTTTCTTGAGCAACGATCCAAAGTTAGTAGCATACTCTTTAGCTTCAAAATTTCTGTATCCTAATGAGAATTTTCTACTGAATAGTTTAGCAACATTTTTACAAGCCTGGCAACTGATGCAAGCTTGTTGGTCGTTTAACTAAAGCACTAAATAACTAATATCACTGTGCCCTTATCCTATTTACAAAAAATAACGTAGCCGTCAGTTTTCCACCTTAATAAAAAATATTTAGCAAAGAGTTCCCCCGACTGCCATAAAATATTAGCTTGGTTAGTCAATCACATATTACTCGTATTATAAACAAGCTTTTGCTTACAGCTTAATCCACATGGAGGTCGAAAAATAAAAATATAAAATAAAGATATAAAATATAGTGCTATAGACTATATCTGTACTAAATTACATTTAAATCGGTATAGTAGAGGCGTGAAAACGTAACAGAGAGACAGAGCCACTTTCGCATTTGTAACATCACATAATTTGTTAATGTTGGGTTAATAACATATCGAACTTTTTAACTTAGACACTAAAAGGGATCGTTTTACATTTTAAAATAAATAAAAATATTTTGACGATTTTTAAAAAAAAAACGGCATTAAATTTTTCGTCCAATTGCCAACCAAAAAATCATAAATAATTAGCACTATGACCATCTCCAAGGATATTACGGTTAAACATGCCGTTTAGGAGATAATTCGATTTTTCATACTAGCTTCATACAAATTTTTCGTAAAAAAATTATATTTCCTTCGTTTTTGGGTAGAATTAACTCGGGTGTCATTTTTGTACATAGTAATGACTAATAGAAGCGATATCCGGCATAAAAACAAGCACTTGCAAATTGAAATCCCTAAGTCTATGAAAGCCGATTTTCAGCCCACCGTGCATCAGTTTGTTAACCATCTAATGAAAAAAACTATACTTTTTTTAAATACTTTCATACTGCGTAGTCATACTAGTCATCTACATGTGTACAACTCAGAGCAACTTGAAGGCACGTGTCACCGCCACGTGCGCTTAGCATAGCCAGGGGCGGAACGTATTCCTACAGGAACAAACTTTTCTATTAATTCTTGCAGTATGTGTGAACGTTTAAATAGAATCCTAGGCCATTAGGTATGAGCAAATGTTGGTGTGGATGGATGAGAGGATGATGTGTATGTTAATTTCTTTTATTTTTAGCTCCCGACGAAAAAAGGGGTGTTTTTTAATATTGGTCACAGTGTGTCGTGTCTGTTTGCCTGTGTCATTGTAGCTTTTAAACGGGAGAACCGATTTGCGTGTTTTTTATTTGAAAGTGGGTTGTCTAGCAATGGTTCTTAGACATGTTTTATCAAACTCAATTCAGCCGGTTCAAAGTTATCTATTAACTCTTTTGTTTGCCGCAGTCGCTTAATTTTTAATTAAAGTTTTATGGTATGAGGAAATTATTGCCCTGAGGGCCTAGACAAGTGGCATTGTAGAATAGATAGCGAAAACGAATAGATAGTCAAATGTATGGCATTGACAAAAGCTTTCGCTAAACAATTTGACATCTTCATACATTTGACAAACTATTCGTTTTCGCTATCTATTCTACAATGCCACTTGTCTAGGGGGTAGTAGTAAAAACGCCCGCTTTTTGCGGCAATGAGACTTTTCAATTCATTTACACTTTCTAAACAAATATAAGACCCCGTGCCGTAAGTAAAATCGATAAATATTTAAATACTTCGACAGTCGTTGCAGTAGTAAGGTTCTTCGAGAAAGTGATTCTAATATCCAACTTGCATAAAATGCAATTTAATTTCCTTCAGACAGCAACCAGAAAGTCTTACTAAGAAATATCATGTTACCTAACTGGGTTGCAAAAAAATCGAAATTGATAAAATCAACAACTGAATCTTTTAAATAAATTGCTTTAAAAATACTAAATCGCAAGTTGAGTTGTTCACTTGAGATGGTTCTGAACATTTAATAGAAAAAATCGTAGTCTTGGCTTCAAAAAAGTAATAAAAATGGGATCGCAAACAGTTGATTTTCATCTTATTTTTACCTACAGTAACTCAGATTAGTAAACAGAAGGCAGATAGACAGCGCGGAACATTACGAGTGCGGCGAATGTCGAGACATGTGTGCGTGACTGCCACGTGACTGCGCTGTAAGAACACGTCGTCTCTGTGTGCGTTCCGGTTGCCAGGATGATGAAAAATTACCCGTAATATTTCATTCTTATCTGTCTATATTAATTAAAATCAATTTATGAAATTACTAAAAGTATGTAGGTACGCGCGTAGCATAAGAACTGCTACGCCTAATTAGGTGAATCTACTTTGTTGTGTTTGTAATTGTCAGGACAATGTTGGTATTTATTTATTTATTTATTTATTTCGGGAAAACAAACAGTTACACACATATGTTAACATATAAGCATGATAGGACATAAAGTATTTATATATGTGTAGCTCACAACGTTATCCACGTATTATACAATATAAAGTTTTTACGAACTATGCATACGAGTAAAACTGGTATGACAACATTGATTGAAAAAAATGCACCCTGGCTAGCTGGAAGCGGGCAGATAGTACAAAAAGTTTGTTTGTTTGAAACTTGAACGCGCTAATTTATTCTCTTATTCACAAACTACTAAATTTTAAATGCATAGCTGTCTCTTTCCATTTCTTAAAGCAAAGGACAGAATATAAAATATTAGTTAAGTCGTCTTCTTCTGTTCACTGTTTTTTACTATATTAACTTTATGTTGGCGAATCGACTGGTGTACATAATTTTAGTTAGAGACAAAACATTCACTAGTTTTATTAACGAAGACTTTTGACACATACAAGATAAGTACACACACATGATACAAACATACCAACCAAAAAGAAAAAAACACTCGAAATAAATATTCTTGTAGATCGATAATCCTGTGTCCAATACATATTTCCTAACTTAGGGGTAAATTTTTTCACAATAAAATAGCAACACCGACAGATTTCTGTTGAGGTTTTGTGTTCCAAATAAAATAACATCCAAAAAGGCAAAAATAACTATATTAATCATATATTAATCTATAAAAAGGTACTCCATCTTCTTTCTTTTGATTTAGGGAACAATTTTTGCAATGTTTAAAAACAAAAGACGGCATCATTCTCGAAAATATGAATATTTTCTGTGACATGTTTACGGCGCGACGCTTTGTGCCGTACTGACTCGAGATTGTATTCGCTTTTGGTTTTGTATTTGCTTTGTTGACCTCACTCGCGGTGTTCCGCGCTATCTATCTGCCTTCTGTTTACTAATCTGAGTACAGTAATAACTCCGTCTTGCTTACAGCACTAAGATTTTTATTGTTTGCTGAAGAATTTATTTGTTTGATAAATATCTTGAGAAGGTTTGATAAATCTAGTGGATTACAAATATTCATTAATTCGGTGGAATAAAGTTGGTTGTATTTCTGGCATAATTATTTTATTTTAATTATTTTCAAGTTTAAGTGGTTAAAAGTCGATTTTTCAGGACCAATAGTAACTTCGTCGGTCTGTCTGTTCTGCTTTCACTGCCTAACCACTGAACCGATATTGTGACATTTGAGTCGGAATAGGTAAGTCCAACCAAAAGGACTCGTGCTTGTTTATACTACATATATAGATATGACTTTGAATACCTCGATAATGTACATTCGCGAAAGTCAAAATCTAGTTAAAAAACACAAAGATACTTAGACTTTTTCTGCTATCCATACTTCTATCGAACCTACCCGACATTTTATACAAAATGAATATTCAGAAATATGTCCGCATGATGACGTCATTTTAGCAATTTTTCATAATATACCTACTCTTTGTACCTTTATTAAGTTGAGGAAAATGTGAAATCATTTAAATATTTATATCATAGAGATGGAACGAAAATAAGTATCGAGTTTATTGCTTAATCTTCTCCATAGAAACCTTTTTACAGACTTACAAAAATAAATATACCTGTAAATGGTTTAATCAAATAAAATATGATTTTGACTTTTGACTTTGTCTTTGTTAAAAAGATTGTCAGGAGAAGTACCACCACCATACTTATTTCTGCCGCAAAACTAGATCAATATGCATTTCTGCCATATTAAGCCTGTTAGTCCAGTGGTTGGTGACGCTAACTTCAGAGGCCGTGGGTTCTTTCTCACTCCGAAATAAACTTTGTGTGATGTGCTTGATTCGTTTCTCGGTGTTTGAGTGTAACTAATACATAATATGTATGTATTTATAAATTATATAAGTAGGTATGTATAATTATATATCAGTAGTCATAAAACAGTTGATCACAGGGAAGTACTCCCACCAACTAATCTCTGCCACAAGACCAAGAATATAGCATTAAACATTCCTTTTTCTCAGAATACCTCCAAAAAAGCCAAGTAATCAAAACTCCACTTAATTCAAAGCGAAAGACTTAACTTATAAGCGTTTCTAACCAAACCTGGCAACACTCATAATCTCATCTAAAAGTTGCCAGTAACAAAATCAAACTCGATTCTAGGACGGCTATCAATTGTACCGGTCAAAGCCGATCCAATAAGATTACATTTTCGTTATCCGATTACCGAACTTATTCGGGGTAAGATGGCCGATTTGACGCCCACTGATATCCGGTCAAGCTGACACCTCCACTGATTTATTCATCCGGGGTGCGAATTATTTATTCATCCGGTTATATTTATTGTTTTAATGTGTGTTTGTTTAATGACAAAACACCAAACAATATTAGGTTTGTTTTATTCAGGCCAATTTTTAATTCACTGCACATTTTACGAAATTGTATCGCTGGTTTTGAAGTCACAAACGCGATTACGGAAGTCCTCGGCTCAATTCTGTCAAAATATTACTGGATTCTTCCATTACAATTTTTGAGTCAGAAAGTCTGGTTTTATCCAGCAACTGGGTTTTAGGCGTCTGTTAGGTCGCTCCATGTAAACACACACACATATATTTAGTTGCATTTCTTTAGATTGGAAGCCGACACAAACATAGTTGAAGAAGAGGCTAGATAGATGATGATTCAGCATGTACTGGATTTAATCATTAGTGGATAACTACTCTTTACAAAGAATCCTGCAAGATTCATGTCACTATTATAAGAATGGCTGTACGTTGATAATCAACAGTCAATTAGTTTTTTTTTCTTCAAAGCTCCATAGTATTGTAACTACTGAACTCTTTGGCAAGAACTTATAACTATTACCGGTGATAATAACGTATACAGTTAAACCTCGCCAAAACGCTGCGCCAAAGCAGGTTCAATGCGGTATTCGGCAATATTGAAACCCAATATGATTTATAATGCTTTGTTGGCTAAAGCTTATTGTTGGAACATAATATACTAGCTGTATTAACGTATACGACCGCACGTACTTAGTTGTTGGTTGAGCACGATAGTTTAACGGTTCGGTTTCTGGTTACTAAACTGACAATGGACATTTGCCATTTGGTCCAAGCTTGAAACACGCATACTGCTTTGTAGGTTCCTTTAAACTTGTATTGTTGGTACTGTTATTTTTCGTGTTTTATGTTTTACACCAATGTTTTATTTATCCATCTAATGGAAAGCTTTGTCTTTGGAGTTTTCTTGTTGTACAATTAGGTGATGGACGATAGGGCACAAACGTTTTAGAGTGGTACCTTGCAGGGTTTACAAGCCATATGCAAGACGGTGGCCAGTGACCGATGGCCAGTGACGGGTACTGCATAAGAGGCGAAATGCCCGCTTTTCGCTACGGACACGGCTATGAATAGCACAAAGATATAATTATGTAATATAGATATTAAATATCTTTTAAGGGAGACTCTATACAACTTCCTAGTTTTTAAAACACGTCTTTTATACTAGAGGATTCACAAATAAGATGCCACCAAAAATGTAGACCGCTGGAATTCCTAGTAGGCACTGCTGATGAGATGGGTGGGAATCGGAGAGATTATTTTAGAATACTTCAAGAGGTAATTATGCCCAGCAATAAATGTCTAACATTTGATATGACGATAAAGTACTAACACTTCTTAGCTAGTCCTCCAAAGCTTAAATTACTTTATTTTGTTTTATTAGTGATTTGGAAATAGATCAACAAACAAGTCGTTAGATTTCGATTAAGTTCTTTTTCACTATTTTTTCTAATGGCTGCAATGGTAGCGAGCTGAAAAACAAAAAATAAATGAGTTTTTCTACCGGAAAATAGAAGAGAGAAAATAACGGGTCCAATAAAAGTAAAAAGTAGATGCGTCGGAGACTTTACAGGCTTCTTGTTTGCTCATTAAAATGTTATCCAGGTTTTAATTGATACGTTTTAATTACTTTAGAACAATTAATATTGAATGTGTAATAGACGTTGTTTATGTAATGGTTTTTATGTAATCCAATGCATTCATGTTTAAGATGTGTTTTATGCCACATTGGATACAAAAAAGTTGAAAGGGATTTTTTTGTCTTGGCATGGGTTTGTAAAGAGGAGGGAAAAAACGCATGTGACTAAGAGTCGAGAAATATGAATGTAGAGTGAAAGGGGGAGAGTTGCGAAAGGTATCCAAAGATGGATGGAATAGTGTATACAGAGGAAATAGGCGAGACGACAAAAAAAAAGTAATTAGTCCGTCAGATAGATTATCAAAAAAATTTGGACACGTATTTTTTCTTTTTTCTCGTAAACGAAGAATGACGACGATACAGTGCGTTAAAGTTGCACATGACGTCACGATCTGATACAATTACTGCAGGACGGTGACGTCAAAATCCCCTACTCCGGAACTTTGTTGCTCTTTATCTTATTTTTTTATTGATTTGTTCAAGCAAAAAATACGTATCCCGTATTTTTGGCCGATCTATCAGACGGACTAAAAGGAATCCCATTTTTTTAATGTTGTCGTCATCGCCATTGCATATGTGTATAAAGTAGGAGTTATTAGAAAGTTCTCAAGAATGGTGAAGGACACAATTATTGCAATAGTTAATAATAACAGTTCCATTCGCGTTTCAATAAACGATTTAGGTCACATTTATTTAGTTCTATTCAGTTTTCGTCCATACAAAACAACGATTTTATACAAAAGTTAAACAGACGCGGAAAATTTAACGGACGTGTATCCATCTTTATAGAAAATGGTTGTTTTCTATAGGCATAAGCTAAATAGGGCTTAATAAATGTGCTTAGTACCTTAATATTTGCATATAATAAATATTTTTCTTTCTTTCTTACTTTTTTTCTTTCTTCTTTTTCATTCTTTCTTTCTTTCTAATAAAAAGGTATTGAGATAGATAGATAGAATATTCTTTATTGTACACCAATAGGACAAAAACAGTAAAGGACAATACAAACAAATATGCAAGAGTACAAAGGCGGCCTTATCCTAAGGTTCATAAGTGGGTACATAAGCAACAGTTTGCCTCCCATACATATATGTGAGTAGGCTAGAACAATCAATTGCGAGCCTACCACGTTTTGGCACAGGAACCAATGCGTCTTCATGGTCAGTTGACCCCGTAACAGGTGGCGACATGAATTGTGTTATAAGCTCTCGATATGACAGATATTGATTGCAATTGCTTTTTTTATTAAACCTTCAAACACACGTAATTAGAGACACAATAGCAGCCCGACAGTCAGCTGTCGCTTGGTCGACAAACGGTTAATATCAATAGGTACAGACGTGTCGCCAATACTTTTTTACAGTTTTCATTTTCCGTTCTGATAGGTTCACTCCACGCATAAGGCGTTCTGGACATCAAAAGATATTCTTAAATCTAATATTATTCTAGAAGTCTAACTAATTTTTTTACCCACGAGGGAACGTATAAGGTATACGTTTAGGGTGAGAATTCCATGAGAGTTCCATTTATTTAAAAAACTATATTTTGCTTACTATTCCATAAATTTAATGACCTTTGCAATTTACATAATGCAATGGTTTGGGTTTGTAGCTTTGGGACTCATTTGTGACTTTTGTGTATTCTTTCTTTCTTTCTTTCACCTATTGTGTTTTGTCTCTGCATCACCCTTTTGATAGACGGTGCTTTACATGTTGTACATAGAGCTTAATAAATAAAATAAGGTTTTTATTGTGGAGAATGTACATAACCTGAAAGTAAATTTCATTCTTGTAGTAAGTGAAAATGGCTTGAAGAACTTTTAGGTTCATTTATGAAAATTTTTGTTTTCTTCATTCGGAAAATTTAATAAGTCTTGTAGGGCTAATAATAGGTCTTTCAGTTTAACATATGTTTGTAAGCCAAGCAAACGAACTTCAAACAGTTCTGGAATAAATACAATTTACAGACTTTAAAGAAGAATAGTTTCTACTTTTTTGGTGACGAGCAACTCTGACTCTTTTCTGATTTTGATAATTCATAAGGGCCTGAAAAAGGTCTAAGAGAAATAAATGCCTTGAGTTTTGAGTTGTCTGGTAAAAGCACTAAATAAAAACTTAATCCGCAACGCAAAAAAAATGCCAATTGCCTTTCCTTATAAGTTCACCCAAATATATTGGATTTATTCGAAGGTCTCAGAAATAGAGCCACTTCCCTTTTGTAGTAACATTTGTGTGAATGTATAAACGAAGGTGTTTTGGGTAAAGTGGCTAGGGATAAGGGCTTTGGAAAAGGTGAAAAATAGCCAGGCTTGTTAGAATCCATGTTTAGAAAAATAGGAGAGGTCACAATAATAAAAAACATGTTCCCATTACCAATAACACAAATGTACAAAATCTTTACATTAATACCATCAGTAAAATCAGTAAAGTCGTTAGGAACTTTATTCCTAATGAATAATAATAAATAAAAAATAAAATAAATATCCTGGGACATCTTACACACGGCCATCTGATCCCAAGCTAAGCAGAGCTTGTGTTATGGTATTCAGACAACTGATACCTATACGTACTTATATAATTTTTAAATACATAATATAGATAAATAATACCCAGACACAGAACAAACAATTATGCTCATCACACAAAGTTTGTCCTGGGTGGGAATCGAACCCACGACCTCAGACCAACAGGCCCGTCGAAAAAATATTTGTATAAAATTTAAAATCCGCTTTGAGCAAGCGTAGTGGTTAATGCTTGTGACTCTCTGTATGAGAAGAGCCAAGGTCTGCAGTAGAAACGTAATGGGCTGATTTTCAGAGCTCAATGATCTATTTATGTGGTAATTTGCCTTTTTTACAAAAAAAAATTAACACTTGAATATTATTTATCGAAAAGATGTATTTTTTAGAGCAAATAAGGGTATCTGTGGATATCAGATTCAAAAGAAACACGGTTTTATTGTTCACCGAGAAAATAGCAATAGGTACTGAATAGAATATCCAACAAAATGTATCCAAAAGAATTGTACACTGTACAGTACGTTTCAGTGTAAACACGAGTGTTTCAGACGTTACGTCGCGAATACACTTGTCTTTATACGTCGCGACGACAACGTAGCAACGTTAATCTCATCGAAAGTTTTGTACGAGACCGGATAAATGGGGAAGTAGGTCGTGTTTATTTTAAAGATATAAAAGATATATAGAGTATTGTAATGCTACTACTATAAGCTTTTTTTATTGATAATAAATCATCAAATGACTTCTCCCACCCACAGTGTCAGACTTTTACTGGCTAAAGCCCACTCATGTTCCTTCGGTTGCCCTTTATGTTCCAGGGCCGCCGTCACTATTAGAACTATTTTGCAACCCCAGACTATTCCGCAACCCCGGGTACTACTATTAGCTTTTGACTGCGGCTTCGCTCGCGTTAGAAAGAGATATAAAGTAGCCTGTGTCACTTTCTATCCCTTCAACTATGCCCACTTAAAAATCATGTCAATTTGTCGCTCTTTTTTGCTGTGAAAAGTATGGATAGTAATTTGACATCGTATCCTGATCGAAGTAAGAATAAAATATAGTAGATGTTTCTTTTTGAACATTGGACAATGCAAAAATTTATGTATAATTGTAGAAAAATATGGAAAGGAAGGAAATATCAAGATTTTCATCAAATAGCTTTAAGACACACGTGTAAGTTTGTGTTAAAATTAGCAGAATAGTATAATAGGCCAGTTATTAAAGAAGGCTGCTAAAGTTACCAGTTCCAGAACAAAACGAAAAAAACTAACTATTTACGGAAGTCAATGGCCATGCAAAACAACAAACTAACTAATTTCAAAATCAAAATAATATTTCCCTCATAGGTTTGAAGGCGTTTTTCAGAAAAAAAACTCATCATTCTCTCAGGAGACTTCAGATTGCACGATCCCAATCTTTAAAACTCCCCATCAGCTCAAAATGTTAATGATACGCTTAGGAAGCCTGCCTAGGCGTTTCGGCCGCTGCATTTTGTCCGCTCCGGTCAAAACAGTTTCTTTAACGGTGTTTTGGGGGATAATATTTTAAAGTTAATTTTGTATGGTCGGAATGAAAAGGTTTTTCATCATAAGGACCGTACAAAAAAAATTAAAACTTTATTTTGTACGGTCTAAATGAAGAGGTTTTTCATTCTAGCCATATACAAGTAGCTTCAAAGTGTCGTCTAAAAGACTCCTCAAAAATATTAATAATAATTAAAATGTTTCTACCAGAGCGAACGAAATCAGCGGTCGAAACGACACACCTAGAAAGCCCTTAAGCGAAGTCTAAGAAATCTCGCCGACTTTGGATGCGGAACCTATGGATGCCGTATACATAATTAAACAGCTATTTACGCCTACGTTCTGCTGATCCGAAATTATTCCTGAAGCAAAATCACTCGATTATTTTATCTCAGGAGTACGTATGTTTGTGGTTTACACGTTATTTTGGTGATTATCTTTGATACGTCGTAATGGCGTGGTGATTAAGGTGTCCGCCTCTCAAGCTAGAGGAAATTGTACCAATGTGACCTTCTCAATTGATTCATACATTTTTTTTATGCACAAAAGTACATTGGCAGATTCAATGCCTAAGGCATTCTTTCCCAGTTAACCAAGGGTGTATAGAGATAATAGGTGTGTAGAGAAAGTAAGGCAAGTGCATTACAATAGAAAATTACAATTACAATACATTCTGAGTTTATCTAGGAAATTGTTGATTTCTCGTAAAGTACTTAAAACCATTGGTCCTGATTGTCATTCATAAAGTGGCTTTCTAATTGTCACAAACAGGAATTTCAAAATACCAATATTTTACGCTTCGCAAAAATATTAATAATAATGAAATTCGTGTTTTGCCCAGAGCGGACGAAATACTGCGGCCAAAACGCCTACTAAGCGCGTTAATCTTTGACAGTTGTTACGGCTAATTAGAAGCCAAAAAGTTAATGTGTCCTCACCTGCACGTGGTGCACCCTGTTAATTCACTCTCGACTACTCTCGAGGCTCTGATGAACCAGGTCTCTTCACAAAAAGGAGAGTTTCGCACTCATACTGCAAATAATAATAATACAAATTCTTTTTGTATTAAAATATTGTAGAATAAATACACATGGTCGTAGCAGAATTGTGGTGCCTTTTCCACAGTCAAATGCTATCAGTACTATCAGTCTAAAAAGTGTCAAGTACGTAATGCGTCGAAACATTTTCTATTCGGAGACCATCATTAGTAGGTCTAAATTAAAACATTCTCTTCTATGTATTACAGTCACATTGTCCAGAAAATGTCCGTTCACGAGCACCATTACCCGAAATAAACACAAAACTACAATGACACGAAGTTTCTGCAAGAATAAGTTCATTGTGTGATGTTGTCGAGTCATCGCGCTCAATCTAAGTTGGGGCGACAGTGTAGCAGCCGTGTGACAGCCACTTATGTTGCTACTTGTGTCATACTTAGTTTATTAGGATCTTGGTTTTTGTCTGTGCATTTAACTTTGTGTAATTTGTTTTAATTTATCAAGAAAAGATAAAATATTCATATTACCAAGTGATATAAATTAATAACAAATATCTCGAGACAAATCACACTATCTAATCCCAACCAATGGTAACCAGATAATTGATACACAATAAACATGCTCTTCGCACCAAGTTTTTCTGGAGTGAAAATAGGGCCTTCCTTCTTAGCAGTCAGGGTCATTATCCACTAGACTTATAGGTCCGTCACATGTATTGCATGCGTCACATGTAAGCAAATGTAACCCGTTTACGAAAACCACACACACACAAAACTATGCAACAACGAACACTAAACTAGAAGATTACAAGTATCTTTGATTCAAGCACTTTCGATTAAAATAATGATACCCAGGATCCCCATATTAAAATCCATTTCAACTTAATACTCTCATATTATTATGTTCGTGAAGAAAAGAGCCTCGACAAACAGAAGGACAAAAATATTCTAAGGGTTTCTTTTGTGGAACCCTAAAGAGCAAACAAACTTTCCCTCCTTAATGTATTTATCAGAAAGAACTAATGAACTTACACAATTCGATTGATTGTCCGCATATAGTTATGAAAGTATTCCCCAGATTCAACTAGAGTGAGCCGTGAGGTTGTGGTCAAAGAACAAAAGTCAGAAGCGAAACTACTGCTCTTAATCAATACAATACGCCGCTCTTAACGCTATATAAATGTCTACAGTTTCTAAAACGTCGAACTTGCCAAAATGGTGCTCGCCATTTTAGGCGTAAATCAACCGTAAAGCTTTTGAGATATACAAGATTAGAATAGTAGACCAAGAAGTGTAGACCGGAAATTGGCGAATGTTAGAAGAATGGCTCTGGTGAAATGACCATGTTCTCCATAGTGTCTAGTCCAAATGGAAGAATTAAGATTGTATTGACACTTAACATTTAAGATTTAACGCTTGGAGAGCCATGTCCTGTGGTCATGAATTTGACGTAAATTGCGTCATGCTAATGTAAGGAAACGAAAAACGTATTTTTTCCATCTGCAATCAGTGAACAGCTTTATTCCATTTCCATATTCCATTCCATACTGATTCAACAAACAATATATGTAATTTTGCTACTTTAACTTCATTTAGAACTTAGCCTATCAAAGAAATAATTATTAGACTCAAAGCCAATGAATTCTGATTCTGATGTATAATTCGAAACACTTTAAATGTATCTTTATCTGTACCTACTTTGATACTACTTCTGGAGAATGTAGCTCTGGATATTAAACTGCAATGGCATATTTTGATACGACTTCGTATCTAAATGGATCGCTGCTAATAAATAGCTATTCAGAGCATTACAGACATGTCAATATTATTCCGAAACCCAGTGAGAGTTCGGAACTCCTATTTATTTTCCATTAGCTGGAGTATCCCAAATATTAGTTCACCTGCACTCTTAACGTTCTGAAAAACATCCGACGCAGCCAAGAGGCCCTCTGTGAACGTAAACGAATTTTACGATCCTTGAAAAGTAATCTTGAAATGCTTCATGCAAAGCTTCATGGCTTCATGTGACATTACATATTTTGTAATTTTACATCCGAATAATAAACAAAATAAATATTTCAGAACAAACTAAACATTTTGTGTTTTGTGCTTTTAATGCTTTCTATTAAAAAATGTTGCCCTCCCTTAACTAAAGCAAAAAAAAATCGTTTTTGAGGACGGCCCTCAAAGTGCTCTTTACAGGAACATGAAAACTTTATAATAAAATTGGCTTTATAATAAGTTGTAATAGAATACTATAACAACATAAATGTGTACTTCGCGCTGTACGTAACGTTGAGGGAGTGTTATCGCTACTAAGGAACACAGGGCGCCGCGAGGGTAAGCGGGAGAGGGGTCGCATTCCAGCAAGGTGCACAGATGAGTAGTGTGGTACAAAAACAACATTTCTGTCGCTTCTACACAATTTTTTTACTCTACGCTGTGGGTTATTTCATTAGCGCGCTTTATTGGAAATTCCTTCCATTGTGAAAGATTGTCGCGGCGCCATCTTCATTACGTCTTAGAGATTTAAAATGGCGCTTGTAGGCCTTTGTAGGGCTTTTAAAGTATAAAGCTCTAAGTTTGTTCGAAGATTTAATTAACGTTGCGTTATTGCTTGATTAATTAAGTTGATGGTGTATAAAACAAAGAAAGTTTTTATTAGATTTCCTATACAGAATAATAATCTACGCTCTGATCTGTTTCTGCTTGCAAATTGAATTATTTGGCAATCTTTCAAGGCGCAAAAATATTCATGAATAAAAGTAACTTTTGTTATGAAGCTAACTCTGAAATATTGCAAATATGTAAATACTAGATTTTGCCCGCGCCTTATTCTGTGCGAAATTTTATAGATCTTAGAAATAATTTGTTTTTTTTTATTGGAAAGGTAAGTCGTTTGAAAATATATCTGCTACATGCAAAACACGAAAGCACGAAAAAGCAAATTTTACTTTTATTTTATTTGTGTAGACTTCACAATTTTCTTTTTTATTTAATTCAAATCAATGCAACTAACTACGTACTAACTTAAATATTCTCAACGAGGCAATACGTCAAATTATAATAACAGCTCAGAATACCAACTTATAATAGATCCATTGCTGAGTACAGGCTTCTTTCCAAACAAAGAAGGCACGAGCATTGACCACCACGCTTCCTCAAGGCCGATTGGCGATTTTAGACTTGCATTAACTACAAGTCCAAGTTTCCTCAAGAATTTTTTCTTTACCGATGTCAGTAAAAACCAAGACAAACTTATAAAAAAGGTCACATAGGTATTATCCCTATTTGGAACCCGTGTAGTCTCTCACAACTGACAGGCATAACTAAAGAAAATAAAAAACTAAAGTTGATATTGGTGCCGATTCTCTTATGCACAAACTAACGTAAATTTAAGTAAAGTGCATCTTTCTCTTTCCATTTCTTAAAGAAAAGAACAGAAGATACATTTAAGTTTAATCTTGTCAAATTAAACAGCGCCTGATGAAAATTGACGTATATTTAGACGCCATGTTTTTAAATTGCGTCTAAATTATCTATGGAGTGTCTAAATTTGACAGGACTTAACTAATATTTGATCTTCTGTCCTTTTCTTAATTAAACGGAAAGAGAAAGATGCACTTAACTTAAATTTACGTTAGTTTGTGCACAAGAGAATCGGCACCATTATTGTGAATTTTCGATGAAATATTCATGAAACCTTTAGAGTTTGAATAAATTTTAATATTTCATTACGTGTAACCAAGATTCAGTTAGCAGACATAACACAATACCTACATTAAATATAGGTTATGTTGTGGAGAAAACTGGATGCTAACTAGTTTGGCTCCCGCGACGTTGCTTGCATTTTTTATAAGTTCAGGCAAAGTTGGGGACTTTCAATCAGGTTTTGAACTAGCTTGTGAATATTTAAGGTATATATTTACGGATAGACGGGCGAGCTGAAATATGAACGAAGGTAAGGCAGACACGTGGCTGGGATTATTATAGAATTTGTGAGGATAAAGTAAGACGGGTATACGGTAAGATGGCTTTTGCGCGAGCATTACGTTGTAATGTAACGTTGTAACAGTGTATCATGTAACGATGTATCATGTAACGTGTAACATTAGTTCGAATGGTACATTACAGGCAAATTCATTGTTACCAGACATTACAGGTATTAAAAAATATAACATTCGTGCGAATATTCGGTGATATATTACACACTTGACAAAGGCTAGTTGGTTCTTCAAATCAAGTTTTGTTAAAATAGTGAATGCTCAATGTTTTATTACTAGCGAATGCTCAAGCTTATATCTTTTGACAATTGCATTTTATAACCATGTTTTCGTCCCCTGATACTTTAAATGTGAAGTTATTGTTGGGATTGAATCCGGAAAAGTATGTATGTTAGGTTTAGTAAAAGTTAGAAATAAATCTATGAACCCATATTTATATTCATCTATTAGCAAATAAGATTTGTTGTTGCTAAAGTTGGATTTTCGTGCAGTTAGCTTAATGTATTACAATTAAACCGTAGATACGGTGCTAGCAGAAAAGTATTTATAATATTTCAAAAAGCATAATATTACAATGATACTTGAAAACAAAATGGTAAATTTTTGATGTGTCACTCGCAGATTAAATACTCAACCACTACGCCGATAGTGGTAGTTAGCCCCGTATTCATAGTAAACATTTTGTTTAGCAACATGGTTGCATAAACATGTTGACGAGTTGCTGTCATCATATTACGGGCAGCATTTGTGTTGCGGTGTTGATCACGCCATACTGCAGAGTTGACGCCCGGCGAGCGACAACATCAGTTGATCAACAGTTGCTAAACAAATGTTTACTATGAATACGGGGCTTAAAATAACCTGTTTATAAACAAATCTGTTGGTTAATATTTCTTCTTTTTCCATGCCATATCCTATTGTCTTTCTATTGTGTCTTTAATTACGTGTGTTCGAAGGTTTAATATAAAACGGAGAAATACTCAAATTTAAAATAAACAAATGAATAACGCCCTAATTCAACCACTACGCGATCGCTGCTCGCAAATTATTCCAACACGTCACGAAAACGTCCACATTTCTCGCCATGCTACCTAAATTGGCGGTCCCCCAGGGAGGTGACAATTATTCGTTGGAGTGTGAATGCTTCTCGTGCTCCACTGGACAGAGCTGCGGAACCCTCCGCATTATCAACCATTGACGCATCGGGTACACTAGTGATTCTCAAAGTATGTATCGACCCACAAGGGCTAATCCCTTGTGGGCCGATACATACTTTGAGAATCACTACGACGACTCTATCTACACTATCACGACGACCGAACAATACTACAACGACTAGCCACATAAATTAGGTTTTCTTGTGCTCAATGAGGGTAAAAAATTGCAGAACTCTTAAGAAACTCGTTTTTACTTTTATTTATTTATTTTCACGAACAAATTACATTGTGTTAGATACAATTTATTATTATAAATTCTTAAAATTAATAAGTATTGTCCCGAAATAATAGATTAAAACATGACTAGTTGCATGACAGTACAAACCTAGGATAAAAAATAATTGAGAGATGATTGAGAGTACAAATTTATCTCTTAACTAAATGAATTTATTTAGTACATGGAGAACTTACAGCTAATAAAACCAAAACACAAAGAACACCACAAAAAATGACTAGAATGCCAATTACAAGTCTTCACGTTACACCATAATTTAAATAAATGAATTTAAAGAGACTTAAAAATTTTGGAAATCGATATTAAATGTCATCAATATATGGACGAACAAACGTACAGAGTAAGTTCCACATGTTTTTTTTTATTTATATGGAATTTAAAACTTTATAAGTAAAATATAAGTCAAATTAAACGTAATGAGGCAGAGAGGTTTACTGATGACGCCAAATATGGCAGGAGGTCTACGTGACTTATAAGTTTGGGAACCTTTGCGACGGGTGTGTTAGTGATAGTGCGAGTCTGGTACTTCTTCGGCTTTCTAAAAATACCTGCTTTGTGAAAATATTTTTACACAAACTTTAATACATGAAAATTTTGTGAGAGAAAAAATTAATCTGTCTGCTATTTGTATGAGAGGGTTCGTAACTGACCAAGTATGATATTTAAAATTGATATTTATAATTTATTGTATTTTTTTAAGTTCATCTTAAACATCACTGACTGATCTGATCTAGATACTAGATAAAAAGATGAGATTTTTAGTTTTTTTATTTAAACGCGCAAAATACTACCCGGTAGTAGGAATAATTCTTTTGATGACCTGGGTAATGAAGAGTTGTTTTTGTTGTCCTAAGGCACCCCGCTGGTGCAGAAGGCCCCAACAAGTTTTTTCCAAGCCCGCCGGTTCCACGCGTTTCTACGAGCGTCTTCCCATTTAAGTCCTCCCTTCCCGAGCTCCTTGTCCACCGAACTTGTGTTGTTGTGTTTGTGTTGTTTGTGTTGTGTGAACTTGTGTGAAACCGACTTGTGTTTAATGAAGAGTAAAGTGTATAAAATATGGCTATTACCCACGGCAACTGAGCGGCAACCAAAAGTGCAAAGTAAATAATCTAAACTGTATAAGTTAGTATCACGCCGACAAATACCAATTTTCTACACAAAACACTGAAAAGCTCCACAGACACTAAAGCAACACCCATGTTGGTAGTCATTAGCAAGAAGCCAAAAATTCCCATATTAATTTCTGCTCCAATTTAACCACATTTTATCTAGGTAACCTGTCTCAGTCACCCACATCCCATAAGGTGCAATCAAACGTAAAATCAAGACGACATCAAGGTGAATATTCCAACCTACATACAAAATCTTTTCATTGGTATTTGAATATTGATGAAAATTTTCAGTATAAATGGCCAGGAGTTTGCGGACAAAGCACATTCGCACTCCAACTCTTGGAACTTACGTACTTCAATACCTTCACCAACTTTCATTTTCCCGAACCTTTTCATCATCATGAAGTTCTACATCGTCTTCGCTCTTCTGATGGCTTGCGCTGCCTGCTACGCCAATCACGATGGCACCAACGTCTACTGCGGAAGGCAGCTGTCCAGGACCTTGGCTGTGCTGTGTTGGGGTGCAGAATCCAAGCGTGATGCTGGTTGGTGGATGCCCTTCCAGAATGCCAGGGCTCTGGACGGTGTTCGAGGCAAGCGAGGCTTAGTCGACGAGTGCTGCCTGAAACCTTGCTCCATCGAAGAACTTACGTCCTACTGTTAGCAAACTCTCGCCTGAAATTGTTACTGAATTAATGTTAGATGTTTTGTTGTTATGATTAAATGTGTTTAAAGTCTTATTGTTTTTGTGTTTAATCGTACATCTTTATCCTAAATGCTGGTTTAACCTTGTTATAATTTGTATAGTTAATTGTTGAAATGAAATGTAGATTAAAACTAGCTGCCACTGCAGTTTCACTTCATTTCAGTTAGGTCTTTGATTAGTAGTCTGCTCTGTTCCCGTATGTTACAGCGTGATGCTATGTCACGTAAATGTTACAAACATCCATGAATCTTCACAAACTTTCATAATAATAATATTAGTAGAATTTAACGATACATTTTCCACAAATATACATTAGTAAATGCTAATACATTAGTAAGGCTATAGAAGCCTGGCAGAATGCTTGCCCAAGTACTGATCCGCCCGACAACCCATCTTCCCAGAGACGTTGGGATGAGCCGCTTTGTAGAGTAGTGCAGAGTCAATTGCTCTCCACAGCTGCTACTTCTGCGGAGCGAGCGCGCTTGCTAGCTGTGGGCAGGTGGGAGTCGGGTCTTTGGCTTCAGGCACTACCGTCGTCGAATATTGGCACTTTGTTCGACGACACGACTTTCCGCCTTGCTGCTTCACTTCGTTTAGGGGCTGCCTGTTGTTCTCCGCATCGTTGTCACTGTGGGGAAGCTGTCAACGGCCTCGGACACCATGGCTTGTCGTGCAGCCGGAGCGCTGGCCGTATAGCGCGGCACGCGAATATTAATCACATCATTCGTCGTGCTCTTGTTGCCGTCGGCGTTCCAGCTGTATTAGAACCCAACGGTTTGGCACGCGACGATGGCAAGAGACCTAACGGTATGTCTTTATTCCTATGGAAGATGGGTAGGCCTTTAGTGTGGGACGCTACGTGTGTCGATACTCTTGCGCCATCCCACCTTCCTTGTACGTCGTGCTGTGCCGGTGCTGCCGCCTCGGCTGCGGAAAACCTCAAGCGGCGGAAATATAGTAACCTTACTGGTAACTATATCTTCCAGCCGTTTGGGGTTGAAACCCTCGGGCCGTGGGGTCCGAGTGCCCACCTTTTATTTAAAGAGCTGTCGAAAAGGCTGGTTGACACTTCCCGTGACCCAAAGGCTGGCTTTTATTTTGGTCAGAGGCTTAGCATTGCCATCCAACGTGGCAACGCTGCCAGCCTATTGGGTACTTTACCGGTTGACAGCGATGCGGAGGAATTTTTTGATGCCATTATATTTTAATTGTAGTGTTTTTCCTTTTTTTATTTTAGTAATTTAGTTTGTAAATATTTATTTAAGTTTTGTATTTATTATATTTAGATTTTATAGTTAAGTTAATTATATTATATACTAATTAAGTTTTAAAAAAAATATTTGAAAGATAAAATATACAATCTTATAAAACGAAAATAGAAACTTGAAGTAAATGCTTTTTACATAATATCAGCACAATGTTTGCTATTAATTTCAGCAATATGATTTTAACATATTGAATAATTACTGCAGAAGCCGTCTTACTAATCAAATATTGCTATTAATTATATTCTAGATTGGCAGAACTGATTAATTAATATTTGCACATTCGTTCCTAACTTCCTTTGGCCTTATGTAGTAATAAAAGAAAATGGTCAGCCGATGTCGTTAAGAATGAAAGGTTCTGCATAAATATAATAATTTTTGGTACAATAAAATATCGGATCAAAACGTTTAATTCTTTGGTCCATTTCATAACCTGTTTATATTACTTTCATGAATTAACAGTCACTTGTTCTTGGTTCTTGTTTTTAAATGACTTTTTAACCGCTCCTAGCGATAATAACTGTTTCACGAATATGTCTGCAAAAAAATAAGTTATACAATTTTGTAGATTCTAAGAACCTAAAAAATATGACCTAAAAACGTAATTTTATTTATCATACACAATGAATGGTTAATATCTTATAGCAAAAATAAAGGAGAGAATCCGAAAAACGTACATATGTTCATAACCATTCGTCGACCAAGCGACAGCCGGTTGTCGCGCTTCTATTGTCTTTCTATCGTGTGTTGTTCAAAGGCTTAAACGACTAAATAAAGAAAAAAATATATATACGAGTAATAGATGCACGGTCCGAACACGCGCTGTGTCAGTATTTTTTTTAAACCAAAATGAAATATATTCTGTAAGTAGGCCTAAATGACATAAGTTCATTAACCTTCGTAAAGAATTAAAAAGATTCTACAGAACATTACACACTCAACCACTTAGATTTTACCTAAGACAAGGTACCACAACAATTATTCAAGACCATTCGGAGTTACCGAAAAAATGCGTAAAGGTACATTTTCCCGTTCCTCGCTGGGGAGTCGACCCTAAGTATAAGCACTATATGTACCTGACCCACAAACCAGGGTTGCCCACATATTACATTAATTTTATTGCCCAACCGTCTTGGTGCAAACCCCTAGTGTAACGATAAAAACTCTGCATTAATCATTTATGTAACATAAAATCGAATGGCCTTCTTTCACTTGAATAAATCAGATATATAAGGAATATTTTATTGGTAAGTTTCTTTTAGGGAGGCAGGTGGGTCCCGGTTTTAAATAATTTGTTTTGGGTCGAAAGTTCTTCCAGTCACTGACCTTTCGTTTCCTTAATGTGAACCTTCAAAGCTTTTCAAGTCTCTGTTGTACAATGTATCTTTTGGTGAAATGGGATTACCTTTTTCAGGGTTCTATATTCATAAGAAACCCTTATCGATTCGCAATATTCAGAAAACATCTTCTCCCTAGCTTTTTTAAAATTATGTAAGGGTTGGTTTTCAGTCTAAATTTTTAGTTGGATACCAGTTTTTACATGAAGCGACTGCCTCTAAGACCTCCCCAACCCAGTTATTAGGCGGCTATACCCCTTAGACAGATCAGAATTTCTGGCTTCTGACTGCCTATAACGACTGTTTTATACGAAAGACAACTGGGATCAACGACTTTACCTGCTTTCGAGCCAAGAGATCTTTGTCCATTTTTCTTTCAAGAATTTAGTTTACCACGTTTTCAACGTGATTAATACATGTGTACTCATGATAATTACAGCTTTATAGTGCAGCTTTTTAGTAATAGCCGCGTGGCAAAGGCAAGCATTATTTATGTTACTGTCGCACTACTGTAAATATATGGTAGTAAAACAGAGACGGAGAATACCTAAGCCGAAATACGTGCAACATTGACGTCGCACGTCGTCGCCACGTTGACTTCGAGTTTCTGAGCTAAGCTGTGGCTGGATGGATAGACTTACAGATAGACAGACAGACAGACAGAGTTTCTTTCGTAAAAATTTGAAAATCGCAATTTGGTATCTCCATCCATCAATTTTCATCTCAAAATACGTCAAAAATACATAGTTTTTCTATTGCAATATTAACCTATTACATAACGCTTTTGCTGACTCATTTTACTAAGCACCTACCTATGTATTTATCCGAAAGCAACTAAAAATAGAATTATACAGTTACTTGAAAATTTATCGGGCTTTCAGGGTTAATAAAAATATTTTTTAAAGAAAGTGTACCTTGAAATTATTAGTATCAAATATCCAATAACGTAGTTTTTAAAGTATCATAAAAATAGAAGAGCCTCTTTTCATAATTTTTAATTAAATAAATATAGAGTAAGTTTGTATAACATTGCCTGTTTTCCCGGGAAATTAAACGCGCAAGTAAGTAGGTTAATTATACGTGCGTGAGCAATATGTAACGGCTACTTTATTTATGTATCGCTGGGATTTTAAGCCGACACGATATTGAGGATTTATTTGTGGTTACACTTGATACTATTTATATGTCATACTTCCACGGCGATATATTATATTATCATTTTTTAAAACGGTATTTTTGTAAAACGACGCTTACACAAAACGATGCATTAGTAAAATTACACTTTAGCTAAACGACACGTTAGCAAATCGTAGCTTAAAGAAAGCGACACTTCAGCAAACAACATTTAAGCAAAGTGACACTTTATCAAAATGACGCTTTGGCAAAAGGGCAGTTTATAAAAAAGACTCTTTGTCAAAAGGACAGTTTATCGAATAGACGCTTTAGCAAAACGACAGCTTAACGACGCTATAGCAAAAGGATTCTCTAGCAAAATGACATTTAGGCAAAACGATACTTTAGTATAATGTCCTCTTAATAAAACGTCTCAATTTATTGTTTTTTTCCGCTCCTGTGTAAAATTTTTGTGAGTTTAACCAAACAGATCTACCCCCTGTCATTTCCATTTCGTCCACATGTAACATCAGTTAGCTAGCTATTTAAATTGAATACTAAAACTGTATAATTTAAAGTACTCAATGTCTAAATTGCGTAAGTTACTGAAAATGGATACTAGATTGCTTCTTAAGTTTGGGAAATTATCTGTGCTTCAAATACACAACGCAATGAATTCATAAAGCACTGATCAAATTCAAAGTTATTCAGGCTTCCGTAAGCCTCACCAAATTGTCTTAACTGACAAATCGACCATAATTTTCGTCTGAAATTGAAAGCATTTACTCAAAAATGTCTCTATAGCTGTCTGTCACTCTGTCACGTCGTGGTCAAGTATACGTCTTTATAAGGTCACCTAAATCAATCAATCAATCTAGGCAAGCCGGGTTATTTTGGAAATATTTCACTCACCTGTCGTGTGTGGCCGGGTGACCTGTCTATAGGGATCTTTCTTAGTCAGTTAACATCTACACGTTGATAAAGGGCAGTTTGTGCTAATTACACGACTGCCCAAAAAAAGGAGTGTTATGTTTTCAAGATTCATGTATGTATGTGAGTTTCTTTATTCCACCATAACTTATTAATGCCTGAACCGATTTAGATGTACGATGTATCGTTACAATCCGTATATAGTTCCGAGTAACATAGGCTAGTAAAAATTTGGAAATTCAACCCCTGTATGTGTGAAATAGGGGATGAAAGTTTGAATGAAAATCTGTCATTATTGAAGTTTTTTGCCTTTTAGTTCTTTTTTGTCATGGCAGTCGTGTTTTTTAATGTTTTTAATTTATTATTTCTTGTTTAGATTTAAGACGTTACGAAATAGTTGATTGTTTGGAAACTATGCCCATGTTACTAGTACTAATATCTTAAACTATGATAAGCTGCTTCTTTCTACAAAGAAATTTTACAAAGCTATTTTATGAACCAGGTAATCCATATTAATATTATAAATGCAAAAGTAACTATGTCTGTCTGTCTCTTCTTTACGCCGAAAGCACTGAACCTATTTGAATGAAATTTGGTACAGACTGATATAGTCTGGGACCCAAGAAAGGACATAGGATAGTTTTCATCCCGGGAGTCCCCCGGCTACCATTCCACGCGGACGAAGTCACGGGCAAAAGCTAGTTAAATATAAAAGTCAATATAAATCCATTGTCTTTACCAATAACCGTTTCAGTTCGAAAGTAACTCGTTTCAATGGAATAGACACATGTCCTGTGAGTCACAACTTTGCCTATGCCAACTTTGCCTCTATCAACTTTGCCTTTACTTTGTTTCACCTTGTCAAAAACGTTACACAATTTAATATTTCCCGCCTTTATTGCGTATACCGTTGACATTTTCGTCCGTTCAATAAAGGAGGCATAAAAACGAGCCAATAAGCACCTGCCTCATAGAGTTTGTCACAATCATTATTGTTTATGTATGTCAGAGCCCGGTCTATTAAATTGAGCCGTGAAATATGGCCTCGCACAAATTGCTTCAACATTAAAAATATGGAGCTTTTATTTGGATAATGTACGTGAATTGTTTGAGAGAGTTGATTGTTGAAAAAAGAAAAAAAATGTAAGGGTGGAATTGATTACTTTTTAAGTAATGGGTATTCGACATTGAGCTATGGAAAAAAGGATTTTTCGTAGTAAGTTGCTTCGGGCGTGGTCAAATCGGCGTGCTATTAACTAGTGGCTAGCGTGCTAGTAAACTATTTTGCAAATAACGGATATTTATCTATATTTATTTACTTACATCTCAATCGGACAATAAAATTTTGAACTACAATGTGAACTTAAGTTATTTGAGGTACTGATAGAGACGAAGTAGAAAACATAAGCTGGCATACGCTCTAGTAAGCTTAAAAAGTAAGCTAATATCCTACTCTAATTATGTTTTTTTATTAGTTTGTTTCGTATACTTAAATGTTATTGAAATTACAACTTAAAATTTACAGACCAGACGTCATGTACAGTTAAGTTAAGAACTGGGTAACAATCAGTTCTTAACTTAACTGTACATGTCTGGTCTGTAAATTTTATTTGCATTTCGGTCACTAGCTAGACTAATTTATTGTAAAGCTGAAGAGTACGCAACAATTTCAGGAATTACTGATCCGATTTGAAAAAATCTGTTTGTTTGATAGCCCATTTATCGAAGAAGGCTACAGACTATACAACACCACGCTCTGATCTATAGGACCGGACTATTAACCAAAAAACCGGCCAAGAGCGTGTCGGGCCACGCTCAATGTAGGGTTCCGTAGTTTCCCGTCCGTCACAACAAGTGTACCTACTTATAAGTTTAAAAAAAGGCTATTTGTTACGTTGACATACTAAGTACGCAAAAATTATTTTGTACAACCTTTTTCTCTTTTTTTGTACAAAAACTGTTCTTTCTATCAAGTTCAAAATAATTTTCCTAGAAAGTCCTTATAAATTTCAACTTTCCAGATTTTTTTCATATTTTTTAGACCTACGGGTCAAAAGTTAGAGGGGGGGGGACGCTTTGATTTTTCCTTTTGGAGCGATTATTTCCGAAATTCTTGACATTATCAAAAAATGATCTTAGTAAACCCCTATTCATTTTTAAATACCTATCCAACAATATATCACACGACAGGGTTGTAATTAAAAAAAAAACCACTTCCCTATTTACATATAGGGGGGCTACCCTAATAAAACATTTTTTTCCAATTTTTATTTTTGCACTTTGTCGGCGTGATTGATATACATATTGGTACCAAATTTCAGCTTTCTAGTGCTAACGGTTACTGAGATTAAGCGAGGACGGACGGACAGACATGGCGAAACTATAAGGGTTCCTAGTTGACTACGGAACCCTAAAAACACAGGTGTAGCCACAAGAGACAGTTCATAAATAATATAACACATTTTTTCTACGTTAAAGTATCATGGTTGCCTAGCCTCTCTAGCATTAAGTTTTCTTTTGTCCTTTTGTGCATAAAGTATAAATAAGTACAGCGTAATTTCGTTGACACTTTTTGCGAGGAACTTTTAACAACCGACTAGCAACAACTACAGAACTAATTTAAGGGTAGGTTGTTAAACTTTTCTTCTCAGCTCTAGTCATAATGAGTTGGCAAGTCTCCGGTATTAGCTGCCTTACAAAGTGCAATAACTTGGTAACTTGCAAGTAATCGTGTTACTGGGTTTTTTTCTAGGTAAATATAGAAGAAACATTACCTAAAATTATGCAAAAAATACAATTATTATCTATCAACACTAATTTAAGACACAAACTAGATAGGCAAAGTTGGCTTAAGAGGTAAAGTTGGTTTTGATACGTGAAACGGTCAAGTATCAATGTGAATTATTCAATTAATATGTTTCTTTCACGTTAATTTAGAACATCACTGACAGTTATTTCATAGCACTTAATAAAACAGCTGGTCCTTGACAGCTATTCGTAGAACTTTGACAATCGTTACATGTAGTCAAAAGCCAGAAAGTCTGACCTGTGTAACCAATGGGTATTGTGTCGCCCAGTAGCTGGGTTGTGGAGGTCTGAAAGGCAGTCGCTTCCTGTGAAACACTGATAACCAACTGGATCTTTAATTGTCTTGTTACATTTTAAGACAGTTGAATAGTTTCTCCGGGACTCGTCGAGCTTCATTGCTTCGACGCTTTTCTGGCGGACTCCACTGTTGATTCTGGCTTTCAGGAGTTGCAGTGGTTGGAAATAGAGTGGTGGAATTGTCCCAATTAAAAAAAATGTCTTGTTATATTGCGAAATGTTTAATAACTTAATGGATTTTCTCGTCATCTTACGGATCTCTAAATATGATAAAAGTTAACAATAAAGCCCACGCGTCTTGTCCTTTATTAAGACGAAATCGTCCAATATAAGTGAATAGTGTTTGTCTGTTTGTTCAGCTCCTTTTATTAGATAGAATGAAGAGATTGTGGGTGATTAAATATTATATATATTTATATATTCGTGTGGGCAGAGTAGCTGAAAGCTAAGCTTTCTTTGTGGTAAGTTTGATGAAGGAATTAAACGGAATAAGCTAACAATAATTGATTAGGCTCTCTTTTTTTGGAAAAGATAAAGGCTACAATACTGTTCTAAATTCTTGCTGTAGTCTAGTGAGTAAACTATAAAAGATTAAGTTAAAAACGGATTATTGTGACGTAGTTCTTTAAATGTTGTATGGAGGTTATAGCACCTGGACTTGTGTTTTGTAAACTTCGTAACATAATATAGCATTATGTGCATAAAACGTGATAAAAATATAAAACTAGCTGCCCCCGCAGTTTCACTCGCGTTATGTTATGCTTTTGATTACTTCTCCACTCCCGTTGGTCATAACCTGAAGTTATATAGTCTATTTGTTATTTTATTTATTTTTATTTTATTTTATTACTTTTAGGAAAACGTACAGCTAATGTAACACGATAAAAAATATCATAAATATGCAGAAGAAGGCCAATTAAAAGTTACCACTTATGTAAACTTATAATTAAAATTAACAATACGGCATAATAGTGTAATCGTTAAACACACATAGAAGTTTAAATCAAAATTTGTTCTTTATTTTTTTACGCGAAAGAGTAACAAAACACATACCCATACATGTAAACCTTTACATTTAGCGCCTTACTAATAAACGCTGCATAAAGTTATGACAGGTTTATACCGCAAAAAATGTATGGTTACACAGGCTTTATTCATGACATAACTTTACACAGTGATTATTAGTAAGGGCATTAAAATATTAAACTAGGATTCTAGCAAGCGAGGGGTTAAAAATAATTGGCATGATTTATGTTTATAAATCCACTTCTATATCAGGTCCCAGGTTATTTCATACGTTTGTTGAAAAGTTAAATAAAAGTCTTAATTAACACGCAACGGGAAGCGGCTTAAGCCGCGCATTCATTTATTCTCTGCTCATAAAAAATATAAATTAAAAATGTTATTTGAATTTGGGACACACATACAAACTCAGGTTGCCGTAAACTCAATAGGTAGCTTGAAATATTTTAAGACCATATGACTGGAAACTACATCATCATTATCATCATTTAGACGGGCCTGTTGGTCTAGTGGTTAGTGACCCTGACTGCTAAGCCGGAGGTCGTGGGTTCGATTCCCACCCAGGACAAACTTTGTGTGATGAGCATGATGGTTTGTTCTGTGTCTGGGTGTGATTTATCTATAATATGTATGTATTTATAAAGTATATTAGTATGTTTATCAGTCGTCTGGTTACCATAGTACAAGCTCTGCTTAGTGTGGGATCAGATGACCGTGTGTTGTCCAAGGATATTTATCATCAGCAGACGATAGACGTCCACTGCTAGACAAAGGCTTCCCCCAAAGATCTCCACATGCATCGGTCCTGCGCCACCCGCATCCAACGGAACCCGGCGATATTGATGAGATCATCAGTCCATCTCGCGGGAGGCCTGCCCTAGAGACTACATATTCGCATCAAATAATTTTTTTGCTATAACTGGTATGGAAACGCATACTATACATACGCAGACGCACATACACACTAGGGATGTGAAGAGGAGGGATGAGACGCATATAGTTAGGGCAGTTATGAGTATGAATGTAGAGGGTTGGAAGAGGAGAGGAAGACCGAAGAAAAATGGATGGAATGTGTAAAGAATGATAATAATATGAAAGGGGTAAGATAGCATGACGGGTGACAGGTTTGTATGAAGAAAAAGACATGTTGCGCCGACCCCAAGTGAAACGGGATAAGGGCAGGTAGAAGAAGAAGAAGAACTGGTATGGAAACGATTTCTTAAAATATGTTAGGTATGAATGCACGAACCCGGTAAATAATATGGAAATACTTGTATATTCGATCATGCATTACTAAAATACTTTTGAAAAAAAGTTTTTTATAGAAAGAGGTTTCACTTATTTCAATATAAAGAGCCTGGGTTCATCAGTTTCACAACAAATTCTTGAAACAGAATTAGTTAAATAAAACTATTATTGCATTTTACCAAAACATCAAAGTGTTTTAGCTAATTTGTGCCGGAGCCAAACAAGCGGTCTTGGGTACAAAGACGGGGACACAGGCAATTCCCAGTGTATTGGCGTGTATCGCTAGATCGACGTGCATTCAGCACTTACCAGGATCACATAAAAGTGGAGGTGGTATCAGTAATTCGCCGCAGCGAGAATAAGGGCAAGCCTGATTTTAAACTTTCGAACAGGCGTGATTTGAGGCACAATAGAAAGACATTTAGCGGCTGTCGCTTGGTCGTCGAAAGGTTAAAAGAATAAATAAAAACCACAAAGACTCTTAGATACTTCTCCAATAGCTTTTACGTTTTAATAGTATATTTTCGTTTTATTCGTTTCTTTGCATGCTTTTTAGGTCCAGGTCTCTAAAACAGACTATTCAGCCTCTATGAAAGGCACACCGCTGGGTGGTTGAATTTTATTAATCCTACTAATATTGTTATTAGATTTTGCTATCAACTGATCAAGGTCCTAGCAGCTAAGGCGATAACATAAATATTTCTTAGGTTCATTAAATTACTTTATTTAGAAATCGTTTCTTTGAGAAACTATTTGTAATGAACTAAAAAAATGTGTTTATTTATGTATCAGTTAATTAATAGCAGTTACCATAAATATAAAAATAAAAAAGTTACTAACGTAGGCGTTAAGGAACTTTGTTTTTCGAAATGTGTATAATAATTAGTGTTACCAGGGCAACAGTAGTCGTTATCAAGAGAGCGCGTAGGAGGGACCGACAGGGTTATATTGTACTAATGTGAGGTTAAAGGGGTTGTTCACTCTCCTGACGAAATATATACTTTGGACTGTAAATAAATAACGTGGATAAACCAATGATGCAAGTAATAAAGATTAGGAGTTTGTCAGTAGCAACAATTATAGTGGTCAGCGATTTGCTATCCCCGTGTCTGGGAAATCAAGTTGATGTAAGTACCATCATAGATATAATCATTCATAGATATAATAGTCGTTACAGATAGAATCTAGAAAATCTGACACTCAGCTTTACTAAGGGGAATCATATTATTGCGGTATAGTTCTAAAAGATACCGTAGCCCCTGAACATTAAGGGCAACCGAATGAACAAGGGTAGATTTTAGTCAGTAAAAAGTCTGATGCTCCCTGCCGCCCAGGGATCAGAAATCATCAAATGACTTCTCATTCAAAAAAGGGATTTCATATTTGTCGTGGAAGATGGTAGGCAGTCGCTACATTACACTGGTAGAGTATTTATTTGTTTCTAATGGAAACCGACCCAATTACTTTATAGTAGGTAAAGGAAAAATGGATCTATGGATATAAGCTGTCGGTGTCATATAACTTTCTGTGTATCAGTACAGACGGCGTCCTGTAAAGACTTCTTAGAAACCACGCACACTTATTCATCACAGCTTATGTCCATAGAAAACAGCGATCGTATTGTACGAAGACACGGTGTGCAGCTTTTGTACCAAGTCGTTTTTTTTCTAAATAGACCTGAATTAATGTACGTAGTCCCTTAAGCCCTTAACCGATATTTTCGTGGGCCAAGGTGTGTGCACGCACTACGACCTACACGCACCGCGTGGGTCGCACACCCACGCAACGAAAGTATTGTGCCGTCTATCTAAGTCACTCCGACCGAATGGGTAGTTATTCATTAACTGAGCATCGGTAGGTCAGAGGTCAGTGGAATCAGGTTTTTCGTTTTCAGCTGACCTTTTCTGCTTAGCTTTGTTACCTTCGTATTCCAAGTATCTAAAATTCGTCAAACTACAATATTACACTTTATGCACAAAGGTATATGCTCGAGGCATTCTTTACCAGACAACCAAGGGTGGTGGATGGTGGTGATGGGCTTTTGGGTGGCCACTGTTTCACTTTCAGGGGTGGCAATGGTTGGTTGTATGTACATAAGCGTTAATCGTTCATCCATTTGTCAAACTCACGTAGTACACTCTATGACGCTCTTGATACGATATAGCGACACGATTAGCTCGGACTTAACAATCAGTAACTATGTTGCGTATCGTGGGTTTGATTACCGCACGGGCCAAAAAATGTATGACCTACAGTCATTTGATTCGAGTCTGGTTGTATGTCCCTTTAATATTTTTTTAAATTTGTTTTTTGTTTATTACACGTAGGTATATTTGTTTTGTTAACCCGTGGATAATGTTGTGGGTTACATGTTTGAAAATTTTAGTTTTAAGTTTTTTTTTGTGTTATTTTTAGCATGTAACTGTTTATTGTCCTTAATAAATAAAATAAAATAAAATTATTGTATCTATTTGTCTCTTGTTTGGTTTGAGGAAAGTGAAAATTATATTCCATCTTACTTCTCCGCTGTTAATTGAGTGATCCAAGACAATTGAATTATTTGTCCGAAGCCCTTATTAATTGCCTCGACGTGCTTTTTGCGGCTGGTACAGATACTGGTTTTTGGGTGTAAAAAGTGCCATATCCAATATTTAAGATATTCCTATCTCCAGACTAAAGCTTATTTAGTGGCAGAGCCCCTGAGCCAATAGCGTGACGGTGACGAACAACGTCTGATGCATCACAATCACGCTTTGTGTCATCAGCGTGATGAGATGCTACGTGACTGGCGATATTGTGAGTAGATACTGGAGCTAATAGCGTGTTTTTGGGAGTTTGATATTTGCCGCGGTTTTGCTAGCGTGAATTCTCGGGCAATGGTGGAATTTGTACAATGGTTATCCTTTATACCTTTTAGTAGTGAAAATTTCATGAATAAATTATAATAATTAGTATAAATTTCATGTCTGTTTTCAGAGATATTTTGCCTCTGTTTAGATGAGTTAGTTTTTAAATACAGTTATTATGTTACCATATAAATTATTGTAAGACGTAGAAAGCATTTGCAATTGCATTTAGCAATTGTACCTACTGTAGTAGTGACGATGGAAAAAAATAGTAAAAATAAATAAAAGGAAAAGTCCAGCTAAATATTGTCAACTTTTAGCTTAAATATTTATAAAAAAATTAGTTTAAGTCCATAATACCTGTATATAAACCGATTTTATCCGGCTAAATTAAAAAGAATAGGTCTCTGCGACTATATAATATTATGTTTGTATTTCAGTTAGAAGGTAATTTTTAACTGATCTACGAAAAGTTATACCGCTCGATTTTCCCAACAAACCTTTAACATTAACCGACAGCTTGAAGATTTATCCAAAATTCTTGTCAAAATAAAACTTAATACGAAAGGCAAAGTTACGCAACAATTAAGAGGAACATGTAAAATAAATTAGTGTTGTGCGTAGCATCGATGTTTGCTCAGTCGGTACAAATTATCCGAGTTGAATGCGAACATCTGGGCCCGCGGCGAGTCGTTATCAAAGCGATCTTGGAATAGGGAGGGATTGGTGTCGATGTGGATTTTTTTTTTGGCGAAAAAGTTGTAAATTAATAAAATAGTTTTGGAAGGAGTTTCATGTTGATTTGAAGTGCTGTGAATAATTCGTATTTTGTAATTGTTTGGTAAAAATATCCGAGTTGAGTGCGAACATTGGGCCTGCGGCGAGTCGTTATCAAAGCGATCATGGACTAGGGCTGGCTTGGTGTCGATATGTTTTTTTTTTGCTGGTAAATGAGGGAAAAACGTTATTGAATAGATTCCGTGTTTATACTTTCTAAGAAATAGGGGACTTTCATTGTAGTATAATCTTACATCAGGCAACACCGTATTAGATTAGACAATAAAAGTGTATATATCGATTTACATAATTTAAATGTTCTGCAAGTTCTATAGAAGAAAAAATCCTTCTGTTACATAATAGTTTTATTTTTGTTTAACCTTCCGAGGACCAAGAGACAGCCGGCTGTCGATCTGCTATCGTCTTTCTATTGTGTCTGTGTTCGAAGGTTAAAACAACGCTACCTCCTACCAATTTTTTTATTTCTTTATCTTGGTTGCATTTACAAACATATAAAAACTCACGTATACAAATAATCAGACTCAAAACAAATACCTGTAGACTATACAACAAGCCATTCGTCCAGCCCAGACACTGCGCCAAAGCATAAAATACACAATATGGATATAAATAACATCAACACACACGACCTCTCTACACACACCGTTAGCACGCATCGTTCCACAAACACTCGACTCTTTATCGATGTTGATACGATTTATCGAATATCGATACTGTAACGGGCCGTCCCTACAACTGATCACTGAATTCCGTCATATTGTGGAAGTTGTATTATAATAAATAGGTGGAGGATGGTTTCGTTCTCCCAGATGTAGAGGCAGAAAATCTAGTGTTTGCTAGCTGTCTATAAGCTTTTTAGGTTTTTAACACAGTTTTATTTCGAAGTTTTAACATGAGTTCTGAGCGGAGGGATGTTTTGCGAGCAAATGTATGTGTGTGTGTATGTGTCAGTCTTTCGTATGCTCTACAGCCTAAACCGTTTAACGGATTTCGACATTATGAGGTGTCATTGTCTTTAAGTACCTTTTAGAAACAGGATCAAAAGGCAAAATAAACATATAAAATGTATGTGTATGGTACAAAATATGTTTTGCGATTTCTGACTTTTCTACTACTCGGCCAGGATTGGCCCAATTGAAGTTTTTGGCATGGATTAGATACAAGATTGATTAGTATCAATAAAAGATTTTGTGTAAAAAGGCTTCTAAAAAAAAATATATTATAGGTTTTTTTTTATTTTGCAATCCATATTTTTTTATGAAAATGTGGAAATCGAAATTACACGAAAATTATATCCTAAAACCACTTTCGTATAGCTGGTTAAAATAAAAAGGTTCGTTTCTGGAGTGAATCTTCTGCACTTTCCTATTCTATGTCTCCACTGTGTAGTTCTAGTGTGTAGTTAGTGGTCATTCAACGCTTTATAAGGTATGAGATTCAATGCTTCATGGCATTCTTATGACTTTTGTATGGAAATATGCGTTGTAGCTATTCAGATCTTAGTAGCACTGAAATTTTATAGTCTTCGTTTTAGTATGTGTAACTTTATCAATATGAGTCATTTTCTATGCGTGTGTGTGTGTGAATTTTGATTGTTTGTTGTAGGAATCTGTTTATAGTTAGCTTTTGCTTGCAACTTCGAACCAGCATATTATTCTTTAAAAATACTGACTGACTTTCAAGCTTTCAGTCTGATCGGATTAAACTGAAAACTGCATGTCAAACACTGGTAAAAACTTCATAATTTAGTTACTGTATAACACGGTACCCATATAAAGTTAGACAAATTGTCTAACTTTCTGAATTTCCATTGTTAATAGTGCACGGATGACAATCGCCACGGATAGCTTTTACGTGTTTTTAGGCACTAAAGAGAGATGTCTTAGACATAAGTAAGTAAGTAAATATGAATTGAAAATGTCACATTACTACTTGCCTGTTTTAGAATCCAAACGAATGTGGGCGACTTAGACACATCATTATCTCCCTAGCCTTTTCCCAACTATGTTAGGGTCGGCTTCCACCCTAACCGGATTCAGCTAGATACCAATGTTTTACGTGGAGCGACTGCCTATCAGACCTTCACAACTGAGAAACTGAGTGACTCGATACCTCTTGGTTAGACTGTTCAGACTTTCTGGCTTACCCGTAACGACTATCAAAGTTCTACGAAGGACAATCGGGACGAATAGCTTTACGTACTTTCCGAGGCATGTCCAAGATAAACTTTAGAAAGTACATTATGAATTGAAAAAGACACATTGGTACTTGCCTGGATTCGAACCCACAACCTCATACAAAAGAGGCGACAACGACCTGGGCGGTTAAGACACAATCAAACTTAAACTAAATTAAATAAAATTTCTGATTTTAATCGATCTTAAAATCAGAAATTTTTAATTACATTCAGTTTAGTTATGCTAAACCAACTCAGTTTAGCATAACTAAAACTAATTAAAGTTGGAACATAATACGTATTGAAAACTCTCCGGTTTCTCGAAGCCGTGAAAACGGCAAAAGTAATTTTCATAATAACAATTTATCATAATTTGAGCTGTCAAAATTTTGCTAAAATACCTTTTTGTTACCGGGTTAAATTCCTTTCGAATAACTGTTGCGGTAGAACGTAAAAGATTATGAAATAAAAACTGAGATGGCTTTTTAAATTTACCGTAACTTTTTACGTTAAGGTCAAGAACCTGTTTTAATGAAGGCTTCGCAAAAAGGCTTTTTTCTTGAAGTTTGAAACGGAGATCTTTATTATTTTTTCTTAAAATACGACTTTTGTATTTAATTCTTTTTGTTTATGATTGTTGAAATGTTCACGACTTAAGGAGTTTCGCCTGTATCCTTGAACTCGCAGGTAGACTTACAAATAGCAATATAGTATATGTAGTGGACAATCGTCAACATTGAGGGTAGATGAAACATCTTCATCGACGGAGTAGTGTCGCCGAACAGTCTGCTTGTAACCATGGCAGGTGTAACCCTGCCGAAACGTCAAGCATAAAACAAACAAAAGGTACGTGCGCGTTAAATCCCGGTGAACAGTAAGTAACATTTTAAATATGCAACGCGAAAGTTTGAAGTAGAAGACTTACAAATAATTTCCCGTCTAGATAAACTACAATACGCAGTATAGCATCCAATCGTTTATCCACTGCGATAAAAATGTTGCCTTTAAGATTTCTGGAATTATTACTATGATGGGGTGAACATATTATCTTTAACCGCTGAGTGCTAGTGTAACCTATATTTACAGTTTGGGATACATAATGTTAAGATAACAAACAAGATGTACAAACTATTCACTTTACAATGTTACTATGAAAGGAATAAAATATTCACCTAGCAACAGCTAAGTCAGAGGGCCTAGCGCGAACGTGCGAACGTTAGGCAATAAAAAATATAACGAGTTTTAATATAAGAAACGTTTATTTTGCTCATAACATTAATATTGGTAGGTCGAAGGTTTTATGACTAAAAGTGCGTGGTAGACATTCATAGTCGAAAAAAAAAATAACAAAATTCATAAATGACGAAGTTCTAAGAAAACAAAGATAAAAAGAATATTAAAAGAAAGATGGATAGATCAACCAGATTGAGCAGCTTGGTGTTTTTTTAAGTCTGTTTAATAAACATTCTAGCTTACTTTGTATCTGACAGTAATTTAAAATTATTTAATGCGTTAATAAACGAGACTGATCGACAAAATAACAATACAAAATTGTTAGTGTGGAGCAAGGATTTTTTAGACATTAACTTCTTCATGGTTCTCGCACATTTTTGACCAATACGACTGTATGGACTTTGATATTTTTTTTTAGGTGAGTGGGAAATCATCAAATGACTGCTCCCGTCTTGGGTGCGGCGGGAGGGCGTGTCAGAAAATAAAAAAAAAACAAAATATTGACGTGTAAAAGTGTATATAACCTATTTACAAAATAAAAATGATTTTTTATGATTTTAAACACTTTGCACTACACTGAAAATTTCACATGTACACATATTTATCACGCAATGATCATTCGTACCAGGCTTACAGACCCCGATGTGTATATAGTACATTTGGTTGGTAGTGTAGCAATCCTTTTAGCCGATTGCACATTGTCTTCCGATCCGGGTTTCAGTTTTGTACTCTTGTGTACTGAAACTTATTTATGAGTATGGCTTTCAAAGTGAGTTGAATACATTGCTATATTGATGTGCTTTGACAGTTGTTTTTTATAAAATTTAAAGGTTATTTTACGATAGATTTAATTTACAGTTATGTATGTTTTTAGTCTTTTCCAAACTATATTGGGGTCGAACCTGCTGAATACCAGTGTCTTTCACGAAACGGCAGTCTATTTAACTCCCGCAACCCAGTCAATAGATTACATAATAACCCTTATACCCGGGTTTGCTGAATAGTTCTAATAGTTTCCTTGGCCCTGAAACATAAAGGGCAACCGAAGGAACATGGGTCGGTTTAGTCAGTAAAAATCTGACACGTCCTCCCGCTCCGCCCAGGGCGGGAGAAGTCATTTGATGATTTACCACCAACAACAAAAAACTCTTTAACTATATACACAGTAATAAAAAAGTATGCTTTATTAGGATTCCTACCAATTTCACTCCATACCAAAACCAAAAATTCTATTCATAATGATAGCAACAGTGTTTATATAAATTGTTTAATTAAGGAATTTATTTATTTATTTATTTATTTATTTATTTATTTATTTGGGACAAACAAACAGTAACACATTATATCTACGCAGACAATATAAAAAAAGACATTATATAAATGTGAAACTCACACCGTTATCCACAGCATATACAATTAATGTAACTTTACTAATGAACAATCTATGCGAGTAAGACTACAAGACTATTTAAATAACTATACATCGGAATCCTTAAGTTTCTTTAACAAAGCAAAACGAAATCTTTTTGCTGACACTGAAAATAAATCTAATTCTGAAGTTTCTGAACAAAAATCATTATAGTTATTGCACAAGCGACGTAGAGGCGCCCGCAGACCAGCATTGGTGCGGCAATGGGACACAGCAAAAAGAGGGCGTGCGCGCACCTCTCGTCTAATAACAGTTCTTGGGACACAATAGCATATTTTATTGGTAATCTCAGAGCAGTCATACCTGTTATAGCATGCGTCGAACAGAAACATAATTTCTAGATATAAACGTCTAGACTTCAGGCTCATAAGATTGTATTTATTAAGTAAATTTTTATAGGTTGGGAAGTTGCGGGAGCACCTATAGTGCATCGATCTGAGGAATTTGCGCTGTACTTTTTCTAGCATCTCAACATATTTATTATAAAAGGGGTTCCACACTACGACGGCGTATTCGAGTTGAGATCTAACTAGTGCTTTATAAAGATGAGAATAAGTGCTTGCGTGTTTAAATTCAGTAGCTGATCTCATAATGAACCCGTACATACGATAAGCCTTTTTGGTGATGTTATCAATATGTTGATCAAGGTGAAGTTTGTTATCTAGCAGTACCCCTAGGTCTCGCACGGATGGAGCTTTCAATAAAGTTACATTGTTTAGGTTATAATTATGATTTAAAACGTTTCTATTTTTTGTGAATGATATCGTTAAACATTTAGAAATATTAAGGTAAAGTTTGTTTTGAAAGCAGTATTCAGAGAATCGATTTAAGTCTTCTTGCAACTGACAACAATCTGCAGGTTTTCTTATAGCTTTAAAGATTTTTAGGTCGTCAGCGTAGAGCAAAAATTTTGAGTGTTTGAAACAATTTCCAATATCATTTATGAACAAAATGAATAAAAGAGGCCCTAAAATTGAGCCCTGGGGCACGCCAGATGTTACGACAGTAGTCGCCGATTGAAATCCTTTGATAACAACCCTTTGTGATCTATTACTAACATATGATGTAAACCAGCGAAGCAAATCTCCTCGTATGCCATTAAATGCAATTTTGGTTAGAAGCAAATTGTGGTCTACTTTGTCGAACGCTTTTTGAAAGTCTGTGTATACTGCGTCTACTTGTACTTGTTGATCCATATTGTTAAAGAGAAAGTCGGTAAATATTAATAGATTAGTAGTTGTAGATTTACTTTTAACAAAACCATGTTGTTGTTCTATTATAATTTTGTAAATTATCTTATGTATTTCCTCATAAACGAGCCTTTCAAAAAGCTTCGACAAAGCAGACAAAATAGATATGGGCCGATAATTTTCGACCTTTTGTTTGGACCCTGATTTATATACAGGAGTTATATTAGCCCTTTTAAGTTGTTCAGGGAAGGTGCCCTCTGATATAAACATATTAAATATAATTTGCAGGGGTCTGTATATACTCTTAGCAGTCTTTTTAAGGAAATAAGGGGGTAGTTGATCCGGTCCAGGACCTTTAGTGGAATCCAAACCTTCTAATGACTTCAATACCTGATGTTCGCTAAACGTAATGCTAGTAATATGAGTGCATTTGTCACTACTCTCCTCAGGGGGCAGCCATTCGTTCAAATTTAGGTTTGAGGGTTCGTACACGGATTGAAAGTAGTCCATGAACATATTGCAAATCTCATCCGGATCACTGGATGTCCGGTTTTTAAAAAACATAGTGGAAGGTATGCCAACATTACTCTTACGATTGCTGACGTAGCTCCACAGGTATTTTACGTTCTTTTTTACATTGTCCTCAACAGAATTCAAGTAGTCAGTGTAATTTGTCTTGCATAGGACCCGAAATCTATGCCGTAGAAGCGAAAATTGTTCATAATCCGAAATGTTGTTATACGTTTTCCATTTCACCCAGGCTTTGTTCTTGTTTTTGAAAATGCGAATTAGTGATTTAGAGAACCACACAGGGAATTTAGATGAACGAGAGTTAGAAAAAGGTGTATAAGTTCTTATAACATTGAAAATAACATCGTAAAAAGTATTTAGACAATCCTCTGATGACAACCCCCGCAAACGATTAGTCCAATTTATGTCGGCCAATTCTTTGTTTATGAGCTCGTAATTCGCTTTATAATAGTTAAACTTTACAACTTTTGCAGGATTGATTGTCTGTAACGTCGTTTTATATATTATATCGGCGCAAAAGGGTGGATGATTTTTATCAGGAGGTAACAAATTACATGAAGGCGCATAAGTCGCGCACTCGCTATTAGATAGTAGTAGATCCAGAATACGCCCCTTATAATTCTTGCAACTATTGTACTGATAAGCGTTAAGTAATGATAAGAAATTACTCATATGTCTACAAACAGATGATGAGCCAGTACTAATAAGTGCGGATGTGTTATTGTTTGTAGCAGGGAGCCACTCAATATGCGGGAGATTGAAATCTCCGAAAATATAAAAGTGATTAAAGCCGAATTTTTCGATCAAATTTTCTAATGTTTCGAAATAGCCGACATAGACTTCTTTGGCCGTGTTAGGTGGAATATATACCGCGCTAATTAAAAATTTTTCGCGTCCAGCAAAAGGTAGTTGTATAAAAACATCTTCAATATGAGAACCAGCCTGGGAATCGAATGGTACACAGGTGGAATGTAATGTTTTTAAAACAGCTATAAGAACACCTCCCCCATCCTTCTTATTGGTAGCAATAAGATCGCGATCATTTCTGTAAACTACGTAGCGCACATCAATGAACTCATTGTCAAATATTTCAGAAGTTTGCCAGGTCTCTGTTAAGATAATTATGTCATAGCAATTTGACAATATGTTCATGTACAAGAGATTCAATTTAGAACGAGTACCCCTACAATTTTGGTAGTATACTGTTAACTTATCTAACACGGTAAAAGTGAACCAATACTAAGAATAAGTCAGTAGTAAACATGCACGCAACCAATATGAAACGGAAGTCCAGATTATGTTTAATGTGTAATATTAAAATTACTATTTTTATAAAAAGGGATGACAGCAAGAATAACTTGTTTTCAAAAAAGCTACTATGCCATTGTTTAAAAATTACACTTTGTAAAAATAGAATACGAAAACATAATAATATGAGCCTTAACAGCTGTTCAACAGAGCAGAGTAAACAAACAAAAAAATACTTAAATTCTATGAAGTTGTGGAATACTAAACAGCCAAGGCATGTATAAAAATCACTTCTAAACATGACCGGTACCGGGTTTGTATTTTGACATTTTGGGCTTGATTTTAGAAATGTCTTTCTCCGATCGTATGGCAAATGCTGGTTCGGAGTCAATTTCGCGCACGAGAATAGTAGCATGTTTAACCCAGACATACTTGAAGTTGTTCTTGATGGCGGCTTCCTTACATTGTCGAAATAATTGTTTCCTTTTGAGAGTTAGGTGTTCACAATTTTCGAATAGAAACATAAATTCTAAAACGGATTGTCAACAGCATTGTTTCTAAATAACAAAACTTGTAAAATAATGATTGACATTAATGGAAACACAAGTCAAAAGTGTGTTTTAACCACATTATTGTTCGAGTTAGACAGGAATGCAAATTGTAAAAATCTGTTGACTGAATTTCAGTTGGACGTAAAACTCAATAAAATAAATAAATATGTTGGGACAACTTACACCAGGCCATCTGTACCCAAATTAGATAGAGCCTGTGTTATGGTAATTAGACAACTAATACCTAAACATACTTAAATAATTTATTATATATAGATACTAGCTGGCCCGTGCCCACTTCGTTGAGCGCCAAACATTTTAACTTAAAACTCGAAAACATGCTCTTTCCCAGACATAAGACTGAGCTAGATCGATTTCTCGTCCCCGAAAACCCCCACATATCAAATTTCAGCGAAATCGTTAGGGCCGTTTTCGAGATCACATGCTTTTTCAAGCAATTAGCGCCATCTGCCGGGCTGATTTGTGAATCTGAACCATTCAGGGCGCCACTCAAACGCATACAGAAAAAATCATTTAAATCGGTCAAGCCGTTTAGGAGGAGTTCAATGACATACACGCGCACAGCAGAATTATATATATAAAGATATTACACCAGACAAAGAACAAACAATCATACTCATCACGCAGAGTTGTCCTGAGTGGGGATCGATCTCATGATGGCTTAGCAGTCAGCCACCAGCCCAATATACCCGTTAATGAACACTAGACATGGGATAATGTATATATTTAGCTATTTTTAGGCAGATAATGATGAATAATGTAATGTGTTTTACCAGATTCAGTTGATTAGCAGTATTTTACGTAAAGCGACTGCCTATCAGACCTCCACAGCCCAGTAGTAACTGGCGATGTCCTTAACGACAGTCGTAGTTCTACGAACGGCAACCGGGACCAATGGCTTTACGTGCTTTCCGAGGAACGAATGTCAGTGATGCCCATGATAAACTTTGGCAAGAACATAAATGAATTGGAAAAGCCACATTGGTACTAATAGAGGGGCGGGCGGAGCCTTAATCATTCGGAAAAAAAAAACCATAAAAGCACAAAAAAAAAACTAAAAGCTGAATATACTCCTAGATTAAAAATCACAAATGGCTGAAACCACTCTATTATTGACGAACACCACAAACCCCATTCACCTCAGTTTTTAAGGGCACGTAATAAAAGTTTTATAACTCTATGAAAATAAAGTTCGTTTCACCTCATAAAGGAACGATCTGACCGCTGGGATCGAAGATCGAGTGGATTTGGTAAAAGTTTGCTTCGTTATTTAGTTTTTTCGCCATTGTATGTCTTGAGACACAGTAATATCGTTCTCTTTAAAGCAAATCAGAAGACAAACTTGTTATTTTCAATAATGCCAGGAAAAATATTATTACATGTCGTCAAATAAATAATCAAATGAAAATTCGTTTTAATTAATTGTTAGGTTTTTGGTTTGTAGTTATGCAAATTTGTTTTGTCTTATAATTATTATTTTAAGATTAGCTAGTTAACTTCAAGGCATTAATAGCAGCTAATAGAGATTAAAAGTGAAAATAACGAAACACTTAATTAGGTGTAGCCAAATGTTTGAAACATTAGCTTTTGCCTGCGGCTTCGCTCGCGTTAGCAAAAGGTAAAAAGTAGCCTATGTCACTTTCCATCCCTTCAAAATCTCTACTTAAAAAATTACGTCAGTCCGTCCCCCTGTCTTCCCGTGATAGACGGACATACAGACAGACTGACAAACACACACACACACACACACACACACTTTCCAATTTATAATATTAGTATGACGGCGCATTGCTAGCGACTCCTTTTAAGAAATACTTCGGAACGAGATTTGACAACTGTCAGTCTGGCGGAGCGTCGCGCGTCGTGTCGCTGGTCAGCGCGGCCATGTTGAACTTCACTTTTGGATTTGAACGTCAACGGCGGCGCACCACGTTTGCTACGAATCGCTATTGTTCCAAGTAATCTTGTGTCTTGTTGATTCAAAAGTAATTTTAAATGATTAATTAAGTGTTTTCCTTATTTTTGGTGAATAGATTTTGTTGAACTTCAGTACTGAAGATATTTTGGTGACATTAAATAATTTTTGATTGTAACATTTGCAACTCTTTGTTCGTTCTGTACTCGCCCACATTGCAATTTTAAATGCCTGATTCTAGTGATGAAGGGCATCTGCCCAGAAGTATGTATTCATCTAAAACCTATCACTATAGGTAGTATAGTATTGATGGATATAATAATAATATATTTTCAAATACACCATATTGAGTTACTCGCCATAAACACCATCAGAAAGCCGGCCAACTAAGTTATAACAGGGATGATAACTTCATCCGTTTATACCCAGAATGTAATTATTATCCGTTTTTGCGGTAAATCCGCGCCCTTCTATTAGCTGCTAGTAAACCACTTACTTTTTCTATTCTCCACGATAATGATCTCACACTATGCTATTTGGTGGGTGGTGTAGGGATAGGCGGAAAGCGTATTAGTACATTATGACACTATAGTCTATTTTTTTTCACAAACGAGTACTGAGTATATCTCTTTTACATTTCCGGTATTGGACAGAGAGAGAGATGGGAAATTAGTCGAGGCGGAGCCAACGCTTTTAACACCAATAATAACACTTATGCTTATTATGTGGACCAATAGAAACGCAGACAAAATTTTGGGTACTCGTTTGTTAAAAAATAACAAACTATAGTGCGTTTGTTATTTTTTTCCACGGTAAATTTTCTGCCTAAGTCGCGGGGGAAGGGGTTACAGAGCCAAGAGCATAAAATAACGGGCTACACAAAATATAAGGACTTTTAAAATGGCCAATCAAATAATTTAAATCAAGGCGATAATTTGGTTATACTGACTGAACACTTGCCACTTTAAATCTTTGAACACACGTGATTCGAGACACAATAGAAACACAATAGCAGCGCGACAGCCGACTGTCGCTTGATCGTCGAAAGGTTAACTAGTGCTAATAATATAAAAAAAAACCTTTAAAATATTTTATAAGCCAATCCAATCTACTAATAAAATACAATCATAATTCATTCATACAATTATTTTTATTGACTTGGGCGTTTAACACTTATTTAGCCATTTTAAAATGAAGTTTGTCAACATATATCTCAATTCTATTTATGAAAGAAGGGCAGAAAAGCGACCAAAAATGTAAACACATAACTACAGATTCTCCACAATAAAACATGCATTTCCAATCACAATAATCCTTTAACTTGCACCACCAATTTACTCAGCTAACTACTACCAATTTCCCGCTAATTCCCTGCAGAATGAAACACTGAGTCTCTCCCCAGGCGATGTATGAGACGAGTTGCCTTTGCTTATTACTGTCATGGCACAGCTAGCTGGTTGAGATTAGAGTATCTAGCTTGGGATTATTCTAGAATGGTAGCTTTGAGCTTTTAGTATGTTTGGGGGAGTGGTAGATAAGGTGTTTATTTAGTAATATCATATGTACTACGTTTATGCAATAGTCTACACTGAGAAGAATACATTTATCGTCGTCTGCGACTATTTTTCTAGTCGTGTTCAGGTCGACATTGCTGGGTTGGAACAAAATGTCTGCCAAACAGCTGGTAAGGGTTTCGTGTGACCTAGTAATTTGTTGTTTATCCTTTAACCTGTCTCGAATCACGCGTATTCGAAGGTTTAAAACACTGGTTCCCAGCTGCATCCGATTAGAGTGGAAGCCTGCTTCTCAACAGCTATCTATAAATCTTGAATACACGAGGATTTCAGTTGCGTAGCCATCTCAGAGACAAAAATGATATTGTGTCTGAATTTACGCAAACATCCACACCACTAAAATGGTACTACAAATTATACTTTACAGGAAAATATATCGATATTTGATAGGACGTTAAGAACATATATTGAACAAGACCGTATTGATGCCGTCTTCAGGTTCCTTAGACACGGGATAAAGTTAGCAATCTCGACTGATTAAACGAATTAATTAAAACTTTACATCAATGTAGAGGGCCCCGTCACGTGCTGACTGCTCTTTAAGTGGAACAAAACGCGCCGTTGACACGGGCCTGTAGCTCAAGCACGAACAACTTGCGAAAAAGTATTCGTATCGTTAACGAACGCGCTGTTCATGTTTTCATATAAAATGCTAAGAAACATGAACGCGCTGTTCATGTGTCCATATAAAATGCTAACGTTAACGATACGAATACTTTTTCGCAAGTTGTTCGTGCTTGGGCTACTGGTCCTTGTCGGGCGGCGAGTTACCCATTGCTCGCCGTCCGCCGCCCGCGCCGACGCTGGCTGGTAATCGCCTTGTGACTCTCGAAAACTACGCCTGGATCTCTCCGGGGCGTAAAGCTTGACGCTGCCGCACGCCCCCACCGCCTCCCTCTCTAGCATGACTGCTTCGCAGAAGGAGGATGTAGTTTATGCATCAGACTAACACATAAGCGTCAAAATATTGCGTCACGATCCCCGACATCACAGCAGTAAGACCTAAATAACGTAGCTGAGACTGCATAGAACACCTTGTTATAAACAAATATTGTTTCAAAGACTCCTAAAACAGCACTAATATCCCAGGGCTGCTCCTAAACTTAATTATTTACACAATCTTACTTAAATTCTGGAACAGCTACAATCCAATAATTCTCGCTTTACAAACACTAGTTGCTTCAGTAACGCGATATGCTGAGGCGTGTAAACAGTGTGAGTGATTGTAGGAGTACAGAGGGCGAGAGGGAGGGACCCTCTTGGTTTACATTTTGTTTGTGAGAATGAGGATTAAGGTGATTTTGGTTGTGTTGTAGTTTAAGTGGGCTCTGTGCTGGCGTTTGCACAGTCAGTGGTGTGAAGATTGTTGCAGATTTTGTGGTAAACTAAGTTTCTACTGCGGTTTTGCCAGCGTGGATGACGAAAGTTACATCCCCTATTTAACCCCATTATTTTCAAAAAATCTTTATGAGTTAAACTCTTCACACCCACAGTTCAATGTTTCACTCGCTGGCAAACAAACCGCTGCGGCACTGCAATTGTATAACACGAAACGCGTAAATTGAAACAGCCCTAAGTTTTGCCGCTTGCACAGTAAATGGTTGCATCGCAGGTATATTCAATAGATCGTTGCAGATTATTTCGTTTGCACAGCTGTTCTTAGACAGCAGTTACCCAAACTTTGGATAAAACTTTGGTAGTTTCAATCGGATTGAATGCACAAACATACAAGGTTTCGCAATATCGACGAAGCAATAAAGTGTAAGCTAGTGAAACATTTGTGAATCGGAGTGCAGTTGTTTAACTGTTTACGAAATATGCACGGTTTGTTTTTCAGTAAAAAATGAAGGTACAGTTAGTAAAACTCTGCATAAATATGCGAGTTGCGGCAAAATAAGAATGAAAATCTTTGAATGACAGGCACAGTCACACAACTTTAAACAGTCACGACCAAAATAGCCGGTTTGTTCCTCTTAGAGTGTACAGAGGTGGAATAAGTAACCTGCCATAACCTTTAAAATAATACCAGCCTATTACTGTCCTACTGCAGGGCAAAAGCCTCTTCTCATACAGAGAAGGCACGAGCATTGATAACCACGCTTGCTCAAGGCGGGTTGGCGATTTCGGGCCTATATTCACTACAAGTCCAGGTTTCCTTGCGATGTTTTCCTTCTCCAATGTCTGTGATGTCTAAGATAAACTTTTAGAAAGTACTTTTGAATTGAAAAAGTCACATTGGTACTTGCTTGGATTTATAAAATAAAAAAATTAAGAACTAGCAATGGACTGAGTGCGATAATTTAAAAATAAACAGCATATTTTTTTAAAACGTGTCTCAACAAATTATTATCTTGCACTACTTTGTGGCATCATGTCGTCCAAAAACTGGGTTGTGAAGGTCGGATAGGCAATCACTTCACGTAAAACACTGATATACAGCTGATGTCGGTAAGCCTGAAAGCCGACCCAAACACAATTGGGAAAAAGCTAGGAAGATGATGGCTCCTTTATTTAAATTTCCTTGTAGTGGGCAAAGCAGATAAGTATCCAAGGCCGTCATATACAATTGAGGTTTTCTTAAATAATAATGAACGTATTCAAATGAAATTTAAACTAATTTCAGAACTAAACATTTTCTACTATAGTTTAAATTTTTATTAAAAAATATCCGTGGGTTTTTGAGAAAACTTAAACTGTATCTGACGGCCCTGGATACTTATCTGCTTTGCCCACCGTACATATTCGCGGAGGTAATTCTATTTTAATCAAGCTCAATTTATCCAGAAATACGTACAATTTTACCACATGATTTATTTAACTGTTTTTACAAGGTGTGATAGCAATTTTCCTAAGAGTCTTTATTTCGTCAAGAATAGTTTTTGATGAAATAAAGGACGTTAGGAAAATTGCTTTTTATAAACGAGAAAAACCACGCACTTTTGGGCAACAGAAGAATAGGAGCTATGTTTTATGTCTTGCCATTAAATTTATCTCAAATTAGATAAAAAGGACAGATGATGCTGCTTCCATTATTTATTGCTGGACCCTGTGTGTTACTTTACTCGGGCTTATGATTACGTTTTCTTGTTTAACGAAGATTTGTTGAGAAAACGTTGAGGTAGATCTAATTTTACTAATGTGATGAAAAACGGGTCAACTGCTTGTCAGACACACGTATTAAGGGTATTGTAATACAATCACTATAATAATATTAAAATTAAAATTCATTATTACCAGCAAAAAGTACGATAAAATTACGTTACGACTTGTACTGAAAGGAAATCTTTCAGTACTAGATAAATTGTAAAGATACACTTTCCCTGTTTGAACTCTTGACTAAACGAAATGCAAGTAGAACATTGATGATGATTGATGTTCTACTTGCATTTCATTTATTCAAGAGTTCAAGAATGTAGAAGTGAGTTTGAACTCACTGCTATCCATACTAATATTATAAATGGGAAAGTGTGTCTGTATGTTTGTCTTTCTTTCACGGCAAAACGGAGCGACGAATTGACGTGATTTTTTAAGTGGAGATAGTTAAAGGGATGGAGAGTAACATAGGCTTCTTTTTGTCTCTTTCTAACGCGAGCGAAGCCGCGGGCAAAAGCTAGTACTTCATATTTTAAGTTAGCTGAAGTCTCATTTTCTAACTGATTACTATATTATGAGAAGAATTTTAATTTTGAATTGTCATTAAAAATAAACACAAACAAAATTGTTTTGTAGCGAACCATGTCGAATAGAAAAATGCAACTAACTGTAATAAAAGAAACTACACCACCAAGCAAATGGTCACAAATCAACTGACAAGTCGAGTATAATTGTTGATGCGAGCTCTTGTGGTTTCAGATTCAGTGATCCGGGTGAGCCACAAGCGGCCACAAAGCGGTGAGTGCACTCGCATTATTATCATCGTCAATGCTACGTTAATGCTGTAAACAGAATTACGGTTGTAGAAAGATTTTTGTGGGATTATGGATGTCGTGAAATAAAATGTTGATGTGTTTGATTTGGACGTATTCCACGTAATCTGTTATTTGTTGTCAAAACAATGTCTTTTTAAACTGACATTCGTACATATTTAATTAATTTTGCTGATTTCAGACGTGGATTTGTAAATAGCCTGCATTTGTTTCAGAATATTTTGAAAATAAAAGCATCTTCGTAATATGCTTGTTGTATGTCGTCGTGGTCAAATCTTAGAACTTATTATTTCATGAATGAAATAGTTTTAACTTAACACTTAATGAAATAATACTTAATCACTACACCGGATTTTTTTTCCATCTTTATTTTTTGGTAACTATTCCGCTCGCGTAAGTAGTAGCGAAATGTTGTATAGCCTAAAGCCTCCCTTGATAAATGAACTATTTAATACTAAAAGAATTTTGAAGATCAGTCCTGCAGTTTATGAGTTTAATCGTGTTAAAAAAAAAAAAAACAATCTTTCCCCTTTATATTATTAGTGTACCTAGCTAGGTTCTAATCAACATTCATATAAAAACGAGACGAACATTCCAAAATTCCTATCAGGCGTCACGACGTATGACGTCATGTTCGTCAAACATCTGCCAGATACGACATGATAACAAATAAGTCTGTTTGTGTAGTATCAGCACATTATCGAGATTCCCTCTGATGGGGACGATAGGGAACAAAGGGAATGACGATAATATTCGTGTTAACACTTGCGTATGGTGTAATAAAGGGGGTGATTGTTAGACTTTTGTGCCCTTTTTTGTATTGTCCAGGAGTTTTCGAGGGCTTGTTATAAACGATAACGCGTTTTATGGTCGTAGGACTTTTTATAATAGGTAATGTGTTACATGAAACAGATAATACAATAGAAACTTAATTGGTCGCACACATGCTTCAAACGCATTTCTTCTTAGAGGTAGTCAGGTAGAAAATGCCGACTCCATCTTGTTTTGGAAAATGTGACAATATAGATAGATGATAATATTAATATCTTACTTGCATATCGTCAATTTCATTTCGTTAATTTCGGTCAGGGAAATCCGTACTTCCGTACTAATATAATAAATGCGAAAGTAACTGTCTGTCTGTCTCTTCTTCATGCTTACCACTGAACCGATTTGAATGAAATTTAGTACAGATATAGTCTGGGACCCGAGAAAGGACATAGGATAGTTTTTATCCCGGAAATCCTCCGGGAGCGGGAACTTTTAGTCACGCGGACGAAGTCGCGAGCAGAAGCTAGTATTTTATATTTTTAGTTCCCGAAAAAAAAAATTAAAAAACACTACTGATTTTCGTTCAAACTTTCATCTCCTATTTTACACACACAGGGGTTGAATTTCCAAATTTTTATTACATCTAAATCGGTTCAGGCATTAAGAAGTTATGGTGGAATAAAGAAACTCACATACATACATACATGAATCTTGATCACTCCTTTTTTGGGCAGTCGTGTAAATATTGACACGCTAAATACAAACGTCAGTCGATCTAAAAACCCTTTTTTACAAGACCCTTCTTTACAATAAATAACCTTCACCTCAGCACCATTCAAAAACCCAGTCCAGAACTCCACACTAAAATTCCCTCTTACAGCATACTCCTTTACAATAACCAAAGCGTTACCTTGTCGAGAGCCGTCAAAGTGATACGCACAATATTTTCCGGACAGTCGTGTCCGGGCCGGCTTCCGCAATCAATTTGTCAATGTTCTTCGCCCCATCGCTGAGATAAATGATTACCAATTTTCGGACAGATTTTCTTTTGAATGTGAAACATTGGGTGAAGTCAAAGTTTAGGAATGTTTAAAACACCTATAGAACGCCTTAGGAATATTTTAAAACGCCTGAATTGTGAAATTCCGGAGTTTTACTTATTTTACTTGTTAATTTGTAAAGTTGTACTCTAGACGTGTGTTTTAAGGGACTACGCACATTTATCCAGCTCCATTCAGCTTATGCCCATAAAAAACAACGATTTTATACGGAAGCTGAACGGACGCGGAAAGCTGAACGGACGCGTACGCGTCTTCATACAAAATCGTTGTTTTCTACGGACATAAGCTGACTGAAGCTGAATAAGTGTGCGTAGTCCCTAAAGCTTCATTTTCAAACAAATTAAACTTAACTAGAAATTAAACTAAATTATATAAATTAACCCACTTATTACTGAATACACATTTTTTGTCAAATAGCGATGAAATTCACATATTTGTATCCTTACATGACCAGATGATAGGGAAAAATACAAAAAAAAAATCACAACATATTGGAAAACCAGGAAAATGGTGTCCTTTTAAAAGGACAGTAGTAATAAACACTACTTGTTCATGTTGTTTAAAGAGAACTTCAAATCGAATATTTAATACTATTACACATGAACATAATCGCAAAATCAATTTTATTAATAAAAATATTATTAAAAACAGAGGTATGTTGTATGATAAATTACAAAACATTCCTTTGGAGGTTTAAATTTAAATTTACATATTTTTCACGAAAATTCTGCATTTTTATGACAAATTTTCTCGATATTTTATAAGATGCGTGTCTTGTCCAATGCCATCTTATTTTCTGATTTATAATCTGCAGTAGATGTCAAGAAGAGAAATTGCAACAGTTCTTAGAAATTGCAAACAATTTAAATCTCTGCTGTGAAGTAAAGTTGCCAGATTTTGTGGCATTGGGTTGTTGTTGTGTTCCCTTATCTAGTGAGTGATAGATCTTTATGCTATACCATTTTAACCCCATATGGACGTGTCATGTACCTGAACCAATAGGTATATTTATCTGCCGTTCCCTCAACTCCTATTTTTCATTGTATATTTATCTCCCTATAATTTCTTGTCAACTTGTATGCACCTTTTGTTAAGTTGTGAAATTCGTTCGGCTGGAGCTGCTAATATGTTTTTTTAGGAACTTCGACTAGGCTTATTTCAAATTCACTAGCTCTATCGTCTGACAAATGCAGATAATAACCTTGAGTTGAAAATAGTTTAGTTGGGTACCATGTAAATTTTGGATCTAAGCCTGATTTTGATCTCAATAATCTCCATAGATTAGGTCAGCATTACGACTTTCAGGTAGGAAAATTGTAATGCTCCCAAGATTAGGAGCTTCTTCATCATATTCCAACTCTTCTATAATTATATAAAAATATTTTTTTTATGATTTTCCAAAAACTTTCCTAATAAAAAAAAAACATTCGCGTATAGAGAGTAGTAGTAGATATTGCTATTGGGCTTTATAAAGGACACCAAATAAATTCGCTCGTAAAGTAATTAAAATCAATACTTGGAATTTATATTTCCTTCAATTTACAAAATAGAGATATTAATGTTTGATAATTCATCGGCAAAAAATATATAATTGTAATAATAATAAAAAAACTACCCTCATTACGCTCGTGATAAAATTTTAGAAAAATAAACGTATTAAAACTTATTAGTAATAATAAGTAAGTTCACTGTTGTTGCATGTATTATACTGCTAAACAATGCACCTTTCAGATATCACTACCAAAGTTTTATATATTTTTGTTTATGTGCCGTCCTTTTAAAAGGACGCTAGTAACAAGTGGGTTAAACATAATATGTGTGACGTGTGTTGGATCATTTGGTCCCCTTAAAAATGGTAGAGCTATTTTGCCGATCCGTACGTCATGTCTGTGAATGGACGCATGATCTGATCATCTCCTAACTGCTTCAGTTATTTTTGTATTATTTTTTTATTTGTTTTTATTTTCATATTTTATTTCATACCTCTGAACGACTTGTTACATGTTCTCACATGGGTACCTTATTCAACATGAATGACGTAACCAAACTTTTGTAATCTATTGATTTTAAAGAGTGTATTTAAATAAAGTGATTTTGACTTTGATGCTAAGTTGAGTTTATTGTTTCTTCTGAATGACGTCCTTAGAAATGGGGATTTTTGCGTATGAGAAATTCGCTAGATATCAATACGTAGGCGTGAGGTCCAACTGCAGCATGATTGGTGAATTTTGACATATCTGTCAATGTCATGTCGTTGTTTCGACAAATTCGCTAGATGGCAATACGTAGGCGTGAGGTCCAACTGCAGCATGATTGGTGAATTTTTGCATATCTGACAATGACATGTCGATACGCAAAAAAGATAAAACTTAGTTCCAAAATAAAATGGTATCAAATTATTCATAACTGTAACACGTAAAATGGAAGAATAATAAAAAAGAAACGAAGTCAGTTTTGGAAGTCACAGAAGTCGGTTTGTCAGGTAATGTTAGTTATTCTTTAGAACAGTATTCTAACTCTCGAATATTTTCGTCGCGACCCAGCGGAGGCAAACTTATGATTATCTACAAAGTTTGGGGTCTCGGATATTTTATTAGAATGATACCATTATTTATTCGTGATCGTGTGAATAATATTGTGACTTGATACTGAAAGAAGTTAATTTTTTTTTTATAAAATAATGCTTGCCAAAACCGGATAAGTAAGTAAACCCATTGCTACCGCCATTCGCAGATCTTTGGCAATCATTATGGGTAGCCAGAATGTTCTTACCAACAGGTATCAGGTTATCCAATGACATGACGTCTGTAGAGGACTGGATGGAAACCCAGCGTCTCGAACCGGACAGGGACCCAGCCGTAGACGTCAAGAGTCGCAAGACGACTACCGTCCACAGTAGGCGCGGGTCTGCGGATGGCGAGCGATGGGTAGCTTGCCACCCGGCTAGGACCAGGCTCGCGTCGACGGCGCGTTAGTGTTCCACGCATGCCTCAAAGAGAAGTTAGCACAGGAAGGGGCCCAACAGGGCCGATAGCCAGACTTACGGGTAGTGAAGAATACCATTACGCTACAACCTAAACTAAAAAAACACTGCTTACCTAGCCATATGCTATGCGATGTCAAATATTCTTTCACAAAACCGTCAAATCATACCATCCTTCACCCAACAGTTTACATTTAATTAGCCCCAGATACCAGCCCCAAGAACGAAAGAAAGATATCTCTTTCATTCCCATTAACCCTTTTATACATTACCTCAAGTTTTTAGCTCCGAGAGAAATTAACGCCAGTTAATTATGGACCCTTTTTTTTTTTTTTTTTTTTTTGGTGAGTGGGAAATCATCCAATCGACGGGTCCTACGTATACTGGTGTAACCCGCAAAACAGCGAAATACGTTTTTTTGCACCAAAAGCCTTAAAAATACCTTAACTTTATATCCTGTGAAAAATATATTAAATTATCAGGTAATTTCAAAGATACAAACTTGTAAACTAATATAAGTGACAACATTTTCCGCCACACGACTATCTACACTGATGTAAGTCACTTGCACCAGTGTAGGTAGTTGCGTGCGCCGCGACACATCGGCACAAGTGCCATTTGCTCTAGTATACGCGCGGCGACGGAGTCGGGAGCACGTTAAAAACTAGTATAACTGCGATGCGATTTTGTTTGTTTTGAGTAAGTAGTGGTAAAAAGACCTAACAATGAAGCGCTCACGAGGTCAATTAATTATCGATTTATTAGAAAATAAGTATATTTAAAATAAAATTCTGAAAGGATGGATCCCGGGCTAGCACAATGTACACCAAATAAAATTATATATTTTTTATTTTTTAAATGGTGTTAGCGTATACCTGTCATTTGTCATAGTGTTAGCCCAAAATCGAACATCTCCTTTTTTGCACTTAGTACTTTAAATGTCAATATAATTTTAACCGACTTCAAAAAAGGAGGAGGTTCTCAATTCGTCTGTATGTTTTTTTTTGTATGTTTGTTACGCGATATCTCCGTCAATTGTAAACGAATTTTGATAGTTCTTTTTTTGTTTGATAAGTCATGATTTAGGGGTAGTCTCATATAAATTTTGTGGCAATCGGTTCAGTGCTTCTCGAAAAATTCACCAAGAACAAAAAAAAAATGACGAAACATTCTTAGACGATGTGTGCTTTTTCTTCAAGTTTCTATTTTCGTTTTATAAGATTGTAAGTAGTTTTATTTTGAAAATAAATTACTTTGAAAGATACTTTAATACACAGTCAAACAGTAGGAGTCGACACTAAATGGTAATAAATAAAAAACTTTTTTCCAAAAAAATAATAACCGCCTTCAAAAACTAAAAACCCAAAAATAATTTAAATTTCGGGAATCGGTGGCTTCTGTTCTGCCAGTAAATTTGTGTTGCCACCGACTTCCTTAAAAAAGTTTTTTATTTATTTTTTAAATGGTGTTAGCGTATGCCTGTCACCTGTCATAGTGTTAGCCCAAAATCGAACGTCTCCTTTTTTGCACTTCGTACTTTAGTCAATATATTTTTAAATGGTGTTAGCGTCTGTCTGTCATCTGTCATAGTGTTAGCCCAAAATCAAACGTCTCCTTTTTTGCACTTAGTACTTTAAATGTCACTAATTTAACCCAGGTGCCATGTTAGCTCGCACGGATAGTAATGCAAAACCGTATATTGTTCGAGAAGTAACTCAATCTTTAGTTTTTAAGTCTTGCCTTTCTTTTATTGACAACTGGAAAAAAAAACCTATTGGGGAACTTGTTATGTGGAGTAAGGTTTGCGAAGTTAATGTTAAACCCAAAGACTTATTTATGCTTAATTATAAGTATACGTTTGAAGAAGTGGCTTACAAAATTATTCAATGTTTGAGAAGTAACACACGTGCCAGTATACAAAGTGTTTCAAAAAAACTTTACACATAGATGTACAAGAGTTTGTTACCAATCGACAAGAAAAAAATTAAAGTTCTTTAAGATCTTTGCAAGTCCAATGTGATTCCTGAGCGGTGCCATTCATTTTATAATAATTTGAAGATACGGACCGAAAACACTGAAGATATCTCTGACTAGGTTATATTTTTGAAAGCCTAGTTGTTTTTTCCAACATGTCGTTTTTCTGTTTTTTATTGTATTTATACTATACTACTATTATTATTATTAAAAAAATAACAATGTGAGATATTTGGCAATAGGTATGTTACATTGTTATTTTTTTTAACATGTTTGAAAGACTGATTAAGTAGTACTTAGGTAAAAGTGATTAGGAAGTCCTAATGAAAATAAAATATAATAAACTATATAATTAACGAAAGTTCCTACTTAAGTTAAGGAGATAACATTTTTTAGTTTTATTAGTTTTAAGGTGGCAAGGCCATTGATTTTATTTTTCATTAAGAGTGTTGTGAAAAGTCATTTATTTGATATAAACTTTTATTTTGTATTTTTCATGTTTTTATTTAAATTCCTGCCACTCGCATTCAAATATTTAAGGTTCATAACAATACTGAAAACTGATGCAAATAGTTTTCCAGTACTGAGTAAACTGTTGTAAGTGTTTAAAAGTCGATAAAAGAAGATGATACCGTTAATATTATAACCTCATATTGATCAATAGATTAGAAATAGCATGTAAAAAGAGTAAAATCCTTAAATTTTCCTTTATTATAAGTATAAGCAAGTACACTATATACTGGTATAAATGGCTACTTGTATCAGTTTACAGGTTCTACCATAGTAAAGAAAACAAGCTACATCAGTGCAAGTGATGCTATTTTTCAAAGTATAAAAAAATAAGAAAAAACAATAATGCAATCTTTTTCCTTAGATATTTAAATATAACATATCAAAATTTCAAGTATTTCCATTGATTTATGACAAAATTACAAGCTTTAAAACCTTTAAACCGCTCTCCTGAACAGTTGTGTTTTTGTACTTGTACTAGTATACGTAGGACCCGTCGCAATGACTGCTCCCGTCCTGGGTGCGACGGGAGGGCGTGTCAGACTCTTACTGACTAAAACCCACTCATGTTCCTTCGATTGCCCTTTATGTTCCAGGGTCACGGTAACCACTATAAACATTCCGCAACCCCGGCAGGCGTTGGCCCTGTTGGGCCCCTTCCTGTGCTGACTCCTTCTCTTTGAGGCGCGCGTGGAACACTAACGCGCCGTCTACGCGGTCCTGGTCCTAGCCGGGCGGCGAGCTACCCATCGCTCGCCATCCGCAGAACCGCGCCTACGGTGGCCGGTAGTCGTCCTGTGACTCTCGACGTCTTCGCCTGGGTCTTAGTCCGGGGCGAGAGGCTCTTCGTTGCCTCTCGCGCGCCGCCGCCTCCTTCACCAGCATAACTGCTTCGCAGAAGGAGGCGACGGCATCCCATTCCGTCTCGCCCCGAAGCATGGCCTGAACCAGCGCCGGGCGCGAGAGGTCACCGCCGCCGATCGCCTCTACGAGGACACGTCGATGGTCCGCCCATGCGCGGCACACCTCAACTGTGTGCTCGACCGTGTCCTCCAGGCGACCGTTGCTGCAGTGGTGACACCCAGGCGTCGCTTCCGCCCGAATCCGACACAGGAACCTCCCGAACTGACCATGTCCGGTGAGGACCTGTGTCAAGCGAAACGTGAGAGTGCCATGACGCCTCTCCAGCCACTCCTCAAAGAGGGGTCTTACCGCCGCTATAACGGCGTGCCCAGCACTAGGTTGCGACAGTCGTTGTCTCCATTCCGCCATGAGATCTCGCCGGAGCTCCGTGAGCCGTGCCGCGATAACCCGCGGCATCGGGACTTCACCCCGGCGTTGCACTTCCACGCGCCACTCGTACGTGTGTGCAAGGACTGTTGCCTCCAGATCCCACGGCGGGACGCCGGCAAGGAGGCATGCCGCCTCACAGGAGACCGTGCGGTATCCCCGCACCATGCGAATGGCCATGACCCTCTGGGACGCCCTCAAAAGTCGGGCCGGAGCCGCGGCTAGATTGGGCGCCCACACCGGAGCCCCGTAGAGGGCCATGGACCGCACGATCCCCGTGTAGAGCCTCCGGCAGGAGGCGTTTGGGCCACCGAGATTGGGCAGGAGCCGCTTGAGGGCAGCTCCGGCCTTCGCCAGTTTGGGGCCCAAACGTCGGAAGTGCTCCGTAAAGTTCCACCGGTTGTCGAGGACAAGTCCCAGGTACTTTATCGTCGACTCGACACCGATGTGAACCCCTCCCACCGTTATCTGAGACCCCGGAGGTGGCCGGTGCCGAGGGCCATGAAAACACATGGCCTCGGACTTGTGCAGGGCCACCTCGAGTCCCAGCTGCCGGATCCTGTCCACGACTGTCGCAACTCCATTTGTCATCAAGTCGGCCGCCGCCTGGAACGACCCTCCCTGCGCTAGGACTAGCGTGTCGTCAGCGTAGCACACTACGCTGACACCATCGGGAAGGTCGGCGCGCAGCACCCAGTCGTACCCGATGTCCCACAGGAGCGGCCCCAGGACCGATCCCTGTGGAACACCGCACGACATCCCTCGTCGACTCCACACCCCCTCGTGACCGGGGTAGATGACGGCCCTGTCCGTCAGATAGGCCTCGACCACACGACAGAGGTAGGCAGGCATCCGGTGATACTGGAGTGCCGCCACTATGCACCCCCAAGGCAGGGTGTTAAAGGCGTTGGCGATGTCAAGAGACACCGCCAAGACGACCCTGCCCTGTGCCACCGCATCCCCTGTCGTAAGGGCTCGCACGCGCATGATGGCGTCCACCGTGGAGCGTCCTCTACGGAAGCCGAACTGACCGTCCGCCAGATCCGGCCCCACCCGCACCAGCCGCTCGACGAGGCGGCTCGCAATCACTCTCTCCAAGAGCTTTGCCGCCTCGTCGAGCAAAACGATGGGCCGGTACGCGGACGGAGAGTCCGCAGGACGCCCCGGCTTCGGTATGAGGACCAGCTTCCCTGTCTTCCAACGAAGTGGGAACTGGCCCTCCTCCAAGCATGCGCTAAAGAGCCCCCTTAGTCGAGGCCCGAGAGCCCCTAAGGCCAGGACCCAGGCCTTCCCTGGTAGGCCGTCGGGTCCTGGGGCGGTGTTCTTGGCCCTAAGCCTTAGCACCGCCACTCCCAGTTCTACCTCGGTCACCTCTGGAACGTCGTCGTCGTCGCCGTCGCGGTCCGCGTCGGACACCGCCGGTGGCGGAGCCATGAGCGGGGGAGAAAACTCCCCCCGCGAAGGGAACAGAGCGCTCACAACGCCCTCTACGACCTGGGGCCGGAGACTCTGCGTCAGCGGGGGGCCCGCGGTACGGAGCTTGCCCCGCACCGCCAAGTAGGGGCGCCCCCACGGATCTCTGTCCAGAGTCCCCAGCGTCTCTTGGCGGGCCGAAGCTTTGGCCCGCAATATCTCCAGTCGGAGGGCTTCCTTCGCCGCTCTGTACCCCTCGTACAGCTCCGCCTCAATGGCATCCGCATCCACAGGGCGGATACGGAGCCTGCGGTGTCTGGTGTACGGGCGTCGCGCAGCCACGCACGCCTCACGTAGTGACGTGATTTGCGGCGACCACCAGTACACCTGGCGCTGACCCCTTCCAGGCTGAACCCGGGGCATTGCCATGTCACAGATATCGGACATGGCCTCCTGGAACCACCCAGCCTCGGCATTGATGTCGGCAGGCCTGTCCGGTGATGACACCCAGGCCTGCACTATCGAGGCTTCCAGGAGAAGCTCCCGGTCCAGCTGCTTCAGCGCCCAACGCGGACCGCTTGGGGTCCGTCGGACCGGCGCAGCGGAGGTCTGGGCGGAGACGTCAAACCGGATGTACCGGTGGTCGGAGAACGTCTCCACCTCCTCCATTACGCGCCAGTCAACGACACGCGGTGACAGAGCGGGGCTGGCGAACGAAATGTCCACCACCGACTCACCCCGCATCCGCACACACGTGGGGACGGAACCCTGGTTCAGCACAACTAGGCCTGCCTCTAGGGCCCAGTTTTCCACCATTCTCCCCCGTGCATCAGTATATCGGGAGCCCCAAGCCAGATTCTTGGCATTGAAGTCCCCGAGAACGAGCACGGGGAGGGTTCGGAACCCGGCGACGACGACGCTCAGCTCCATAAGGGAGTTGTGGAGTTCGACGAGGGATCGGCTCGGGGAGAGATAGACGCCTACAACGGCGATCTCCCCGAACCGTGCCGCAACGCACCCCTGTGCCCTCTTGACGCCTTCGAGGGTTGGGGTACCGGCGGCGGCCGACGAGATGATGGTCACCGAGCCGCTCAGGTCCTCCACCCAAGAATCCCTGGGCGGGACAAAGTACGGCTCGGAGACCACGGCGATGTTGATCGACCACTGCGCCATGCTCTGGAGCAACAGATCCTGAGCGGCGGCGCAGTGGTTGATGTTCGCCTGTACGAGGCGCAATGGAGCCATTATTGGCACTCCATTGCGGCCTCGGTGGTCGCGGCGGCAGCGACGGGCGCGGCAGCGGCGGGAACGGCGGGAGCGGCGGCAGCCGCAGCAGCGGGAGCGGCGGCAGCGGCAGCGGCGGCAGAGGGCCCTCTGCTTTTGCCTCTTGTCTTGGCGGGTGGGGCGCAAGCCTTGCCCCCAGCCCGGTGATCAGCCGGCTTGCCAGCTGCCGCACATACATAGCAGTGCGGCGCGGCAGTACACGAGCCGGCCTTGTGACCGGGCTGACCGCAACGGAAGCAATCTCCGCTACGGTCGACCTCCGCGGTGCAGCGGACACCGACATGGTGCCCCACCTGGCACCTGTAGCACCGCAAAGGCCTGGGCTCCAGCAACTTAACTTGCGCCGAGGTCCATCCCACCTTCAGCCTGTGGCCCTCCGCCGAGATCGTCTTCGCCACCGTAGCGGGACAGCTCACCGTGACCGCTCCCAACCTGGAGCGGTCAAGGCGGATGGTGCCCACCCTCAAATCGTCGGTGGGGCATCCCCCCGCCTTGGCAACGGCGGCCGCCACCTCCTCCGCCCTGATGGAGTCTTCCAGGCCCGAGATGCGCACATCTATGCGCATGGTGGGCCTGGACACTCGGACCTCCTCCGCCGGCAGCGACGCCCGGAGCTTTTCGGCCAGGACGTCGGCGATGGGGCCGCTGGTGGCTCCTGGGACCTCCAGCATGCGGGCTCCGGTCGCCGTGACCCGGAGCCGCAGGCCTTCGGTGACGCCGATCTCGGCCAAGTCCACCGCCGCTTTCGCCTTCGTAAGGACGGACCCGTAGGTCACGCCCTTCTTCTCCGCCTCCGGCTGCAGGGTGATTACCACCGCTGCAGTCTTTGGAGTGCGGAGCCTGGCCGCAAGGCTCCTTGCCTTGCGACGCTCCCGCTGCCGCTGCCGCTTTTTTGCGGCCCTGGCCGCCTTGGCCGCCTTTTTCTTCTCCCCTGCGACTTGCCAGCCGGGCTCAGCCGGACTTTCGGCAGTCGGGGGAGAAGGGGGAAGAGAGGCAGGCGGCGGGGGACGTTGTGCAGCCACACTCGCTGCAGGTGCCTCCACCGCTTTTGGCTTCGCCGCCTTGCCCTTGTTGGGCGGTGCGGCCTTCCCCTTCGCCTGTTGCGGCGCGGTGGCACGCCTTGACGTGCCCGCCGCAGGCGTCGCGGCCACAGCGGCAAATGATGCCGCTGGCCTTGCCGTCGACGCCGCCGGGACCGCACTACTGGCCGCGAGCGGGGGCCGGAGGACTATGCCTTCCAGCACCGAAAACCGGCGCTGGAAGTCCGCCATGCCCTGCACCACAGCTTTCAGCAGGTCCCGCTCCGACTCCTCCTTGGGCTCCTCTGTGCGGGGCGCATCCCCCCGGAGCCTGGCCAGCTCCGCGTTTAGCTTTTTGTTCTCCTCCCGTAATTCTTCAATGGCGGCCCGCATAGCGGCCAGCTCCGTGCCCGCCGTATTCTCGGCATTCGCCGCCGCCAAAATCTCGGCAGTGGCATCGGCGATGGCCCTGTCCTTCGAGCCCTTCTTCTTTTTGAGGGCCACAGACACCAACGCCGAAGTCACTACCTCCGCCAGGCTAACCGCGCGCTCCGGTTTGGAGCTCCCCGCGGTGGCGGATGCACCGTCAACCTGCGCGGAAGCCGCTGCAGGGTGTCGCCCCTCCAGGGCGAGCCTTTCAGCTCGCCGAGCCGCCTCCTGCGCGGGGAGCTTGCGCCCCCCTCCTCCAACACGGCCCGCACCCCGCCTGCTGGTGGGGATTTTGGGGGCCGGTGCCGCCGCTTCGCTGTCGGAGGACGACGAGGCGCCCTCCGACATTGTCCGCTTCCTGCTGCGGCTTCTCCTCCTTTCTCGCCCTGAGCTACCCGAGCTCGAGCCGTTCGAGCTCGAGCTTCTAGAGCTTGAGCCCATCACTGCGTCAGCCTCAATAGACCGCGCCTCTCCCTTTCTTCCGGTGTTTTTTTTTTAAATATTGTTTAGCATCATTCATAGTCAAGTCCCACGAGTATGGGGGATTTAAGACGTACACCCAGGATAACCCCCTGTACCTGGGAGAGTGTACATTTGTAACCCAACCAGAGGGTCCACCGGTTCCCTGGCTGGGGGTGCGCTAGAGACTGATGCGCCGTCCACAAATAGACGACACTACTCCTCAGCCATTCGTACCTTCGCCACGCACCAGAACTTGGTATTAGAGGTGATTTTTTATAGAGGTTGTCTACCTCGCGGCCCGGGCGGTTAAGCCAAGGCCCTCGACCCCCGTCGAAAGTCAGAGACATGACCGTAACAGACTACGGGGCTACGAGATCAACGGGGGCAGCTAGGGATGACGACCCCCAGCTGCCTGCTCTGCGGCAGGGTGAGTGCACGCAGAGCCCGTTCCCCGACTCCAACACACACTGCCCTCTGCTACTCAGAGGGACAGGTGGTGGAGTCCTCCGCGACAGAAGATTCGAAAGTGTGCAACGAGACCCCACAGGCACAACGTACCGTGGCGAGTCGTTGCACACCTCCCGGGGTGCACCGTCCCTCGGACTGGCCTTCGCCCCGGACGGATCCATAAGCGAACTCCAGCCCTCGGGCACACGAGGAGGTTTTCTGTCCATGCACCCCTAATTATGGACCCTCTCAAATCAGTTGGTACAGTGTGCCGCCCTATTTATTCAAGACCCAACCCTTTTGTTTGGAGAAAAGAAACCATTTCTTTCTTTTATTAATGTTGCGAGGTTTTGTTAATGTTTTGGTTTGAGTTTCTGAATCTTTTTGTTGTGAAAGATGAAGTTCAGAAGTTTCAGTTTTTTTACTACTTATGGACACTATTACTATACAGGGTGTCGGGGTTACTATGCAATTTAAATTGTTTTTAAAATTCAAATAATGTCTTCTTTCAGTAAAATTTGCTATCAACAAGATTTAAGGTACTTTCCCTCCATGTGGCATAGCCGTGGGACACCCTGTATAGTAACTAGTGGCCATTAGTGACCGAAATGTAAACATTTAATAAGCTCATGAAAACAAGGAAATCCAAACAGCATTGCTACATTTGGTGATTCTAGTAGAGGTAAAAATCAGCTCTTCAGTCACAGGTAGAGACAACTAGCAAACGTTTAAACAAAGAACCTCCTGATTTTCGAAGTCTTTTAGACGATTTTAGGAATCTTTATGTCTTAAGGGTTAGAAAAAAATTCAGCATCTTTAAGTTATTACTAGTTTCCTGGCGCGGTTTCACCAATTTCTTTGGAAATTGTCTACTGCCTATAGATAGCAATGTGATGATTGTCTTCCTTGACAAAATGCACTAAATAACTCTAGAAGAAATTTTTCAATTGGAGTCAGTAATTCCAAAGCTCTAGGGGATTGTTTATTTGGTTGCACGCGCTAGTGTAACCAAAATAAACAATCTCTACAGCTTTAAAAAAACTTTTTTCAAAAAAAAAGATAACCGACTTCAAAAACTAAAAGCTCAAAAATAACTATTTCGGAAGTCGGTGGCTTCTCTTCTGCCGGTCGAATGTATTGCCTTGCCACCGACTTCCGAAATAGTTATTTTTGAGCTTTTAGTTTTTGAAGTCGGTTATCTTTTTTTTGAAAAAAGTTTTTTTATTTTTTACTTTTTAGTTAGAGTCCCAACTACGTTTTAGAGTAACTTTGAAAAAAACGTACGTTTTTCTATAAAAATTGAGGAGTTCCTTCGATTTCGGCATGATACCATCATCAGATCCTGGACCTGATGACAATGGGACCATTTGGGAAGTCTACCCTTTCAAACAAAAAAAGAATTGATCAAATCGGTTGGCAAACGACGGAGATATGCGCGAACAAACATAAAAAAAAAACATACAAACATCCGAATTGAGAACCTCCTCCTTTTTTTAGAAGTCGGTTAAAAATAAGACAAATTTGTGTAAAGTGGATCTTCTTTACAATGCTTCTTTCTCATTTATATCCCGTATTGTGTAACTTAAAGTTTGATTGCGTTGTATTGCTATCCAGTAAGTAAGCCCAGACAATGTCGGGCGTCTGGCTTATAGCCAGTTGTTTTGTCAGATGTCTCTAGAAGAGCTTTTAATTAATTTCTTTTGTTTATGATGCTAGTGGATAGTGCCAAATGGCTCTGGAAATTCATCTTCGTCTCATACATAATCTTGTTAGAAAAGTAGCCTTAGTTTTATATATTACTAGCTTTTGCCCGCGGCTTACAAAAAGAGACAAAAGTAGCCTATGTTACTCTCCATCCCTTCAACTATCTCCACTTAAAAATCACTTCAATTCGTCGCTCCGTTTTGCCGTGAAAGAAAGACAAACATACAGACAGACACATTTTCACATTTATAATATTAGTAAGGATTTAGCAATTCATAAGTGTATCTGTCAATGGTTGAATGGTTGGTTGAATGTCGTGATGGTCCATTGGATAAGACGCCCGCCTCTCGTGCAAGAGGTTGTCGGTTCGAATCCGGACAAGTACCAATGTGACATTTACAATTCATATGTACTTTCTAAAGTTTATCTTGGACATCACTGACATCCCGTGATTTCAGATGTACGAGACTGTAAACAACAGTCAAATTCCTTGGATGGTTTTCACTAAGAAGAGAGCAACAGCCTTAGTCCAAAGCTTGTGTCATAGTAACCAAACAACTGATAAACATACCTTTATAATTTATAACTACATATTTATTATCTAAGATAAATGACACCCAAATACAGAATGAACGATCACCCTCATCAAAGGTTTTCCTGGGTAGTACCTCTGGCTTAGCAGTCAGGGTCGGTAACTACTAGACCAACAGGCCCGTTAAAACAGTACAATAAACCAACCACTTTGCTTGACACAGATATCAACCACACCACCCCACACCCCACTTGTACCAAAAGCTTGAATTTCAACCTTTTACATCAAATAAACAGTTCAAATTTTTCCCTCATTAACCGAGTTAAGGTCAGGTACGTTATTTCAAGCGGCAGCCATCTTTAAAAACAAACGATCAAAATTTACCGACTCTGAAGTCATTTTAAAAGTATCAAGACTTTGTTTTGATGGAAAATAGCTTCTTTTATGAGATTTTAAAACGTCTGTCGTTCTTTTTAACGTTCTTGTGATTGTTATCTGACCATTAGAGAGAAGATAATGGACTTGTAATGTTAGTCTAATCTTTTTAAGGAACTAATATCAGTTATGGAGCATTTTTTGGGCAGTTGTTTTTAGTATTATGATAGGGATTAAAATGTCGTGATGGCCCAGTGGATAAGGTGCCCGCCTCTCGTGTAAGAGGTTGCGGGTTCGAATCCGGGCAAGTACCAATGTGACCTTTTCAATTCATATGTACTTTCTAAAGTTTATCTTGGACATCACTGACATCCCGTGCCTCGGAAAGCACGTTAAGCCGTTGGTCCCGGTTGTCATTCGTAGAACTTTGACAGTCGTTACGGGTATTCAGAAGCCAGAAAGTCTGACCAGTCGAACCAAAGGGTATCGTGTCGCCCAGTTACTGGGTTGTGGAGGTCTGATAGGCAGTCGCTTTACGTAAAACACAGGTATCTAGCTGAATCCGGTATACCGCCGTTTACCCGAATTTTATTTGCCCTAATTTCATTTGCCATAATAGTCAACAGCCATAATATCATACGACATAATACTCATTTGCCCTACTCTCATTTGCCATAATAGTCACGTGCCAGAATCATTGTTTCCCATAAAGTCACTTACCATAACATCATTTGCCATAATCATTGTAAGCCATAATTATCACATGTCCTAATTATCACATGCCATAATTATGATATGCCATAACATAATTTGCCATCGACATCGGGTGTATAACGGTTGTTTATATCAAGAGAAATTGGATGCAATTGGGACTTTAGGGCACCCCGACTCGGACAGGTTAGGTTAGAAGGGGATGGCGGGGTCGTGTGAGCGAGCGAAGCGAGCGAATAGACCCCGCCATCCCCTTCGTGGTTATTTTTTTATAAACCACACAGAAGTAGGAGCCCCGCGAAGCGGGGCTCCGTCGACCTAGCCCACCATCAACCATGCACAGAAAAAAAAACCATTACGGGGCTTAAATATTTGTCTAATACTTGTTATGCCATTTAAATATTATGCCATTTAAATATTATGTCTAATAATTATTATGGCACATAAAATTATGGCAAACAATACTTATGGCATTCGTATCTTATGGTATCTAAAATTCGGGCAATTAAAAGTATGTCATATGTCTTTTAGGGCAAATGAAATATTCGGGCAAATGAAATTCGGGTAAATGAAATTCGGGAAAATGATGATTATGGCATATAATCTTCGGGCAAACAATAGACAACCGCTGAATCCGGTTCGGCTGGAAGCTGACCCCAATATAGTTGGGAAAAGGCTAGGGCAGTCTCGGTTGTCAGTCAAAAATATTTTACAAAAATAATTTTTTGGTGTATATCGTGCCCTTAGAACAATTGAGCAACTAACGTTCTCCATTGTTCTGAGTCAGAAACACGCCCTCGGCTAGCGCTGAAAACCAGCGCCGTAGACTCGTACCTGTGTATGGGCCCGGCATTATGCTGAGCGCTAGCCCTTTCGTGCAATAAATAAGTTTATAGAATAGTTAAGTTCTTTTACTGTAAAACTTTTGCACGAATAAACTGTTTTTCTTTCTATCTTTCTTCTTCTTTAACAGTCGTTACGAGAAGTAACAAGTCTGAAAGTCTGACAGTTTTATCAAGGCTAACGTGCTTACCAGTAGCTGGGTGTTGGAGATCTGATAAGTAGTCGCTTCAGGTAAAACACTGGTTTCCAGCTGGATCTGGGTAAACTGGAAGCCAATAGACTGGGTCAAGACTGTACAGCTTCAGCTGATCCACAATTTATGTAGAAGTTAGCGATCATAATGTTTAGGACAGTTGATTTTGCCACTGCAATTTTTGGAATGGAAAGTACTTTTTGACTCGCTTGCGAGGTTAAAGTATGAGTCACGTTTATTTTATAGCGTTCACTTAGGGATGGCAGGCTTGAGTATGTCATATCATTTTTAATTGAATGTCTTCATTATTTTCTAAGGATAGGGTCTTAACAAACAACCAAGTGACCCTAAAAATACACTCTTCATTGATAGCAACTACAGTACGTCAGATAACACCACGCTTGACGTCCTTTCTCCATGTCTCGATGAAAAAGTTTAAAATCCTTCCGCCTACCAGCTTCTGAACCATCATTCAAAAGGAACCACTTTATCACATCGCAGTAAAGTCTAAATTCCCGCAGCATCACCTTGACTGATGAAAATGTTTCTCAAAACTTGTGTCAAAGAATTTTGAATCTTAAATTGTGAGTGTAGAGTTAGAAACAGGTTGAATAAACAGATTGAAGGCTTATCTTTGAACTGTAACAAAATGGGCGTTCGTTGTGAAGTAAGTTCTAAAGCTATACTATTAAATTCAGTACAAGAAGATCTATGTTTTTGATGGTTTGCTTTAAAATAAGGAAAATGCAATCACCTGGCTCTGTGCTTAATGACCTTGTTTAAGCTATCTTGGTTGGAGATAAAAAAAAATGTGTTTCGCCTTTATATTGCTGTCACAAAAGCTAAGAGAGATTTTGATGTCTTTGCCTTACCAGGGTGCAGGAATAGGTAAATAAATAGAAATAAATAAAGATTTTGGAACTATTCATTCACGGCCATCTGATTTTGTAATCAGTTTTTTTTTAACCAAAGTCTCTTTAGCAGGATTGTCATTGTTGCTCCTTCGTCAAATAGCCTCGTAATTTGTATCTTAAAGCAACACTGGGGCGTAATTTCTGTTTCAGTACCGTATTCATTCAGAAGTAATTAGACCTAGGTATACAAATTGTATTTGCGATCTACACATATTTTATTATAGACCTGTTGACTAAATTTTTGGACCTGCTAAGTATTCTTCTCAGTTTCTTTATCAAACGTCTCTTTTTCACAGACTAACGTATAAATCTAACAAGTTTATTAAAAATGTTTTTAAAGTAAAAAAAAAAACGACTTAAAAATAAGGTTTTTAAGAAAATTTACAATAAAATGTAAAAAATAAAAAGCTTTTTTTAAAATAAAGACTCGTCTTCCAAAACAAAAATCAAAATAATAACCGTGTACGTAGTTATGATATCACCCTACCTGCCATAAATTATAGATTTGTCACACATAGTGTCAAATTAGTCTTGCTTCACTGATTTTACGACCGGCCTCTTAGATAACATTTTACGACTTTAGCCGTGAGATAAGATTATCCCCGTCAGGAAAATAGTGAAATTTAGCAGTATATAAGCTGAGACATTTTCCATTGCAAACCATTCCTAGTTCGCCGATCATAGGTTTCTGTAGTCCTAAGCTAGTTTGTTATAATATTGATTTTAATTTTATAATTAAACAACGAGTAGTCAAACTCAAGTCTTTAATTTGGTCACCGTACTTCCCGCCACCGCTCGCTACAGCCACGACAGCAAAAACTTAACTGGCGCAGTCGGTAAAGGATACATTTGCTTGATTCACTGGTAACGTGATCAACCAAAGAAGTACACTACGAAGAAATAAAACTTCAACGGGTCAACCAACAACTACACGTTAACGGGTCAGCGAAGAAGAAGTTCCTGGCAGAAAAGGACATCGCATCGTGACGACCACATCTTTGGACAACAACAGCAACGGGTAACGCAGCTCATATACCTACGGCAAACTCCGAATCGGTAGGAAATAATATTCTAATTTATTATTTCTTTCCTTAATTAAATGAACAACGAAAATCTTCCAGGCAGAGATTGTATTAGACAGCGGTCAATACTAATCGCCCTGATGACTATCGTTTGTAATTTAAAAGTAAATTGCGCGAGTTAGAAGCTTTTTATCGACACTTACTCTACGTATGTGAAGTGCATCACGAGCAAACGCGAAATTGAATGTAGGTAACAATTTTGCTTAAATTGCGAATTGTATTAAAATATAGTCAGATTTTGAAACTATAAGTTTGAATTGTTAAATATTATATTGCAAAATTTTATATATGCGAATTTATAAATATTGTGTATTTATAAATTGTGTATCGTGTACTTGAACTCTAGGTTAGTGGTAGACCTAAAATCACTTAATATTTACTGTGATCAGAATATTATAAAACATAGTTTATTTACGGGTATTGCATAATATTTAATTATTGGGAACAACAAACCAAAATATACTTATTCTAAACCTAAGAATAATAAAAAGCAAATGTTGTTAAAGAACATTACTATTGTTCCCTTGGAGATGCAAAGCATCATTCCATTTTATTCGGGAGATTCCGAAAATAAATCTGCATTCCTAAGCCAATGCGAATACATATTATCGTTATATAAGGATCAGGATGAACACAATTTTCGTGTTATAATTAGTCGTCTTAAAGGAGACGCAAGTAAAATGTATAGCCATAGGCGCAATACTATTAAAACTTATAAAGATTTGAAAGATGCATTAAATCAACGCTTTGGTGATCCTCACAATGAAGGTTATTTAACATTGGAACTAGAATCAATTAAAATAAAATCACACAAAACTTATAAAGAATTTTGTGATAGAATTTCGGATATAAAATCTAAAATATTCTCTAAACTTGAAGAGCTTGAAGACAAAAATATGATAGAGACAAAAGAAAACATTTATAATAATATGGCATTACGTGTTTTTAAGAAAAAAATACCAACAGAAATGGCCAGAATCCTTAACTGGAGAATTAGGTTGTTGCGTTTCTCTTTTTACGTAGCACGGTGTTTGATTTTTATTTGCATAATTATTTACATAATTTTTATTTGATAATAGTTAGGTCTGTATTGCATTGGTCGTAAATTATATTTATGATAATTTTTACCATAAAACGATGATTTTTGTTGACCTGGCTCTTGCGTACTTAAATTACTAAATCTTTGGCTTGTTCGAGGTAGATTAGGTTGCGATTTTGGACGAATAACATTTTTATTAGAAAAGTCATTTCTAAAATTCGGTTTATGGTTTAAAATATAAAGATGTTTAATTTCATCTTGTAATAATCTCTCGTAATCGAAGTTTTCTTCTTCTAACACAATTTTTAATGCGTCCTCAATATTTTTGAGACTTCTCTAGTTAAAGATTCTAGCCATTTCTGTTGGTACTTTTTTCTTAAAAACACGTAATGCCATATTATTATAAAAGTTTTCTTTTGTCTCTATCATATTTTCGTCTTCAAGCTCTTCAAGTTTAGAGAATATTTTAGATTTTATATCCGAAATTCTATCACAAAATTCTTTATAAGTTTTGTGTGATTTTATTTTAATTGATTCTAGTTCCAATGTTAAATAACCTTCATTGTGAGGATCACCAAAGCGTTGATTTAATGCATCTTTCAAATCTTTTTAAGTTTTAAACAGACATTCACACATTTTGCGCCTATGGCTATACATTTTACTTGCGTCTCCTTTATGACGACTAATTATAACACGAAACTTGTGTTCATTCTGCTCTTTTCCTCCCTTATATAACGATAATATGTATTCGCATTGGCTGAGGAACGCAGATTTATTTTTGGAATCTCCCGAATAAAATGGAATGATGCTTTGCATCTCCAAGGGAACAATAGTAATGTTCTTTAACAACATTTGCTTTTTATTATTCTTAGGTTTAGAATAAGTATATTTTGGTTTGTTGTTCCCAATAATTAAATATTATGCAATACCCGTAAATGAACTATGTTTTATAATATTCTGATCACAGTAAATATTAAGTGATTTTAGGTCTACCACTAACCTAGAGTTCAAGTACACGATACACAATTTATAAATACACAATATTTATAAATTCGCATATATAAAATTTAACAATTCAAACTTATAGTTTCAAAATCTGACTATATTTTAATACAATTCGCAATTTAAGCAAAATTGTTAACTACATTAAATTTCGCGGTTGCTCGTGATGCACTTCACATACGTAGAGTAAGTGTCGATAAAAAGCTTCTAACTCACCACCTTAGGTTGACTGGGAGAAAATGCCTGCGGCATTAAGTCCGCCTGTGTACCGTTGTGCATAAAGTATAAATAAATAAATAAATAAATAAACTCACGCAATTTACTTTTTAAATTACAAACGATAGTCATCAGGGCGATTAGTATTGACCGCTGTCTAATACAATCTCTGCCTGGAAGATTTTCGTTGTTCATTTAATTAAGGAAAGAAATAATAAATTAGAATATTATTTCCTACCGATTCGGAGTTTGCCGTAGGTATATGAGCTGCGTTACCCGTTGCTGTTGTTGTCCAAAGATGTGGTCGTCACGATGCGATGTCCTTTTCTGCCAGGAACTTCTTCTTCGCTGACCCGTTAACGTGTAGTTGTTGGTTGACCCGTTGAAGTTTTATTTCTTCGTAGTGTACTTCTTTGGTTGATCACGTTACCAGTGAATCAAGCAAATGTATCCTTTACCGACTGCGCCAGTTAAGTTTTTGCTGTCGTGGCTGTAGCGAGCGGTGGCGGGAAGTACGGTGACCAAATTAAAGACTTGAGTTTGACTACTCGTTGTTTAATTATAAAATTAAAATCAATATTATAACAAACTAGCTTAGGACTACAGAAACCTATGATCGGCGAACTAGGAATGGTTTGCAATGGAAAATGTCTCAGCTTATATACTGCTAAATTTCACTATTTTCCTGACGGGGATAATCTTATCTCACGGCTAAAGTCGTAAAATGTTATCTAAGAGGCCGGTCGTAAAATCAGTGAAGCAAGACTAATTTGACACTATGTGTGACAAATCTATAATTTATGGCAGGTAGGGTGATATCATAACTAACCAGAAATAAATGCAAAAATAATGATAGATACTGGTAGCACAAGATCATTTTTAAGTAAAAGAATGAGTTGATAAATATTTAAGTAAAGATGTAATATCTGAAGATTTTGAAGTGGTTAGTACGCACGCTGTTTCACAACATAATGGCGCAGTCAATATAAATTTATTTTATCTATTTAATACAGATAAAAAGGTAAAATTTTATATATTCGATTTAGGATCTGAATATGAAGGATTAATTGGCAATGATTTATTATTCCAATTGAAAGTGATTATTAATTTGGAAAAAGGACAATTAATAACGGAACAAGCAGTTATTCCTATATATTTTCAGAAAAACTTAAATAATTTTCAACCATAAATAATTGAATTGCCACCGCGAAGTGAGCAAAGAGTGAAAGTTCCGACGGACCTTATCAACGGTCAAGGTATTTTAAACTTCCAAGAATTAGCTAAAGAAGTACGAATGCCCAGTACCCTAGTTTCATGCAACAAAGGTTATGCGCATACAGTGTTTCAGAACACTACTGATAAGAACTGTACTCTCAGTATAACATCGCCTTTCCGCGTAATAAAATTTGAAAAGAAAAATGAAAACTGTTGTTCAATAAATTATTTGAAATCAAAATCTCCACAGGAAATTGATTACATTTTGGAAAATAATTTACAAAAATTACGATTAAAACACATGAATGAAGAGGAAAAATGGCATGGACAAAAAAGTACATTCCATGTAGACGTACTTAGTAAATACACTGTTATATAAAAATAGAAAAATGAATTACTACGTACTTTTTAGCCTCTCTGAACCTGTCTGTTTTTATTTCAAAATATTAAGTAATTCAAGACGAATTCAAAATATCGTTTGTCAAGTTACGCCATTATGGACCATAGAGAAAGAGAAATATAGTACAGAACGTTTTTAAACCACGTGCACTACTTGCAGAAAATGTGTAATATGGTCGATAAATATATTAATTAGCAATAATTTATTTAAACGAAATTGTATTCATTGGTATTTGTTGCATTTTATAAAATGCTCTTATTATAATAATGTATTTTAATGAGTTTTTATCCAATTTACCCAAACAATGCTTTAAAACGAGTTTAAGTACTGGTTTGACACACTGTGTGTTTTTTTTTCTGTCACGTGTCAATATAATTATGTCAAATTGTCAATACTGCCGACAATATGGTGATTGCAGATTCAACGACCTATTGTGTTTGTGTTTTACGATTATTTTCAGATATTTTTGAACCCCGCGTATTTTGACGGACCTTCTACCACACGATTACCTTGCTAATAATACTGGACTCTGATTTGGTTTGCGTTTAGGATTTGTGTTGTGGATTACTATGAGGTATATCAACAACTGTGGAATAACAATACAAAGGCTGCAAGACAGACAGATTTTACAAGACTTTCGCGTTGGTGAACTTAAAAATTAAACTGCTATAGTGTACGTTGTGTTGTTTTATCAAATAAAACTATTTTGGTGAACTTATGATTCGTTCAACACTAACTCAACGCTGTAATGTATATTTAGTTATCTAGGTTAGGTAATAATTTAATAAAATATTTTTATTTATTTTCTGTACAAAAATAAATAATTATTTACCTACGCTCTTTTGCCTTATTTCGTGTTTTCCTTAGAATTGGTAAAAAAACTGTTTTGATCAATAATTCTTTTAAGTATATTTGGACAACCCATAATAAAGATAAATCTTAAATTCTAATATGATTTGTTATTATTGTCATCATCATCATCATCAGCCGGAAGACATCTACCGCTGAACTTAGGCCTACTTAAACCGCAACGCAGAACGACAGTTCGCCACTTGCATGTTGTCGTCGGTCCACCTAGTGGGAGGCTACGTTGCGCCTTCCGGTCCATGGTCGCCACTCGAAAACTTTTCTTCCCCATCGGTTTTCAGTTTTACGAGCGATGTGACCTGCCCATTGCCACTTCAACTTGCAAATTCAAAGCAACTTCAATTACAAACTTTGTCGGTGACTTTATACTCCGAGCATAGCTCTTTCCATTGCTCGTTCAGTGACTCGTAGTCTCTCTAAAAGACCAAGGCCAGAAGACAAAAACCAAGTTTCAGAGCTGTATGCTACCACTGGCTGGTTGCATAATCAAATTATTATTGTCAGATTTTAATATATATTTCATTAAAGCGCCTTATAGTTTTTATTAGCAAATCCATATTCTATGCATTTATTGCCAGCAATCCGACTAAAGGTTTATTGAAACTGTTTACCTCTAGTCTGTTGTAATGACAAGTTCATTATGTGTTTTATTTATTGCAATTTAACATACCAATATTAACGAAAATATGACACCAAAAATCATTGGTGTACATTGAATTCGATAACTATGCCGACGCCTATACAGAAATTGGCCATGTCCTTTAAAATTTATAACTTATGTCATGAATTTAAGGACAAACAAACGAAGTTAAGCATTGCATAAGGACACGTAATAACGATCCAATTTATGTCAAACCTTATAGACAACCGCCTCCTCAAAATTAAGAAATTAAGTGGCAAGTTTCAAAATTAATGAATGATAACATAATTAAACCTAGTCATTCACCATGGAGTGCACCTGTACACTTAGTGCCCAAGAAATTAGATGCAACTGGTGAACAAAAATATAGAATGGTAGAAGATTATCGCAAATTAAATGAAATTACTTGCGACAATAAATTTATATCCCTTGCCAAATATAACTGATTTATTTGACAAATTAGGAAACAGTTCTTACTTTAGCACACTCGATTTAGCAAGTGGCTATCATCAAATAGAAGTTTCAGAAGAGGATAGACCTAAAACAGCATTTAATACACAATTCGGACACTATGAATTTCTTAGAATGCCTTTTGGTTTGAAGACAGCTGCAGCTGCTTTCCAAAGAGCTATGGACAACATATTAAGAGGGTTACAAGGAATCCATTGTCTAGTTTATCTAGATGTCGTCATAATCTTCTCTCAAACTTTAGAAGAACACATAACCAAATTGAAAATGATATTTAAAACCTTAAGGAAAGCGAATCTTAAAGTTCAGTTAGATGAATCTGAATTTCTAAGAAAAGAAGTCTTGTACTTAGGTCATACAATTACGAAAGAAGGATTAAAGCCCAACGAGGATAAAATAAAAGCAATTTTAAATTACCCAATACCTAAAAATATAAAAGAAACTAAATCATTCTTTGGATTAATCAGTTACTACAGAAAATTTATTAAGGATTTTGCAAAACTAACTATACCATTTCATTTCAACCAAAAAAAATAAAAAGTTTGAAATTACTAAAGAATTTGAAGAAACATTCGAATTATGTAAGGAATTATTAGTGAAAGCTCCTTTATTACAATTTCCAGATTTTTTAAAAACATTTATACTTACGACTGATGCTTCAGAAATTGCATTATTCGCGGTATTACCTCAAGGAAGCATAGGCAGTGATAAACCAATAGCATATGCAAGTCGTACACTTAACGACACAGAAAAACGGTATAGCACAATTGAACGTGAATTGTTAGCAGTATTGTGGGCCGTTAGACACTTCAGACCTTACCTGTATGGTCAAAATTTTTTAATTTATACTGACCATAGACCTTTAACATGGTTATATTCAAACTTCAAACTTCAAAACTATTTTATTCAAATAAACCAATTACAGGTACTTTTGAATCGTCAAGGTGTCAGTCTGTCAAAAAAAAATGAAGCTAGTTGCTCGTTCCAAAAAGTAGGTCCCATGGAGAAGAGCGAGCAAGAAACTCTATGGACACTCTTTTAAAATCAATATATTACAATAATTTGGTTACATCATTCATTGTTGTATCTAAGGTACTATGTGAGAACAACGTAACAAGTCGGACATGTTAGAAATATTAAAATAAACAAAACAAATTTTAAAATAACTGTGGCAGCTAAGAGATGACCAGTCTCATCAGACAGCGCCCGTTCACGGACATGACGTATGGATTGGCACCAAATAGCTCAACCATTTTGAAGGGAACCAAATGATCCAACACACACGCCACCGTCAGTGAGACATTTGAGACATTATTCTTTGACAGAACCAAATAGTAAATTAACTAGATGGAGACTTAGATTACAAGAATATGATTTTGAAGTCGTATATAGAAGTGGAAAATAAAGTACGAACGCAGACGCTTTGTCAAGAATTAAATTAAATATGCTTACTGACAATTCATCAAATAAGGAAAGTTTAGAAATTCAAGATGATAATTCATCAGCCGTAGCTAAATTTGGATCAATAGAAAAATTAGACGATCCTGAAATTACTTTAACAGCTTCAGAATTATCTGGTGATACAGATATAGAAGAGATAATAGATAAAAATCAATCTATTCCAATAATAAAGCAAGCTATCGTAAATAAAACAAATCAAATTATTATTATAAATTGGAATAAAAATGAACTTTAATGTCTTACATATATCGCGATATAAACAGAAAATAATGGAAGTAAAGTTAAATAATGAAGAATTAATCAAAGAATTTTTGAAAAATAATCTAGAATATGGAAGGAAATATAATATTTTCTACGATAATAAAGATCAAAGAAAATTGTAAATTTAAAGATAATCAAATCAAAATTACGGAATGTACAGAAAGATTAATAGTGGTAGAAGATGAAGATGAACAAATAACTATTGTTACTTCATATCACGAAGGAAAAACATGTCATCGCGGAATACAAAAAACGTATGCTAGGTTAAAAAGAAATTACTTTTGGCCTTTTATGAAACAAACTATATCCGCAGTTATTAATACCTGTGATTTATGTAAAAAGATGAAATACGATAGGCATCCAATTAAAACACAATTGCAATTAACTCAAACAGCTAGTAAACCTTTCCAAGAAGTTTTTATTGATATTTTCTCTATTGAAGGAGAATCATTTTTAACAATTCTAGATTCTTTTTCTAAATTAGGACAAGCTATAAATATTAAAAACAAATCTACTCCTGAAATTGTTAGAGCCTTAATAAAATATTTTTCGTATTATGGTATACCAAGCAAAATTAATTGTGATCCTGGAACTGAATTTAATAATCACTTAATGAAAGATTCATTAAATTTTTATAAAATCGAATTATATATAAGTACCCCAAATAATCCAAATTCAATGGAAATAGTAGAGAGATTTCATTCAACAATTACTGAAACCTACAGATTAGCTAAATACTAACATAAAATAACAGACGCATCATCTATTATGACTTATGCAATAATGTCTTACAATAATACTACCATTTGAAGTAATATTTGGACAAACTAACGCTAATAGTACTTTCAATGTTAATTTCGAAAAAGTTTACATTCAACAATTATAAAAAGATCACGCTAAAAGAACTGAAATTTTATATAAATACTTAGAGGAAAAGATGAAAGTAAATAAGATACGTAGACAAACCTCAGGCGAAAATATTCTATTAAATGAAGGGGATGAAATTTATGCAAAATTAGTTAATAAAAGAAAAGGGAAAGACAAGCCAAGATATGAGAAAGCCGTTGTAATTGGAGATGTTGAAAGAAATATTATCCCCAAAGTTAGGGAACTTATTTCAAAAGTTCCAATGCGAAATGTTAAAAGACCTAAATAATATTAAAATTGGATCAAATGATGATCACCAAGGTATTGAAAAAGGAAATGTAAAATAAAATGCATCGTAAATTGATAAAATGTAATGTAAAAGAAAATTATAAAAATGACATCGAAAATATTATGTCAAAATGATAAAAATAATGTAAATGGCATTGAAATTATTATGTCATAATTATATGAAATAAATTGAAATAATGGCATTGAAATTATTATGTCATAAATTGAATTATATGAAATTATGTAAAAATTTGAAATGGCTTTGAAATATTATGCAGAAATGTTTAAAAAGGAAATGTATGTAAAATGAAAAACGTATTAAGTACAAAATGTAAAAGTGAAAGTGAAGTGAAAAAGTGGAAGTGAATATTTTATAATGACTTGAAGTATTTATACTTTAAGCATTACAAAATTGTAAAATAATTTTAAGAAAATACTGTTAAGAATAAGTTGCACAATGAGGTATATTATAAGTTTATAACAATATTGTAAATTATGTTAAGCATTTAAAACATTACGCTTTTGAAAAATGGTGAAGGATAATAATTAATGATAATAATTAATTATATTCAATAAAAATTATAAGATTATGGTAAAGGATAATAATGTAAATCACATTATATTCAATTGTTAAAGGACATTGTTTAATCCCCAATAGAACGCCGTTGCGCATAAAAAAAAATGGAATCTTAGCGTGAATAGGGAAGACGACAACATTTAAAAAATGGCATTCTGTTTAGTCCGTCTGATAAATCGGCTAAAAATACGGGACACGTATTTTTTGCTTGATCAAATTAATAAAAAAATACAAAGATAAAGAGCAACAAAGTTCTGGAGTGGGGGCTTTTGACGTCACCGTCCTGCAAAATATGTATCAGATCGTGACGTCATGCGCAACTTTAACGCACTGTATCTTCGTCATTCTTCGTTTACGAGAAAAAAGAAAAAATACGTGTCCAAAATTTTTTGATAATCTTTCTGACGGACTAATTACTTTTTTTTTGTCGTCTCGCCTATTGGATATAAAAGAGGGGAGAGGTCGTACTTTCCAAGGAAATAAAAACTACCTACTTATTTTTAGGGGTTTTGTTGAATTTTGAGGCTAGTTTTGTATCATAACTTCTAACAAAAAAGTACTAAATATTGTTGTAATATTACGATTTATATTTTCATATAACAATAGGTAGTAGTAAAAGTAATAAGGTCATACGAAATCTAAGTGGCTTATAGGCATAAAGAGTAGAAAATATATAGAATAGGGTTTCCTATCCACTTTCGAATTGTTATGATTTATTTTTAATATGATGTTTACCCATGAAATCGTAATTTTTGTACGAAGTTTTCGAAGTAAGTTCATTTTACAAGTGTCTCTATAACTCCTGAAATAATAAAGAGAGCCGTTATAGTTTTCCTTCTAAGTTCATCATAATTATGGACCGTCAATGTGATTTTATTCAGGTTTTTCGTGTCGGCCGTTTAGTTTGTCGTCGTGGTATACACGTATATACACGTATCTATGCAGTTTCAGGTTTCTAGATCTTTTGAACACACGTGATTCGAGACACAATAGATAGCAGTGCGACAGCCGGCTATCGCTTGGTTGTCGAAAGGTTAACAGTTAAGGTAGTAAGACGAGGACGGACGGATGGACGAACGGATAGGCGGTCGGACATGACGAAACTATAAGGGTTCTTTTTGTAAAAACCATTTGAAACTAATTTATTATTGTAAACAGACGAAATCTTATTCTAGTCATCATTGCAAAGCGTGTAATTAAACATTTGAAATATTAATGTGTGGAAATAAAATTATTTAAAAGTCAATGGCATTTATTTCACCTAGATTATTTACAAGCACTACTGAATTGTGAAAGAGTTGGTCTGTTATTCAGAATATTCTGTGTGTTTTAGCTTTCAATGTGAAAGATCTACAGACAAAGCACACATGTTGATGTCCATAAGCTCGTTCAACACTCATTACACTTCAAGAGTTTAGAGATGCCCATTCGAGTATAATATAACATTCCTGAGAAAAGAGGATGTTCTTTTAACATCTGAAAATAAATATTATTACATATTGTTGATTGATCTTAGCATTAGTTTAATAGAAAATTTGTCCGCATGGAAGCCGGAAATGATTATAATAGGATTTTCAATTATTTTTTTTCGTTATCTGTACAACAAAATGCAAATAGTGCTAAGTGCTATTGACTTGGACCATCTTTGGTAATATCCATAATAACATAAATATTGTTGATAATATAACAATAATGCACTCATTTACCACTACACTAACGTCAAAAATGCGTGTTTTAAGAAAAGCGGTACAAGATACAATACTATAATATAATACGATACTAACCCGGTGGCCGGATTAATCCAGTATCGTAGAATTGTAACTATTGCATCCTGTGCTTCCCCCAGTTTGCGACGGGGTAGAGGATGTTTTAGAGCAAGGGGGCACAGTCCACACAGCGAGTAATTTTTAACAAAATTGTCAGTACTGCATAAAGAGAGAAAGGACCCGAAGTCGTAATAACGTCGACGTACGAAAGTTAAGAAAATATTGCTTGATTGCGCAGAAATCGGAAGAGTCTGCTGTACACGAACTAACCGCAATGATTCGTTATTTAATATCGCAAAATAAACTCAATTTTCAATAAATAAATATTCGTCGCTTTGCTTGACTTGAAAGTGACAATTTTGACTGTTAACATTTGAATTTCCGTGGCAGTGCTACCCACAGCTGATAAAAATCAACCATAAGTGATAACTTAGACACCTAAATACTTTTTGTTAGTAAAATAACATTATTTTAGAAATGGTAATTAAATATAAATTGTTGGTAGCGCAAATGAATGTTATAGTCGTAATTATTTTTGAGACATCAACGTGTGCTCTTAAAAATAAAATATGCAATACTATCAGTTAAGACTGATTATGGGAAAGTTTATGAAATTGGCAACACTGCTATCACTTAAGAACGTCATTAAAGGAAAAATGCAACAAAGTCGAATAAATAACTAATTAAATATAAAATATTAACCTCTAAAAAGATTTCCATGAAGTTATTTTAGGAAAGGTAAAATATTATGTTATGATTTATGAGTATATTTTTGTGGCTATGTCCTCTTATTTTAAAGCGATGCTAGATTTGAACATTCTCCTTTAGATATTAGTTCAGACGAATTACGAATGGTTCTTAATTTTTCATATAAGATGATAATTTTGCATTTGAAATATAACTTCAATTTTTTTTTTCGATGTATTTCAAATCTAAGAAGGGAGGAGTTATGATATCACCCTACCTGCCATAAATTATAGATTTGTCACACATAGTGTCAAATTAGTCTTGCTTCACTGATTTTACGACCGGCCTCTTAGATAACATTTTACGACTTTAGCCGTGAGATAAGATTATCCCCGTCAGGAAAATAGTGAAATTTAGCAGTATATAAGCTGAGACATTTTCCATTGCAAACCATTCCTAGTTCGCCGATCATAGGTTTCTGTAGTCCTAAGCAAGTTTATTATAATATTGATTTTATAATTAAACAACGAGTAGTCAAACTCAAGTCTTTAATTTGGTCGACCGTACTTCCCGCCACCGCTCGCTACAGCTACGACAGCAAAAACTTAACTACGTTCTATTTGTTGTTTTATATGGTATAGGTACTTTCTGATATAATATAGAAAAAAAACTTCAAAGGAATTGCAAATCTCACGCTACTTGCCTAAATCGAACCTATACCACAACAAGCGGAGACGTTAACCAAGGACTTTGAAAACAAAACTCAAATTGCTTAACGATACTTAAGACGTGTAGAAAATGATTAAAGATTAGAGGCACAAGTTATTAGTTAAAACGCTTCACGGCTTTCTCGGCAATCAAGACAATAGCTCTTTATACGTACCATCAAACAAGAATTAGGTACTTAATCCCCTCAATGAAGCCAGTCAGAATTAATTAAAGCTATTTAATTTAAATAGCGAGACATACCTGTAATGGTGTCTAATTATCGTTTTTGTATCGCTGTTTCATTTTGCTAAGGAGTTTGGAGAAAGATTTATTTGAGTTGAGTTTTGTGAGAGTTAGGCTGGGATTGTTTGTGGGTTTAATAAGTTTAGCTGTCGCGGATGTCGATACTTCCATCCCATATTTTATCTCTTTATGGTTGGAATTTCCAAAAATCCTTTCTAATGGTTACCTACTCTTTATAAAGAACACACCCTGCAAGTTTCTTGTCTCTAGGACCAGCGCTTTTGGCTGTGCGTGGATATATCAACAGTCACTCAGTTTATCATTTTATATTATTTTGTGCAGATTACAGGTTCAATCTGCTACTATTTTAACTTATCCCATTTTGCGTAGCTTAGGTAAAACACGTTTTATTTTTCATGTCGCCCTGTTTACCGCAAATCTACGAAATATACCTAGAACATACGAGTTCTTTCTTGCACAACCTAAGCGATCTACGCATATCCGACTTGGCAATCCGTACAGCTTTACAGTTACAGGTTGAAGGGCTCTCAAGGTTATATTAATAGTGCTTAACTAGAGCCGCGAGTGGAGTGTCCTAGGCAGTGCCGGCGAACATTACGTGTATCTGAAGAGATTTAGTGTGCTAGAGAACACTTTGTTTGTTTAATTAGAATAACTAATAGCACCAAGCTTAAGTAATTTGAAAAATAAAAGAAAACTAAAAGCTAGAAAGAGCTACGGTACCATAAACAGATACACACACAAGGCAGTCAAACTTTTAACACCACTTTTTTGGGTCAGGGGTTAAAAATAATAACCTGCGACAAATAAACAGTTAATGGTGTCGATTCTCTTGTGCACAAACTAACGTAAATTTAAGCTAAGTGCATCTTTCTCTTTTCATTTCTTAAAGAAAAGGACAGAAGATACATTTTAATTTAATCCTGTCAAATTAGACAGCGCCTGATGACAATTGACGTATATTTAGACGCCATGTTTTTAAATTGCGTCTAAATTATCTATGGAGTGTCTAAATTTGACAGGACTCAACTAATATTTGATCTTCTGTTCTTTTCTTAATGAAACGGAAAGAGAAAATTTACGTTAGTTTGTGCACAAGAGAATCGGCACCAATATGCGTTGTTTCTTCAACGGTTTACGCGTATCTGCCGACGCGACGCAATCCGTACAGCTTTACAGTTGCAGGCTCTAAAGGGTTCTCAAGATTAAATTAATAGTGCTTAAATAGAGTATTCTTCATTCAGCATAACCCTACAATTATCTCAAATGACAAAAGAAGAAAGTTTCTAAAAGAGTTAAGTTTTTAACTGACTTCTAAAAAAAGGAGGAGGTTCTCAATTCGAATGTTTCTCAATTCGGGTCAGGGGTTAAAAATAAAAACCTGCGACAAATACATAGTCAATATGCGTTGTTTCTTCTACGGTTTACGCATATCTGCCGACGCAATCCGCACACAGCTTCACAGTTACAGGCACTGAAGGGCTCTCAAGGTTATATTAGTAGTACTAACTAGAGCCGCAAGTGGAGTGTTCTAGGCAGTGCCGGCGAACACCACTTGTATCTGAAGAGATTTAGTTACTGTATGCTTGAAACTCGTTGAGATCATGTGGAGGTGTTGGAATACTAATACATAATATTAATAATAACTGTCGATATGTGAGATGTGGACTCGGATTGTGCTGATAGTTGTTTCTGCCAATTGTTTAATAGCCAAAACCCCCGACCAACACCTAAGGAGGCTATCGCTAAACGGTTGGATCAAAGGCTTGATTCAGAAGTCAGTACTTTTGGACACAGCTCGATTTGTTAGTTGTTTCCTTTTTTAAGTAGCTTGGACCCTGTTCCTGATACCGGTGGGCTACATACTTTTATATTTTTCATCATCGACATCGCGATGCAAAGCTTTACGTGTGTCACCGATGTCGAGCTGAGTAAGTTCGCGATATTAAAAACCACGAACTTAAAGCATGTACGTCTATTGTCATTGTGATATTCAATTAAGTTATTTCACGCCTAGCAAAACTTTAAAAGGAACGTAGCCAAAATAAAAGGCGAATCAATCGATCATAATATTTATTACGGAAATCTTTATCTTTAAAACTCAGTTTCATGTAAATGATCGATCATCAATCAAAAACTTTTTAATAATAGCGCGGTGATTGTGTTTTATTTTTCATTTACTGGGAAATCAATTTTAGTTTTTACAGTATGGATAGATGAGTTCTTCTCCTGACAATCGCCATGATGTTTTTTATCAATTTTTTTTTATCGTAATCCATTATTTGACGTATTTCAAGGTATACTACGTATTTACAAGTTCTTTTTAATCTAAATGCGGAGACGCAACTTACTAAAAGTTTTATTTAAATAAATACTTAAGAACTAGTCATGCACGGAGTGTGATGACTTAATTATTATTTGTGAAATTGGCGACATATCCAATTTTATGTACTTTTTATTTCTCGCATTATTTGAGAAAAGCACTAAACTGGCTACGACCGCATTAAACATTTACCGGCCACATTAACCACTTAAACACACGTTAAACGCACACACATTTAATCTCAAATTGATTAAAAACTCATTAACTTCATATAGGAGTAGAAAGTACCCTAAGAAAGTTGTAAACCTTCTTGTTACGAGTGATGGATGTGTTGGAGGTCGATCCGACCCCTTTCTGGGTTAAATCTTACACTTTTACTAACTTAAGACGCACCGAGTTACAACTTGATGGGTCATAAGTCAAACTTATGAGGTAGGAGATGGATTATTCTGTGAGATTTGCCTCATTGGAAAAGATTCTAGGAAAAAATGAGCTTGGAGTAAAGAAATGAAAATAACTTTTTAACCCCTTGACACCCAACCGACAGCCGGCTGTAGGGTATCCCATTTCATTATAGTCCTTATTTTTATTACTAACAGACTACTTTTGTATGAACAAGTTTGGTTATTGTTCTTGGATTTTCCTACAATTTTAAACTATCTTCTTGCTTTACAATGGCGTTTCAAATCTTTGAAAATCTTTACTTTTTGCTAGTTGAATATGCGTGTAATTTATTAATACATATAAATGCTATGTTTAGTTTACTTAATTCTTCTAAATCACCCAACAGACTTTGATGATTATTATTTATAGAAATTAATAAATTAAGTTATAAGTAATAATAATTTATTTAGGAAAATCTTTTTTGTAATCAACCCTGTAATTTTAGAAATTACTCTAATATCAACAAGACCATGAAGAAAAGAGACGGACAATTTTTTCACGTGCCCGCATACAGACAAAACCTATTACGTTAATTGTAGTAGCAGACATAACGTTGCGTTAGTTAGAAGAATGGTTAGTTCCTAGTGATGTGCAATGTCAGGATAGTTGCGGGAAATTCCGGACTTTTCAAAATTACTTCAAAATTTCATTACTTATACTTTAAACATTTATGTTTGCTTGCAAATACGAATCTGTGAATGTATTACTAGTTTGACGCCGTATTAAAAAAAGCGTATTTTATATCAGCCCGTAATGCCATTTACCTCAGTTGTCGCTTGTAAATTTATGACAGTCGTCACGTGTAGTGAAGCTACTAGGGTGTTGCGGAATGGTTATAGTAGTCACCGTGACCCCGGAACATAAAGGGCAACCGAAGGAACATGAGTGGGTTTTAGTCAGTAAAAGTCTGACACACTCTCCCGCCCCGCCCAGGACGGGAGAAGTCATTCGATGATTTCCCACTCTTCATAAAGAAAGCTACTAGGGTACATAGGGCAGTCTCTTCATGTAAAATACTGGTTATCAGCTGAATCTGCTACTAATTACAGCACGCTAACTTTCAGCCGAGGCTTCAACCTCGTGAATGTCATTACTTCCATCCGCTATTTTACCTCTTCAGGGTTGGAATTTCCAATAATCTTTTCTTGTGGTGACCTTCTTTTTACAAAGAACACACCCTGCAAGTTTTACGTCTCTAGTACCAGCGGTTTGGACTTTTCGTCGGTATACGGTCATCATTTGGGAAAAGCTAGAGGATTAAGATGATGTTGATGACTATACAGTCTTAGAAAGAGACTCTCAAAGTAGAATAAACGATAAAGACGTCGTTCTACGTCATTTTACAGTTCAATAATTTCAAAATAGATAGCTTAATATTACTTGTTTCATACAGCCGACAGGTTCACATGATATATCGATCTCCACAAACACGTTATTGGTGTAATTGGCCCCACCTGTATGCATTTACTATCGAAATTGATTGTAATGACGGGGATAATAACTACCTGGTATGAACATTGTTTGTTTATTTAATACTTTGTGGCGTATGGTCTGTTTTGTTGATTTACTGATTCTTTTAGGCAGACTTGACTTGTGATTTGGAATGGAGTTATTGGGTACAAACTTAAAATTTTGGCAGTTGATGCTTTGTATGTTTTAAGACGAGAAGGGGAGCCAGGAAAGGGGCCAGGGCCAACGCCTGCCGGGGTTACGGAATGTTTATAATAGTTACCGTGACCCCGGAACATAAAGGGCAACCGAAGGAACATGAGTGGGTTTTAGTCAGTAAAAGTCTGACACGCCCTCCCGCCGCACCCAGGACGGGAGCAGTCATTTGATAATTTCCCACTCACCAAAAAAAGGGAAGTTGGTAAAATGAGGGGTAAGTTAAAATGAAGGTATGGACGGTCGTATTTTTTTAAATATGTATATGCGAGTGAAATAATGGGTAAGAATGTAGGAAAAAATCATATAATAGGTATAGATCTAATAATACCAGTCTAATTACTTACTTGCGGCAGGATAAAGACCTTACTTCATAAGTCTAGGTTTTCGCATCATGTTTTCCTCCATAAATGTCTAAGTTACTCTTAAGAAAATACATTTGAATTGAAAATCGAATTGGTGCTTCACCGGATTGAAACCCACAGTAGACAAAGAGTAGCAGGCGCCTTGACCACTGAACCATCGGAATCTATTGTTCGAAACGGCCTCAAAATAAATGTAAGAAAAACATTAGAATAAATAACTAACGCAACATTCACGGATTATTGATATTTAATTTTTCAACATCATAACCTTCTAAAAATTAAATATCTAACACCATCGTGAATAAAAACATACGCACGTATTCATTAATAATTCCCCGCCCCGTGTTATTCCCGCATTCCCGGGATACACGATATTAAATAACAACACTAGCTTCCATTTATATTGGCTTTTCTCCTTGATGCCGGGATGTAACGGATGTTTTTTTAGGGGTCCGCAGATGTAGTGGCAAAAACGTTACATTTACGATATGTCCGTGGAACATAAAAATAATCTATACACCAAATATGGTAGGGAGATACGTTGTTTGGGAAAATGCTTTTAGTAATATTACTTACTTTTTCACACTTCTCAGATATATTTTAGGAATAGTTGTGGAAAATAGACAATACACGAATATTCAGTGAATAATTTAATATCCTGCTCTTAACTTACCTGTTTTGAAATGATATAAAGTTGAAGAAATTTTTAATTTCTAATCTCGGGAACAATCACTCAAATTCATCATCATCCTCATAGCCTTTTCTTAACAAAGGGTCAGCTTCCATTTTTTGACTAGATGCAACTGAATACCTGTGTATTACACGACTTAACTGTTTGTTTAACCTCCATAATGCTGTTACTTACTGCATATAATTTTACTGAATAAGTGATTCATGTTTCTGACTTGCCTCTGATTCGTAACGACTGTCAAAAATCTACTAATGACAATCTGGGCACTAGCTTTACGTGCTTTGCAGGGCACAAGTCAGTGATGTGTTAGTGTACGAACTGAGTGAAGAGCGTTCAGCGGAGCGTTGAGTGGACCGTTGAGCGGAGCGTGCAGCGTTGCGTTGTGTCTTAGATTAACTTAGAACCACCCCCTGGTTTTACTCCCATATTTAGTCACTGCTACTGTTTGGCAAGAGCTGGTAAAAAAAGTAAGATAAAAGCCATCTTAAAGCTAGTTCTTCATACATTTTATTCACTGAAATCATTTATTATGACCCCTCAAGTTTTGTCTGTGACCACGTCTGATATTATTTGGTAAAGTGGAAGGAGCGGAGTTTCAAAATAAGGGTCGACTTTGATTATTTCAATTTTAACTTTACTTTTCTGTGAATGAAACCGCTGGTTCGTTATATCTATTTGGAATTCAAGACATTCAATTATTTTACAAAAGTGACCTTAATTTTTTGTCAAACTGCTTTTAATATAATTTAATTAAGTACTGAATATAATTCAAAGCTTTTAGTGTCAATTAAAAGTAGGTGTAATCAAACCATTTCTTGTTCACACACTGTTCTACTTTGTAATTTCTTTTCTGCATAACATTTATTTTGATCTATGCAATGTTTTCATATTCAAAAGCAACAAAAATAATGTAACCAGGATATTGAAGTTAATTTTAATTAAATGAAATTGTTTATTATGCGGAATCTTAAAACCACAAAACACGTCATATTTTTTATACAAACTAGCTGGTGCCTTTCCTGACTGACTACCTCTGAGAAGAAATGCCGAAACAAACTCGGGATTATCGTCTCTTTTGATGACCGACGGCATTAAGTGCTTTCCGAGGCACAGGATGTCAATAATGTACCAAGATAAACTTGAGAATACATATGAAATGAAAAAAATCACAATGGTACAAGCCTTTAACATCCTTTTACTCTAGAGGTAGTCGCCTTATCCACTGGGCCATCACGACAATATTTTTATACTTCTTTACCAAAATATGCAAACGAAGTAAACGAAAGCCATCATTCACCCATGAGAGTCATTTTGTTCACACCATCTTCTCATCTCATAAAATGATATTCTGCAACTTTATTATGTTTCAGCTTGCGGCGAACGGAAGCGGCGTGTTGTAAGCCTTCACGGATAATCTTAGCGGCTCAGAGGATTTTCTGATATTTTCAGATAATTCATTTTATACTCTAACACGCTGTGGAAAAAGTTCAAGGGTTTTTGAAAAATAGAAAGGGGAATCATGATTAGGTATTTTGATTTGGAAAAGGTTTTGAGATGACCAGTGATCGGAGTTGGGTGCTATTTAGACCTCTGAATGATTTTTGGGTATAATACGTTATTTTTTGTGTATGAATTTGTTTATGAAGTATTTTTATTTATTATTTTTTATCACATCAAAAAAGTATGATCCTCAAATTATCATTCAGAATTCTAATTCTTGGAATATATTGACTAATGTCGCGATACCCGGGAATTTTAGGATACCCAATCTAAAGTTTATGTTTTTATTTTATAGTAAGAGCACCCAAGTTCACTTTTTTTAACTGCCACCCACCACAGGGCGTCCCAGTCAGTAAAATGTTCTATCTATGTAAAATATTTAAAGTACTTCTCCTCAACCAATATATAACTACAGTGACTTTATATATTAACGACTGTGCCTAAAAAACTCTGTGCTCAGTAAACATGTTCGTGAACATAAATGTACTACAATGTGTGCAAACAGTGTCAAAACACAAAAGCTAAAAGCAATATCAGCTTAGTACAAACAACGCTGAAATTTGCACAAAATGTTTGTAAACAAATATGCTGCACACAATTTTGGTTGAATCATACATACCTCTAAGCCAAGGATTAACAAAACCCCGCGTTTAAAAAAGACCTCGTATAAACAAACACTAATAGTTGATCTTTTAACACCATTCACCTTTTATGGCCAGTAGAAACGTGGAATTAAGCGATCCTAGCCAATTTATATTCCGTAAACCTGACCCCAATTCCTCTTCAGTCGTTCACAATTATCTTATTAATAACTGTTCCACCTGTGAAACTCTTTCTCAGTAACATTTAGGTCTTAATCCGTCTTTGGGTAAACTGTTACAAAATTACATTGCCTTACCTTGTAAAGGTGTCTGGCTATAACACCGTAACCATGAAGCAAACAACCAGGTTGTATAGTCCTATGGGAATAAGTATTCTTATAACTAACTTCAACTTTCTGACTAACCGACCTACTCTTTGATAGTTAACAGAAAATAAAAGGATATAAATGCATGGGCTTTGATTTAAACCTTTATATAAATAGTAAACTGACTGACTGTTGATATATCAAGGCACAGCCCAAACCGCTGGTCCAAGACACATGAAACTTACAGGGTGTGTTCTTTACGAAGCGTTGGTAACCACTATGTTTTTTTTTTTAATTCCAGCCCTAAAGGGTTTAATTAGTTGATGGAAGTTTCTACGCTAATAAACTGTACCCGAACTGTATCCTAAGCGCCTTCGCCCAGCGATTTGACTATCTGTACATGTATCACTGTGACATGGTACATGTACCAGCTCATGGTAACATATTGTTTTAATTGCTGTTAGTGTTGTTTTTTGTATTGTATTGTGTTTTTATTGTATTATTCTATTGTATTATTGTATTGTATTGTGTTTGTGGGCCATGATGCCTGAGTTGAATAAATGATGATGAATAAGGCATAATATTGAGAAATATTCTGATGCAGCCATCATATTATATCTCAGTCTTTTTCATACTCAAAGACCTCCATGTCTGACCTGGTGGTCATTCGATTGCTTAAGGCAGGTTGGCGATAAATCTTGTCATCACCAATCCGCCTTGAGTATATCCGCCGTGAGCATGATTAAATGCAACGTTGTTGCGTGCTATCATACAACTAGAAAGGCCTGTGCGATATTATACTTACAGCACGGTCATGGCACAGTACGGTGTAGTCAACCAACTCCTTAATCCCCTCCCGTAGTTAAACATCCATTATTTGGTCACTAATCATTAGTTATGCTCAAAATGGCGATAGCATTATATTTAACAGCCACTTATAGAAGTTCATTTGAAGATAGTGCGGTGCGACAGGCGGTGTCCGGGTGTAGGGTTGACACTTGTCCGTTTGTCGACAAAAATAGACTTTTACGTTAGGTACTATTATAGTGAAAAAGGTAAGATGATTTAGGTGTTTTCGTTTTGTGAATCTGTAGGTTCACTAGTGACCGATTTGTACTCATGACAGTTCTTACTTACTTACTTTGTCGGTTATTTTATTTCACAATATTAATTAAAAGCTTAGCGCCTTACTAATAAACGCTGCATAAAGTTATGACAGGTTTATACGTCAAAAAATTTATGGTTACACAGGCTTTATTCATTGCATAACTTTACACAGTGATATGTAATGTGGGTTTAATAGTTCAGGCCTTTAGTGCCAGGCCACACGGTGCGGCAACGCACCGCACCGCATTACTCCGCACCGCACAGGCGGCCACACGAGCAGTGCGGCGTCACAATGTTCTTACGGCGCCGCTGCGGCACCGTACGATATACATGTAATTATTATCAACGAGCGAGCACTTTTGCCTATGCCGTATAAACAACTGAGCGGTGCCCTTGCGGCGCCGCTGCGGCACCGCACTGCTTGCACCCCTCCCCGCCTCGTCTGCCTCGCGCCGTTGTCCGGTGTGCATGCGGTGCGACGCCGGAGCGGTGCCGGACGTACCGTGTGGCATACCATTCATTTTTATATGTAAAAAACCGTTGCGGCACCGCTCAGGCGCCGCGCCGGAGCCGCACCGCACCGTGTGGCCTGGCTCTTATTCAGGACTGTCACGAATTTAATAAGCACTCGTCTGGCTGTCATCTGACATTAATGGCATAATTGTTGTCATCACTGATGGTATTATAGTTAAAACTGTGGTATGGTTGTGGTCAACCAACTGACCAATGGTAGAATAACCATAGCATCGCCAGAAGGCCACGAATACTCACGATCACATTTTTGCGAAATAATCAGACAATTTCAAAGACAAGTTCCACACAACCCTACGAAAATTCGCAGTTCATATAACCCCAGTTATTACCTGCAGATGGCGCGACCATCAACTGGAGACGGGACGGTAGCAGACCGTTCACAAGACGGTTCGCACCCCGGTAACTACCTAGGTTCCGCTGAAGATCTTCATAATCTAGATTGAAGATTTTCAAAGCATCCAAGGTTATGAATTAGTACCTTGTTTAAGTTTGATAGTTATGGTTTTGGGGTTAAAGACGATGTCACATAGAAGCGTTAACGCGGTGGAAATGAAAAGGACATTGACCATCCATGTATGGGAGTTGGGCTAAGTGTTGCCCAGAATAAACACATAGTGCATTATGTACCTTAGGCTAATACTACTTTGTAAACGAAAGCTCATCAAAATCTATTCGAGGAGATTTGAGAAAAAAAAATTTTTTTTTTTCAAGATTTTTTATTGGTGAAGAATGACATCCAATGGTACGTACCGCAGTAAATAATTAAACAATTGCTCACTTTATAATAACAATCAAGTGTTTCATGATTTTTGACATTCAGAATTTATTTACATTAATAATACTCACAGTTATCTACTTGACATTTAACAATGAAGTTTTAACATTGATAATATTACATTATTCGTTTACATCGTACGCTCAGCCCCCCTAGACAAGCATTAGCATTGTAGAATAGATAGCGAAAACGAATCGATTGTCAAATGTATGAAGATGTTAAATTGTTTAGCGAAAGCTTATGTCAATTCCCTTAATCAGTAAGGCAATTAACTTAATACCGTCTTGGTGCCTAGACCATCCTAAAAACCAAACTAAGCACATAATGTGGGCACAACTGCCAATTGTTCTGCGACCTGTGAAACATGTTCATCATTTTCATTTTGTACTCCTATTTCCTTCTTTATTTTTATTTGTTGTTATTATTCCACTGTGGCATTTGGGTTTTTGTACGTAGTTTGTTAATTGTTTTTTATTCATTGTTTCTTTTTTTAGTGTTGTGTATGTCTTGTGAGAATGTACCAAATAAATGTATTATTTATCTATCTACATAAGCAGCAAATACTTTCTTATGCACTCTATTCCACGATTGTCCTGATGTAGAATTGGTACATTTTCGACAAAACATGTCTACTCTTTATGTGTGCTCGTATGAGTTGGACATTACTGGAAGGCATAGTAAATGCTGACAAATCGTTAAGATCTCTGTTATATTGATGGATAAGAAATGATCCACTGCTGCGTACATGTTCACTGTAATAACTGGGTGCAAGTTTTATTTGGTAGGTGCCTACAGCAAAAAGGGTCAATTCTTCAGCGGTCCATATCGGAAATAATTATATTAAAATAATAGTTTTAACTAAAATCGTCCCGAAAATCTTAAAAACAAAAATTAAAAAAAAAACCCTGGGACCGATTTGTTTTTAAATAATTTTTAAAATTGTATGTTAATGCAAGTTATCATTTGGAAGTACTTCCATGTCTGGGCAGCATATGGCCCAGAACCGGTCAATGTCCTTTTATTCTGAACTTGAAATAAACGTAGAAAAGTTACAAGCTCATCCATAATAACTGTTTGTCATTTGGTAAACTTGACGTGCTACATTAAAAACGTAAAACAAAACGTCTCCCGATAATACTGTATTGTTAAAATGTACTTTTTATTTACATATAACGTACTTTGTTGCAAGTTATCCCTTGCCAGTGCCCTGTACGCAAAACTTTGGTATCAGTTGTCATTCTTAGGTCTTTAGTCCTCCATTACTAGTTAGTTAGTACTTACAGGATAAAGATATAGATATGTAATTTTTATATTAACTAATATTTTCAATGTATTTATGATTAATTTAATGTATGACCACGACATGAATAATATTAACTCTCTTGACATTCTATATTATTTTTGTACCAAATGTTTATGTTAACTAATATTTTTAAGGTATTTAATTTAATTTATTGACCACGACGACATGAAAAATCTTGACATTCTGCATATTTTTTTTTATCTTTTGAAATTTTTACTGACACTGAATTTGTAATAATTAGCTTTTGTTTTCGAGCAGGATAATTATGTAAAATTATTGTAAAAATTAATAAAAAAACTAGATTGCTTAAAGATTATATAAATATTTGCACATCTAATAAGGTAATGATACAGTGCACTCTATATCAATTTGTAACATATTTTATACCTGTATTATGCAAATAATTGATTTGATTTGATTACAGTTAATAAGTCTAGCTTTTTACACTGGATTTTCTAGTTTCACTCAGAAACTAGAAAATCTGACAATGAATTGATATCTGACAAAATACTGGTACCATTTTACCTAGCTACTGTTTGCGAAGGACTGTTAGGCAGTCGCTCTATGTCAAATACATTCATAGCTAGAAGTGGGCTGGGGATATGTGATAAATATAGATGACAATGTCTTGATTTAAAGTTAGAATTTTATGTAGGTAACGTATTTATAATGATGATACTTCACTTGGCATATTCGGCTAAATATTTCCGTGTTGAAAGCAACGCAATATCAACCTTGTTCTAAAATTTCTAGAGTATAGATTGTGTTTCCAAGTCACTGGTAACATTGCAAATAACGGCATTATCGTGTGTTGTGTCTTCTGTTATTTATTCCTAGCCATGTGAAAATTGCTCCCAGAGTTTAGCATAATAAGCAGTTTTCAAAAAATATACCTCTCACCCCTCTCACCATACTTACCCAAATCCAGAACTGGACCATTTCATTACACTCCATATCGGGTGCTTATGAAATATTCAAATTGTATCGCCTCCTAACAATATAAACTATTAGGGTCACTCGTATCTAGCTGAACATTCGGTTTAAGGGCCTCTTTATAGCAGAAATAACTTTGTTTATGGCAACCCTGGCCTTCCCAGGTACACTTGAATTAATTTAATTTTTTGAGAATGTGTGAAGTTACTGGTTTTGATAAAAGCCAGCTGTGCAATTGTATAAAGTTTTGAGACCGTTTGCATCCTAGTTTCAGTATACCACTCAAAAATAAATATATTCTGCCCTTTATATTTATGATTATAAGTTAACGGTTTTCGAGTTATTTTGGACTTACTGTTCTCTAAGACCCTTCCCGCTCATTTTCCTACAAAAGTATATTCTCTTATTTTTTATTGATTAGAAGTAATTATTATTGCAGCGCGCTTAATAGACGTGCAATGCCAGTGGTCGTTCGCGCCATGGCGTATCCCCAGTGTCATTCACTATATTGTTAGAGTCATTTGATTAAATTCGATTGGTTAAATTTCGGTTTCGCAGTACGCCCAATCCGAATCCGATTTGAACCCGTGAAAGTATAATTCGTAAGAGCCGTAGAACTATTTCTATGGTAATTTACATGTCTAAACTTGGATAAAAACGATAATTGATTTATATTTATTTTTTATTTTTTTTTAGTTTTAGATATTAATTAGTTTTTAGTTAGTTTTAATTTAACATATATTATCGACGTGGAATCCAGTGATTCGCATAACACAACCTCGTTTTTCTGCAAAGTCGGTTAACTCATCTGTGGATACAGTCAGCGTAGTGTGTAGACTGCCTAATATGGTAGAAAGTGGAAATAAGGGGGTAGATGAAGATTCATCGCCCGAATGCAGGGAGCTGTGACATCGCATCCTCAGTCTGCTTGCGACCACGACCTGTGCAACCAGGTCGAAACGTCAAGCCTTCCAAGGTATTTATAATCACTTTTCGCGTTAATACCCGTTGTGCTAATATATGTTAACATGAAACGCGAAAGTTTAAAAGTTAGTTTTAATTTAGCTATATTTATTTTTATATTATGCCTGTATATATTTAATTACTATTGTCTATAATTATAAATAATTGAAATATTATCATTTTACGTGATAAAACAATTTTTGAACTGAATCCACATGTAAATTACCATAGAAATAGTTCTACGGGTAGTTTGATATTTTTCTTTTTGTTTACACACTTTTCGGATCCTAGATATTTTTTTGTAACTAAGTTTCTTTAACTTTGACTCTATCTGTCCATTAAACTAAATGATAATACAGAGATACCTACATAGTACAATATTCTACTATGTATCTCTGTATTATCGTTTATTTTAGTTTTACAGATTGGAAATATCCCAATTGTAGACATCATTCAAAAGGTTTAAATTCAACGCCCCTACTATATTTGCGTAAAGTATTGTTATACACATTAACAATTATTTCATTTACATTTTAATATCCGGACTATATGAATGCTTGCAAACTGTAAACAATTATACTTGACCTTATTCTAGAATTGTATACTTCATACAAATATTGAAAATTGTATTCTATAACGTGACTGTTATGTTTAATTACTGCGAGATTGATAGCCAATCATTATCCATGGGTTGCCCTGGGATTTAAAAGTAAAGTTATATGCCATATAGTCACGCTTATGTTACCCAAAGGAATAAGTTGTGGGTTACTTTTTTATTTTCTAATTATGTTGAAGCGTAGTCTTAATAATCTGTTGTGTGGGAAAAAAGGTGTAGCACAAATAATACACGAAAATAATTTCACATGTTTAATGAACAATATTTTCAAATAATTTGTTTTTGTATTGTTCAAAATTGTATATGTATAATATATAGAACGCTATATAATAACATCAAAGCCCTGTTTACTCACTGTGAAAGCCTTATACCTACGTCATTGCTCGTGAGTGTTCCAAGTCAGACACAGTGTTTCACTGTGTCGGGAGACTTCGGGATACATTCCAAATTTCATACTTGATGACACGGATATGAACACTGTGTTTCATTTGGAAAACGTTACTGGTATACCATCAGTATTTTACAAAATGGAAATAATAAAACAGCTTAAGGATTAAGTGCTTTTAAATGTTTGGTTATTGATTTATTTGATAGGTTATTTTTCACACAAGCTTTTATGTACTGTTTATGGTTATTTATAACCTTTTAAAGGTTTTCAGTACCCTTTATTGATAGACATTGAATTATTATTATTAAGTACAATATTTTACGTGGTAAAACAATTTTTGGACTGAATACTTTTTCTCCGTTCAGAGATAACAAAAATAACAATCAGTATTATTATACAATTCTGAGAAACGATGTTTATTGAAATAACTTTAACAATAATTTAGCAACAAATTAAGTTACCATCATGCGGGCTATTATCATAGTTATAATCACGTCAGCAAAATATAACGGTACTAATTTTCATCTCACATTTTTACTTAGTTTTTAAGTGCGAAACTCAAACTTATCTTAACAAGTCTTAAATGAAAACTCACAAGTTCGAGTAGGCTTAAAGAATTAAGTACAAAACTTTTTTTGTCTGTGGTCCTCTAAATCCGCTTTTAAAATTTATTTACATATATATTTAGCATAAAGTAGAAGGGAATAAGGCTACACACTAGGTGTTCGCGATAATGGTGGTTTTCGAGATTGAATGGAGATCGTGAAAGTTCGGGGTCTCTCATAAACAACGCGTAATGGCTCATTTTTCTTACATATGGTGTTACTGATCCTGAACTTATGCTTGTAAATACTGTTTGACTTTTAAAAGGGCTTGTTGCCCCACTTAAGGAGAGAGGTGGTAAAGTAGAGTGGTTTTACAGTGGTGAAGGATCAATTATCATTAAAGATAGTTACAAAATTGTTTTAGGTAATCTGGGAGCACTACAGTGCCTCTAAACTCTTTATTAACCAAAAACTGTTCTTCAACAAATCAGTTTTAGAACTTCGGTCTTGTAGAGTTAGGGCGTAGAGTTAGAAGCTTCGCTCGACATGATATCTGAGAACTATTGACACTGCTTTCTCATCTTGGCAATATTTTTGAAGGGATTAAAATTATACAACTGTTAATATTTGAGAGAGAGTAAACCATACATGTAATCGTAAATAGTATAGCCTCGTGTAGTTCCAACATAAACAGGCTAGTTTCATGATTGCTCACTCTGTAGCTCTTTAGTTCGTTTATTACCCTTTTCCGATGACGGACTTTGTAATGGGGAAATAATAGCGAGAGTGATAAAGTCTATAAAGCGATAAGGTCTATAAAGCGATCAGGATCTTTTACTGCTTTGAGATAATAGGAGTTAAAGAATCTAGCAAACTTGCTTAATAATGTGAAGCGAAATAAACTGAACACTCATACGCACGTACTTAGACTCATCGCAAACTCATAACCTGACAGACACTGTATATTTTTTAAATTGTGGTAGCATGTCTGGCTTTTGTTTCAAATTTCAGGGGGGAACCCAGGAGAAACCGAATTTTATAGAGATTTTACCACTCGTTCTAGAGCTATCACCAACAGGTTGAAACTAAACTATTCTGAATTAACAATCTACTCAATTTTTGGGTCCATGTACGTTTCATGAAAATTGACGTTCAAATATTTTTTACCCCTAGCTGTAAACGAGAAATAAGTTAACCTATTTTAATTAAAACTTGCAGCGTACCTAGCAATTAGCCGACTTCACAAACTTAATTATATTAGTTTTAATTACAATACGACTTATACACCACGAGCAAGCTTGCCAACACCAGGTATTGTTGAGCCATCAACATGATTGCGAAACTTTTTTGGCTCTAATTCAACTTTTCCAGGGCAGTTTATTTTATAAGGCCAAATGATGTCAGGTTTGCGTGCGGTGCAACAAATTATAGTTTTCAAGATAACTTGAAAATGAAAACTGTTTCTGAAGCAGAAACACAAGTATCAAGATTTATGAAAGTTGTTTGAACAACTTGTATATTTTTAATTTTTTTGAAATAGCAGACTTGTAGGAAAGTAAATACGAAATCTTAGCTAGACGCAGTAGATATGAAGTAGACATTTCAGTAATTAATAAAAGTTATTTAGATCGATTAAACACATTCCATTTTAAGGAATGTTTCATTTAATCTAGTCGAAAAATCTTTATTAATTATGAACACGAATCTCCACGTCCACATTATCAACGGGGCGAAATTATTTCTGTTCTTAGAACAATTCTAGTTTGCCTATGTGAAAAAGCCAGAATACTTCCCAGGTTATCAAAAACGAGTTTGCGCTTGATAAAACGACGACACCTGATCACCAGGTTCAAATTCTCGACCAAGCAGTAATTAACATACTCGTTAGTAACAATAATTTCCAGTAACATGATTTCACAAAACCTTGTCACGTTGCGTCAGACCCCTCAGTGGTTAAGGCCCGCTAGGCAATTTATATGAATTTTAACAACACAGATGATGAATACCCCAAAATGTAGGCTTGTTAGGTCGGGGTAAGGTCATAAATTATTTCCAAATAGGGTTGCTGGTGTCGGTCGCTGACACAGGCTCTGCTATTGTACGTGTGTTGTATAAACAGTGGATACACTTAAAGCCTCGCTTCGCACACTATGATAATAATACGGTCCTCTTTGTTTTCACCCATTGTTGGCTAGTTTTGTATAGATTTGTTAAAGTTGGGTTTGTTGCGGATTTATACATTGTAATGCTCGAATGAAATTGTTATTTGATCTAATATTTGTTCTTTGGAATTGTTTTATTTCTTCTCTACTACTTCAAATTTTATGGTTCAAGTGCCGCAGTTGTATATTTACTATCTTATTTTATAGTTGGGTTTAGTTTTGATGAAATTATGAAGTAACGTCGAAATGATTTTAGATTTTTAATACTCATTAATTTTTAATCTATTCCAAGCATACCTATAAAAGGATTGATTCATAAGACCGCTCTTCTTTTATTTTTTTATGGTATGAATATTAAACTATGTTGAACTTATGTTTTTGTTAACTTACGACTGAATGATAATTTTCACGATCTCCATCCTCATTCAAAACTATTTTTACACTTCGATGCGTTTATCTTCAGACAGTTACAACTGAATTATACTAAGACTGACTTCAAGACTAGAATCAGGTTTTAAACCTTTGTAGTCTTTGCTTTCAAGGTTTGCTATTTTTATGCTTAATTTGGTTATCATTTCTAATCGCAAAAACCAAGCCCAAGTAACATTCAGTTGAAAGTCTGAATTAAAACAGTTAGTAACAAAACGTAGCTACACAATAAATTAACGTACAATTTATTAGCTAAACTTTACGTCTTAAATTATATACAAAATACATTTTGTAACAAAACATCGTGCTATCTAGATAACATTAAAATTTATTGCATTTGATGCGTAAAATAGATTTTATGCGATAAAGTTTTTATTTTATTTTAGTAACAAATAAGAAATAAATTAATTGATAATTTCGATATGGTAACAATATGGAGCCAGGATGGCGCAAATTTATACAAGTAGTTTCTATTGATCTGGTCTTAGGTTATCACCAAGTCGAAGAGAATAATTAAAAAAACAATCAGGAAAATCAAAGACTTAAAACTGTAAGCTTTACAACTAAACATTAACGAATTTATTGGTTGTATATATGTAATTTTTTTCTGTGTCTCTTTTAGTGAGTTCAATGGTCTATAATATGTTGATGATGTAATAGCAAAATATGCTACGTCGATTTATCAACTTAAAGTGTTTCTCAATAATAATATGATACTTATTTTAATTTCTCAACATTTTCAGTTACTGCTAAAGTCTTTAAAACCATCCTCATATTTTTACTCGAAACACAAGTTTAAACAATAAATCTAGATCATAAATTAGACTCAACACAAACTGCTTGTATCTTACGCAACGTTTCCTGGCACACGAGATGTATAAAACCCACACAATATTTTTATTTATATTATAAAACATTAAGGGTCCCCCAATTTAGACATGTTTTTCATTTTATTTTATTCAAGAAAAAAATTCTCGTACGTTGCTAAGCAACATTTAAACAAAGGTAACCCACTTAACATTTTATACTCGTTTTGGAGCGTTGGTACCCTTTCATCGTTACTTGGTATACAGCTCCTCGTATTTCAAGAGTATTCGTATGAATACGCACATCTTTAAACTCAATAACAAAAAGTGGGAGGCCTATGGGACGCTCTGGCTGAATTGCTTTACCTAGCGTATTGCCAGGGCAAGAAATGAGGTCACATACGTCATGTCTTCATTCATTCCGGTGTGCCCACAACTTTATCATCATTAATCTTTATCAAGTCACAATGAAAGGGTTAACATTGTGAAAACGCTGTAATCTGTGATAACACTCTCAAGGTGTCAAGTTGATTCTTGAGTATTAGGCTTATTTACTTTTATTTGTATTTTAAAAACGCCAACGAAATTCTCAGCCGATTTACTGTTATTGTTATATTAAATAATTTCTTTAACACTATCTACGCTTATTATAATACTTTATGCTATTTATATTTATCTATATACATGTTAAACAGGTATATAACACCAAGAATGAAAGAAAGTGCCAATGATATGTGTTGTCTAGTGATTATTTTAACTGTTAAAGATACAAAATTATTAACGCTACTAGTATTTACAGTAAAATTATCGTTAGCTTATTTGAAAAAGATGAAGCTCGATTAGATTTCAAACAAAATAATAACTTCATTTGGTTTAAAAAGATCAATGGATCTAAACATGACTCCTTGCGTAATATTACAAATGACATGTGTTAAATCAAATCAAGCGGAATTGAAGTAAACAATTTTACAAGGGACTCTAAACTACTGCAGTTTCATACAAACAAAATCGTTTAGAAACTTATTGAGGAAATCAAGTTTAATATTTGCATTTTTAGACCTAAACAAGCTCCACCTCTCTCACTAATGGACAGTAAACATACTTCACTATGATTACGAATTTCTGGTCATTAACGATGACTACGCGACCAGTATATCTAGACGATCGAGGTCTATGGTTACGCAGGAGAGAGTTAAAATGGGCCTATTTATACTGGTCGTTGGCTTACATTTATTTTTTTACTAAATTGTGACAGCAGCTATTCTAATATACGTATGTGTTATAAAATTTCAATAAGTGCTGTAAACACTTAGCTATCTTACATCTATCACGGCCCTGAATGCACTTACGAGTAAAAGACTATACCAATAATGATTATTCATATGAATTTTACATAGAATCGTAACTGCTCTCAAAAAGACTTTTATGCAAATGTTTAACTGACACAGATATTTTTGTTTAATTTAAATCGTATTTAAGTCTTCCATTTCGAATACTTTGGTAATATCATATTCTTTTTACAGATGCTTGCTATTTCTATCTTCTAGCTTCTCTCTTTCACTCCTGGCACTTGTGATGATCTTTTTTTCTCATGGCCTTTTCTTTAATCTTTATCAAAAGAACGAATTTTTTTAACTTCTCTTCTTCAAAGCAAGCAAAATTTTAAAAACTTCCTTACCACTATTGGTCAATATATATTATTAATGTTATGTCGAAGCAGACGATTTCCTTTTCTCCGTCTTATTGTCCCTTAACTTTGTTTCATCCAATGACTCAATCTTATGGTCTCTCAACAGCGGAGTACGAGCATCTGTTTTCTCCTCATTCACTTTATCCATGAATATGTCATTCTTGAAGTTCATTACTCTTACAGTATTGTCGCTATCTACAGACTCTTGACGGCTGCATGCTTTACTGCCTTCTTTGCTGTTATCAATCTCTTTTTCTTCTGATTTCTCGCTATGATATGCCATGTTGTCGAAACACTGTGCCGGTACGATATTTACGGATTTCATCATTGGTATTGCAATCGCGAGCGCTGGGCTCATGCCTTGAGGGCTCGGTGATAGACGAGTCGTGACTGAGAGGTCCATTCCCGGCATCAAAGTTGCAACTGTAGGAAATGAAATTGTGAATCAATATTATAAAACTTTCATTAAAAATACACAAATGTTTAATTTGGTTATCTGAACAATCATGCGTATTATGCATGCTTATCTTTTTGGGAAAATTTGTTATTTTTTATACAACAGATTTGAAAATTACTATAGTAACAAAGAAACATTGAAAGAAAATAATATAAGAACACAATTTTACACTGACAGACTTTCACAAGACAAAACTAGTGCTAGAAAAACACGAAACATTAGTTGTACAATTTAAAAAGCACAATCACGACACTGTGTTAGTGTAATATTAGTATCAAGTTATCACTAAAAGTGTACCGATATGACGGGCTGTGAGTTTGATACTTCGTTTGTTGTATTGTTTGGACTATTAAGTGGTGGAGGTGTGGTGTGGTTGTTGCCTGGAAAAAACACTGAATCATCACAATCTAAAACAAAAAGACACATCAACGCTGTTCAATTCATAATAATCGACTAAAAAAGCATTCACGGACATTGCAAAAAAACTTGACCATAACACATTACAAAATCATAAACAATCTACAACAACATCAACATTGGAAGCAAAGCAAAAAAGTTCGGGGTACAAACACAGATATACAAATTCCCGAACCTTAGTCCCCTCGAAGCAAAGGGACCTAGACGGTGGATCCAGTGCTGCTTGAAGATACTGCCGTGTGCAAACATGATAATGACAATGGTAATGATTGATTAGTGACTAAAGATATATTAGCATTCCTGTAAGCTAAATCCGAGTGTGCAGGCGATATAGAAAGCCCATTCGGTTCCAACGGCGTAGTGTGATGCTTTCTAAAGCATGTTTAAATTTTTTCTTTTGCAGTTGTTTGGTGTCGTTTGGATCATAGCTTCTAGCTCGCTACGATCACCATCTGTGGAGGATTACATTGCATAAGCTACTGTTAGTCACGTGACTAGTTAAATAGTATTTATATTATGAAGCATATTATCAACGACTTTGTTATTCCAGAGAAAACTTCATAATTTATTTACAAAATTTGTTTTGTTATTTCATTTTGAATCGAAGAAGACGTGCCCGAAAATTTATTGTAAAGGGATTTCAAATTATTACAAATCGTCCCCGTAGATCGAAAACTCACTAAGTCGAAAAATGGCAAAAATGAGTTATCAATGTCATTAAAACTGCATTTTTTTTCTCTAAATATCTGTCAAACCATCAATTCTATAAGTGCAGTAGTTTCCGATTTACGAAATGTGAAAAGTAAGTAAATCTATTGTTTGGACCCCACAACAAAAAGAGAGAAATAACTAATTTTGATAGTTATTTTACGTTTTCTAAAAACTTACATAGCTCGAAACTAAAACGGTTTAGTTATTTTTTCTATTCTATTTTCAATGCATACTTAGGCCATTAGGTGAGCTAAAATCACTAAAATGAATTAGTAAGTTTTTAAATTTATCGCTTTGCCAAAACTCCCGAAAGCGAAAATTAACTAAGTCGAAATAGTGACTACTCACTTTTTGCTGCTTAATGATTTTGTAAAATATTAACAAAGTGAAAAATCATTACATCAATATAATGATTTCTTTTCTAATACAAAATGAGTAAAACATCTATTGTGAATAATACTTAAAATGTTTTAGTTATTTTTATATATTACTTCGATGAGCATCGTTGCATTTAGGTGCATCTCGCACGCGAGTTAGTGATTTTGTCGCGGCTAGAGAAAACGAGCGGGGCACGTGGTGACTTTATGCACGGAATCGCGGCATTGATGTCGGCCAAGCCAGTTTGATATGAAGAGTCTTGAAAAGCTTATTAAATTGATTCGTCTCGGACCCGTGACACCACCCGATGGCACCACCGGTAGTGTCTTATTAAAACAAGAAGAGGCTCAGCACTGAAAATAAAAAAAAAGCTGCCTTCAAGAACTATAAACGTTAAAATAACTAAAATTTTGGAAGTGGCTTCTTTCTGCCGGTCTTTTGAGTAGACACCGACTTCCAAAATTGTAGTTATTTTATGTTTATGGTTTTCGATGGTGTTTTTTTTTTGAAGAAAAATAAAATCTTAGCTTTTAATGCTGAGTCCCAACGTCTGACCATGTATTACAGTACAACTTTAAAATAAAACTACTTTAGATCTTATAAAATGAAAACAGAGAAGTTAAAAAAGAACTTCCCCAAATTTTTCGTTTCCGTTGGCAATGCTATAGATATCCTTCAAAATTATTATATAACCTTTTGGAATCTGCTGTTGATTGTCAGCAAGGTGACCCTCGTGGGCCAGATTCTTAGTCTGGCAATACATCCTACAATTCGACAACTAAATTCTAAATTCAACGTCTGGTACTTACTGCCTAAAACCCACTCATGTTCCTTCGGTTGTTTTTATGTTCCGGGGCCACGGTAACAATTATAACTATTCTGCAACCTCGGCAGGCATTGGCCCTAGAAGGCCCCTCAAGTGCTGACTGCTCTTTAAGACGCGCCTGTAACATAACGCGCTGTCGACACGGCCCTGGTCCTAGTCGGGGGGGGTGAGCTACCAATCGCTCACCGACCGCAGACCCGCGCCTACGGTGGCCGGTATTCGTCTTGCGACTCTCGATGTCTACGCCTGGGTCCCTGTCCGGAACTTGAGGCTTAAAGCTGTCTCACGCGCGCCGCCGCTTCCTTCTCGAGCATAACTGCTTCACAGAAGGAGGCGTCGGTTTCCCATTCAGTCTCGCCCCAGAGCATGGCCTGAACCAGCGCCGGGCTAATGGTTCGCCCATGCGGGGCACACTTTCACTATATGCTCGACCGTGTCCTCAAGGCGACCGTTGCTGTAGTGGTCACACCCAGGGTCTTAACATTTTGGAATGTGAATTATTTATAAGTGACAATAGTGACAGACAAACGACTCTTTCCAAATTGAACACAATAGCCCCTAATTTCAAAATTACCGAAAAAAACTCTCTTCATCTCCTTGGGTCCCCAATCTTTGAGGTTTCCTTTTCCAACTTTATTGGAAAGACTATTACAAATTAAAATGCATTTGGCTACAACTATAATTCGTTAATGCTGTTTCAGCCCTAAATTGACATATTTGCTTCGCGCTTCACCTATTTGGTCATGTCAAATGTCATTAGGTATGTTTATACCTAATGACATTTAAGAAAAAATGGACCAAATTATCCGTCGAACTTTAACCTTAGTTTTAAATTTGGCAATGTACGACCGAGCCTGGGCCCAAGGAACGTTTTCAATTCACATGGGGAACCCTCGGCGTCCGCTTTCTAGTATTAGTCTGCCAGCTTTTATATCCTCGGTTCACGGCACTGAGAAATTGATCACGAATATTTTTGCCCCTATACTGGTCAATTTTGATGTGCCGTACTTAGCCGAGGCTATAGAGGCCTGGAAAAATGCTTGCCTAAGTACTGACCGGCCCGATAACCCATCTTCCCAGAGACGTTGGGATGCCATTGGCACCTTGCAGAGTAGTTCAGAACTTTCCACGTCTGCTACTTCTGTTGAGCGGGCGGGCTTGCAGGCTGTGGGCAGGTGGGAGTTGGGTCTTTGGCTTTAGGCACTACCTCCGTCGAACATTGGCACTTTGTTCGATGACACGACATTTCGCCTCGCTGCTTCACTTCGCTTAGGGATGTCCTGTTGTTCTCCGCATCGTGGTCACTGTGGGGAAGCTGTCAGCGACCTTGACTGACACGACACCATGGCTTGTCGTGGAGCCGGAAAGCGGGTCGTATAGTGGCACGCGAATATTAATGACATAATTTGACGTGCTCTTGTTGCCGTCGTTCCAGCTATATTAGAACCCAATTGTTTGGCACGCGACGACGACAAGAGACGGGACGGTATGTCTTTATTCCCATGGAAGATGGATAGGCCTTTAGTGTTGGCGCTACGTGTTTCGATACTCTTGCGTCATCCCACCTACTTAGTACGGCGTGCAGTGCCAGTGCTGCCGCCGTGACGACGGTATTGACAGAATTTTGGAGCCAGACGTTACAGAGGATGGAGAAGACGAAGTAGTAGCACCAAAAACATTAAACAAGTTAAGTCAGTCCATGACTTAACTTGTTTAATGTTTTTGGTGCATTAAGTTGCATATTTTTTATTTGTCATATATGTTTGCTTTTGAATCCAGTCTAGATCAGAATTATCTTTATAATATGTTTAATAACGTGTTTAGAATACTGTTTAATTTCATAGAAAACTTTAATAAAACTTGATTGAATTTATAAATATAGTTTTATTCATTATATAGATAATTTTCGAAGCAAAATGTACCATCCAGCCTCAGAATCATAAGATAGGTATTATTTACAATGCACATTTCGTACGCGTAGCAGTTAGTTCTAATTTCCTAACTCCAGTTGGTTTTCTTAAAAATGGTTTAGAACTGAGTGAAAAATCACTAACTAAGGGCGAAAATTAACTAATTCCTATTTAACTCAGATATTCTTTAGGGAAAAAATAATTAATTTGCGTTTTATTTGTTTTCTCAGTAACTACTGGTTTTTCACTTGTAATAGCTAGTATTATATAAATTTGATTTAAAGTCCTTTAAAATAAAACAAAAACTAAAGAGATATGTCATTGCAAGCCAAAGTTATGACAATTTCTATTTTCAAAAACTTTAAACGTCATTATCTCAAAACAGGTTTTTTCGACTTAATGATTTTTCGCTCTACGGGGACGAAATACTTTTTGATTAATAATGTGAAGAATTTGATTTGATTTAACATTATCAACCCAATATTCCGAGAATTTCTTATCATATTTTGAGCGATCGATAGATTTGTTTCGAGAGAAATACTTTCAAAGTCATTGACAATATTCTTTTAGCCACATCTAAATCAAACGCACGAAGATGCTTAATTAGTCAAGTTAGTTTGTAAGTTACCAAATTGTATGGTGTATACATCTCAAGTTCCATTTCACCAGTGATTGTGATAATTTGTTCAACTATTTTTGTGAAAACGCCAATTTGTTATTATGTCCATCAAAATAATTATTGTTTCTACTTCGTGAATTCAAACATTTATAGTGCTTAAAACTTACTACAAGTGGTTTACAAAGGCGCAATTTTATGATAAAATCTGCCTTCAAAGAGAAATTTTGAAGAATATTATACAGTTGTTTTGCTATGGATGTTTATTCCACAGTTTTAAAGATTTTACAAATTGTGAAGCTATGAATAAGTTTTATAAAATAAGAGTACTCGTAGTTTTTTTGGATGCAGTTTTATATATCAATAACCGGTCTTTGAAAGGCATAATATTATCATCAAAAACCTTCACTAATACGCTGTCAAATTCCATGTCAATGTGACGATTTCTCTCGACATGAGATTTGACAACATTTTAGTTCTAACAGACTTTCAAAAGCCGTGTTATAATTAAAATGATACGTCATGCAGTTTCGTAATTAACATTATCATTATTTTATTTGTAAAGTTCACTGTCAACTTCTTTTGTTATAATTTATCCACAGCTTCATTTATAGTGACACTATTTGACACAGTGGCTTAATTGTACTACTTACCCATGTTAGGTCCTATCATGTCTTTAGGATGGTTGGTTTTGATGGCATTCATTCTTCGGTTTACTACCTGAGGACCCATGCCTGGTGCGAGGGGGTTAGGAGCACCGGGTACTGGGGCACCTAGATCACCCAAGTTTTAAATATAAATATCGATGAATATTTGAACGAAAGTACACCATTTTAAATACCTATTAAAAATATCATTATATTTTAATCGAGTGTTGGGCTATAAAGTGGCAACTAGATAAAAAAAAAACACTTTATGAGTTGAATTGAGAACCTGTAATTTTGTAAAGTCAAGAAATAGATGCCACCCAAGTGTCTTCACTTGGGTGGCATCTATTTCTTGACTTTATTTACTTTATGAATATTGAAACAATTATTATTTCTCAATACTCACGCATGGGTGGCCTGGTGGGCTCCACATTGATGACTCTTCGCCTCTTCTTGGGTAGTTTGGCTCTCGCTTGTGTATGTGAGTAGTACATGGCGAAATTGGATACTATGACTGGCACCGGAAGAGCTATCGTTAGCACCTATTGGGTTAAGATGAAGAACGTTATCTAGTGTCTAAACTTAAAGCAGGTCAATATAAAGTCTACTAAAAGATTTTATAAGGTAAAAGTCTGAAGAGTGAAATAAATTGGTTTCTCTTTGTGTTCTTTATGGATAATAGAAGTAAAAAAATTTTGCAATGACTAAAAAGATTAGTGTCAATAATACTTACACCTGCCAACGCGCACAGCGCACCGACAAACATGCCAACATAGGTCTTCGGCGCCATGTCACCGTATCCAACAGTCGTCATGGTCACCAGCGCCCACCATAGGCCCAAGGGTATGCTGTTGAAGTCATTGTGAGGATTCGTCTGTATCCGCTCTGCGTAGTACACCAGACTAGCGAATATCACAATACCCAGCACGAGAAAGAACACTAGCAACGTCAGCTCTTTCGCCGACGCTCTGAAGGTCTGAATCAAAATCTTGAGACCTGAAGAGTGTCTCGTGAGTTTAAACAGCCTCATGATCCTGATTATGGAGAAGAACTCCAGAATGTCCGCATTTTCCACGTGTGAAGCGTACTTCTGCAGGATCAGATCGATGTAGAAGCTCATCGTTGCTATGTAATCAATGATGTTGACGGATGATTTGACGAATTCACACTTGTTAGGTGATGAGATGAAACGAACGAGGATCTCTAACGTGAACCACGCGTTACACACACATTCTATGTAGAAGAACGCCACGTGGGCGTTTGTTTGCACTTTGTCTAACGCCCAACCTTGCGATTGGTTGGCTGTCGTCACTGTATAGTTTCTAATCACTGGCACTCTCATGTCCGGGTGAGTTTTTAGACAGAACGATATTATTGATACGCATATGAAGAACACTGATATGACCCCGATGATCTGTGAACAAAAAAAAATATATTAAGCAGACATCGACGCAAAACTCTTTTAGAAGTTACAGTGAAAAGGTAGAATATTATCACGCGATCCTAACATTAAACAATTAATTCAACTAGTCATTTACATACTCGTAGTCATTTAATGGCGAGATCAACATTACTTTTGTAGAGATTAAAGCAGCCTTCACAACAGACCATTTGCCCTTCAGCGGAACATAAAAATTACTACGTTTACATTCTCATGTAAAAAATAATTAAAGTAAATACAGGGCTTTTATTGCTGGAATTAGGGGTGCTTTTATTTACTGAAACACGAACGGTTAACGAGCCAAATGATAGTATTTATGCAGAGCGGAGTTTTTTTTGCAAATGTTAAAAGGTTGTTTGAGGAAAAAAACCTGTACTGCGAAAAGCTTGTACCTCCGTAATGAGATATGTTAATGACAGAACATTACCGAG